>CM069454.1:64649466-64725124 GCA_035610835.1 Ophiura sarsii
TTTTTTTATTTTGTATAACTATATGCATAAAGGTAATGTGTATTCACACTTTCATGTGATTCGCCATCAGATCGACACATTTTCGTATGCGAGATCACTCTTGGAATAGACCACGTAACTTTCAACATAAGCTGGTGAAGTTTCACTCATGGTATCGCGAATTGGATATATTGATGACGCATACTTCGTACGATCCGTACTTCTAGTTGCCGGTGGAGTCCTGTTCAATAATAGAATCAGAAAATAAAGAAAATCAAAACTGGCGAGCGAATAACCAATGTTAAGAGGGGCGAGCAAATATGATCAATGCTAAGAGGGGGAACATTAAACTGGGGAGTAACTAGGCGATTCACAGTCAAAATATTACAATATCAAAAATGGCGAATGAATAACCAATGCTCAGAGAGGTGGGTATTAAAATGGGGGGGGGGGGGGGGGGGGGGGGGAGGAACTAGGCAATTTATAGACAAAAGATGAAAACAATTAAATACTGGCGTGCGAATAGCCAATGGTGTTTTTGTGAGAGGGGTTGGTGGGCGGGAATCTTAAACTTGGGGAGGAATAAGGCAATTTAGACTAAATGCTTAAGCTACAAATTGTTGGTAATTTATAATTCAATGGTGATACATACTTTGTAAGTGATAACTTGCTTTTATTTTGACATGGTTTTCGGGGGATAACGTGGTCATACTAATGCAACTTAGGGGGAAAGGGCACACCACCTTTAGGGGATGGTAGTATAGTTGCAAGTAATAATTTGTTTACAAAACAAACGAACCGAATCATATAGAAAATGTTCATAATGTCAAAGAATGATTAGGCTTTACGAATCTAAAACAGTATTTTACAATATATATGGCCTTGTATAAGGATTGTTGTTATAAATACACCCTCTATGTATCGCAGTGATGGAATCTGATTAGTCAGACCTGTAGACGTAATAATACGCCCTCTATATAATGCAGTGATGACATCTGCATCTGATGAGTCAGACGGGGGGGGGGGTCTACTTAGTGGATGTGAGGTTACGGGGAATTGCCACCCAATAGGGTCCCATTTTCACCCCTCTGGTAAATGAATGCCCCCTTTTCATAGCCATTTTTAGTAAATTTACGGGTCAAAAATCCTTAACGGTGCTATTTTTCACAGAAACTTGAGCAAAATCTGTCAAATGTATAGACATTTTATGTGTCTCCGGTAAACTTATGGGTCAATTTTCATTTTTGCTGGCGGCACAACAAAATATCCGAGTGCCCCTTCACCCGGAGTCAGATTATATATCCAATGGTCTACTTGTGACAATGATTTCTCTTTTTTGTTAAAGGACTTACCATACAATCAAATGGCTGGAATAATAATAGGATTGACACTTCCGGAAGAGGTACAATGATGGGGTAGACGTGTCAACGTTACTGATCATATCTGAATATGCAGCTTTATTTGCATCAGATGTACAGGGTACACCACGCGCTTCCGTTCCACTATCACGCTCGTTAACTACCTCTTCCCGAGAATTGATTTTGAACTGTGCCCACTTAGAGTTGCCTTGTAATGTTTGCCTTGCTTCCTCGAAACCGACACTAATTAAAATGATAATAATAATAATAATAATATTATATTCCTCATTAATTAGATGATGATAATAATAATGAAAATAATCCTCACTATTAATAATGATAATAAAAATAATGAAAATAATCCTTACTTATAAAAATGATAATAATAATAAAAAATAATCCTGTTTGAAAGAATGATAGAGATAATGAAAAAAGATAATAGAGATAATAGAGATAATTAAAGGAAGAGGAGGAGGAGGAGGAGGAGGAGGAGGAGGGAGGAGGAGGAGGAGGAGGAGGAGGAGGAGGAGGAGGAGGAGGAGGAGGAGGAGGAGAGGAGGAGGAGGAGAAGGAGGAGGAGGAGGAGGAGGAGGAGGAGGAGGTGGAGGAGGAGGAAGAGGAGGAGGAGGAGGAGGAGGAGGAGGAGGAGGAGGAGAGGAGGAGGAGGAGGAGGAGGAGGAGGAGGAGGAGGAGGAGGAGGAGGAGGAGGAGGAGGAGGAGGAGGAGGAGGAGGAGGAGGAGAGTAGGAGGAGGAGGAGGAGGAGGAGGAGGAGGAGGAGGAGGAGGAGGAGGAGGAGGAGGGGGAGGGGGAGGAGGAGGAGGAGGAGGAGGAGGAGGAGGAGGAGGAGGAGGAGGAGGAGGAGGAGGAGGAGGAGGAGGAGGAGGAGGAGGAGGAGGAGGAGTTAGTTGCAATTACATTATAGTCTTACCGCCTAGTTGCAAACTATCTGTTGCAAACAATACAAGGGCCAATACAGTTACTATGATGCGAGCCATAATCATAACGTGTCCCTGCCGGCTTGATGTACGATATTGCACTGGCAAATATAACAAAAATGAATTACTAAAACCTTACATCACATCACCAAAACGTACATCATTTTTTCACGTTGCAATTAGATATACATTGTGTATTTATTTCACGTTCTTTTTTTGTGCCAACCCTAACAAAATGCTTAACAATAATAATCTACTACAAACTTTTTTCTTTTTTTTTCTCTTTTTTTCTTCTTTTTTCACAGTGTCCTCATATGTTCAATACAAAGTATAATATAGATCACATTTCTTTATAATATTATTAGTACAATACAGACGACAATGAGCATTAAATAAATGTTATTATTACACGGTCCTTTGCTGATGTATATACTACTCTTCCCATAATGGTAAGAGGGAATTCCATTTTTTGTTAAAAATCGCAATGTTCCCGCTTTGCCTCCTCCCGGAACAAAGCGATAAATAGTAGCCCCTCTTTCATTTTGATCTTGTATATATAAAAGCGACATAGTAGAAAAAATACATTTAAAGCACTCATGTTATGGTTGGCTAGCCCAAATAGTTGAATCTGTCTATCCATAATGATGGTGATATTTGTTTTTTCCTTTATCCATTTCATCACATTTTCCCATAGTTTTAATATGGTCGGGCATTCACAAAACAGGTGTAGTATGGTTTCTTCTGTTTCTTTACAAAATGTGCATAAATTTGAGTCTTTCCGCCCTATTTTTTCCACAAAAAAAGAGTTGAACGCCGAAAATTCTATGAGTCTGACGAAATTGGAACCATCTTAATGTTGTATCTACGGTACATTTGAATGGTATCAGAAATAACACCGACCATTTTTTCAAACTGTAGGATATGTCTAACTTGCTTTCCCATTTATCTATACATTTTCGTTTGACCTCTTTGGACGAGATTAAAGAATCATATAACCTTCTTGAACCTTTGATGTCGAGCGTTATAAATGCAAAGTTATACGGCTTGAAAGGACGTTGAGCCTGTTTGTTATTATTCTTTAGGCAGTGATTGCACGATTTTTAAAGGGTATTTATAAGAGCCCCATATTCCAAGAAATGTGTTCGAATGTTATATATCTTTTGGAATTCGTCCAAAGAGAGAAAAGTACCATTTTCATCAGATCATTTACAAAATGAACCCATTTTTTACACAAAGACGGTAATATATTGTTTTTTTGCCAACCCGAATATTATCATTATACCATAAGACACTTTTCATGAATTCAATGTTGTTTTTAGGTTGGCGGCTTTCAACAACCTTACTCCATGCCCTAAAAACGTCTTTCCAAAATAGATTTTGGCTTTTTGACTGTTTTAAGAAGTTTAATATATCGGATGAGATCCCTCCAATATCTAGTAGATTATTAATTTTTGCCAGTTTGTAAAAAAAGGTTAATCCACTCCAAGTCTTCGGATCCATGTAGCTTTCAGGGCATAGATGTAAGATTGGATGTCCACCATCCGTAAACCACCGTTTTCATAATTCTGAATCATTTGATTTCTAGTTACCCTATCTACACCTTTCCAGATAAACGTATATAACAATCTGCTCAGTTTTGATAAATTCTTCAGGAGGATCGGGTAAAGTTCAAATTAAGAAGGTAAGTTTTGATAACAGTAGAGATTTTATTATAGTTATTCTACCAAGTACTGTGAGGTTTCTTCTTGACCATTGGTAAATTAGTTTTCTTATAGATTCCATGACATGTTTATAATTCAAATTTACCATACTCCCAACATTAGTTGAGAATACAATTCCGAGAGCTTTAAAATTGTCCTCTACATTTACTCCAGCCCATTTGACGGGGATTTCATTGCATATTGTATTTAGACTCCCCTTTTCTGAGCCTATCCAAACTGCTTGTGTTTTTTCAATGTTCACTTTAAGACCAGATATTCCAGCGAACACATCCAGCGTATTAAAGGCTGATCTCATGGATTTTTCAGAACCATCACGGAAGAGAATCTACTACAATCTTAGGAAACAAAATGTGTCCGAACACGGGCCCTGCTGTTTATACCAAAGCTCCACCGATCTATGTTTTGAGGCCATGTGCAGATGGTGAACAAAATGTGGGATTCAACGTTGATCGGTGGAGAAGAGGAAACACGTTACATTACACCAACAAAATTTACGAAGAATATTTTTTAACTTTGTTTATTTAATTCTAAATATGTGTTATCATGTGCCACGTCTTTTATCTTATCTTACAAACCACTTTATCGATTTCAATGAGATTCACATATGTTTTACATACATGTGTGTTAAATTTTGAGAGAATTGATGCATTTTGATGAATTGCTTTATAGGAAACATTTGAGAAACAAAACATATGCTTGTATTAACCTATTACATGGACGACGCTATACAACCAAAAATCTCAATTTTGAGTATAATATTGATCTATGTAATAACGAATAAAAACAGTTTAACAAGTTTGCTAACACCCGCAATTGAAATCGACGAACCCGCGATGCCTGAACAACGAATCAAAACAAAGGGACTGTACGGGCAATAGACACTTCAAGTTAATGCACTCCGTGTATTTCAGCGTCTTGCTTTCTGATTGGTTCGACAAATTGGCGAGAATTGTGAGGTTTGTATTTGTCCATGCACAAAAGAATCCATGTTGTTGCGCGTATTTATCGCTGAAAGTGTGCGTTTGTACGGGTATCATCAAGCTGTGGGAAAGTAGGTATTCCAATTGTGCCCACAGAATAGTAGCCTCACAATTTGCGCCAATTTGGAATTGATTCTATAAGAGTGTATGAATCAATTTCAACGCAAATATACCGTTTAAAAGCTGCACGCATAAAACATAGTTAATGTTTATACGAATGTTGCACAAATACAGTTAACAATGATATATATTAATTATTATGAATAATTGATAAATATACCCACTAAAGAATGAATTAATCGAGATATAAAAGAAATAATATATCAAGAAATAAAGAGAGATCGAAAAGGAATCATTGAAGAATTGAATGCGTGGATAAACTTAGTTAAATATTTCTAAAATGGATGTGCTAGCAGTTATAAAAGGTGCGTGATCCAGTTTCCAGGTAAATATAAACATAATTACTTCGAATTAGAATCCGCCAGTGCGCCGTTTAGTGCGCTCATCACGTGCTTTGTTTTGAATCGTTGTTCAGGCAGCAGGGGTTCAAGCAAAACGAACTAAAAAAAATTAAACTTACCTTTTCACAGAAATCAAATTATGTCTTCGATGTACTTCGATGAGATGGTGCTATGACTGATTGCAAACCAATCGGCCTTCTCTTATATACACGCTCAACATAGGATTTCAGTACAAAATGTATCTTTAGTATCAGGGGGTGTATTGTTGTGTCATGGAAGGTATAGATACATATACGTCATTTTCTCCAGCCCCACAGTTTCGACCCCCTGACAAAGAACACGTGAGAAACGTGAGCAATAAAAATAACAAACTCCGTAGTTCAGGGGTGGGCAACCTACGGCCCGCGGCGGCCCGTCAGTGGGTTTTTTGTGGCCCGCGAGATGTCTCAAGAAAAAGAAAATAAATCAATCTATTATACATCATCCCAAAAAACGAGCTAGCTGCTTAGCATTTATCAGCACAAATGATGTTCCTCAACGTACGTATGTCTATTCCCCCCATTAATTGTCATCTGTAGGCCTACTGTATTGAGATTACGTTTTTGTGAAGATCGATTATTAAGCACACACACCTATTGCTTGAAAATCTTCGGAATCAAAGGTTCGAAATCAACAGCAGGTCATTGCTAGAAAATTGGGTTAGGTGCGGCCCAGTCAATTTTTCACCTCTTATTCATTCATTCAAAAAGGTTGCTCACCCCTGCCGTAGTTCTTTTCTTTTTATGTTTATTATCATCAATACATAATTTATTCATTGTGTTATTGTCACATCGGTAATCATTATGTATAAGCTTGAAGTAACATTACACACATTTGTATTCCTCAACAAATTATCAACAGTTTATACGGAAATCTAATGATAGAACAATTCGATTACGTTGAGAATTATTTCAACACGTCCATGAATATCATATAATAATCATGTACCAGTAACTATAGGGTGAGTCTAAAAGAAGTTGTACTTGAATATTTGTTTAAAAATATACCAAACAAATTTGACAAACTAACGAGGCACGTTTTCAAAGAGCAACTTATTTCGCTTATATGACAAAAGGAATCATTGAAATCGATCAATTATATCAGGAGCTATGTCTGTTTTAATAGAAGAGACCCTATTTTCAGCTGTCCACGGAACGCTTAATCTTCTTGAAATCTATCAACTCTAAGTGGGCAGCAAAATGTACACACTGGCATTCATATTCCGAATGAGATTAAAGCCCGGGAGTTTCAAACACAGGTGGGAATTGTGTGCATAAAATAAAAAATCAGTGACAACAATAAGAAAATGATTAAACATTGAAGGCCCACTTAAAACAATTAAGACAACTTGGAGGACAAACATCAGCAATTATTTTGCTGCCCACTTAGAGTGGAAAGATTTCAAGAGAATTTTAAAGCGTTCCGTGGACAGCTAAAAAAGGGGTTCTTTCATTAAAACAGGCATAGCTCCTAATATAATTGAACGATTTCAATGATTCTTTTTGTCATATGAGCGGAATAAGTTGTTCTTTGAATACGTGCCTCATTGATTTGTCAAATTTGTTTGGGCTATTTTTTTAAACATATTCATTCCCGTACAACTTCTTTTTGACTCGCCCTGTATATATTGTGAATCATAAAAAGCAAAACTCAGTTCGGGTGCCATAATGTTGAATTTCCTTATTTAGCCCTACCTGGCAGAACTCAATTGAGATTTCGTAAATGGATTTTCCTTATTCAGCCCTACCAAGCACAACTAAGAACGGATGCCATAATTTCAGAAAATTTGTGTCTACGTAGTCTTGATCAGCAGTAAGTTTTAAAATGGAACGTTTAGCTTGTTTGGTTTTTTTTCCAGATATGGTTCATTACAGAAAGCATGCACAAAACTGTCTTGTCCACGGGAGCGGCCTTTTAAGTTTTAGAAGAGATGGAATGTACGAATCGGAGTTGTCCAAGGGAGCTGTGTCGTAAATACACACAATTGTTTACAATGTACTGCTTCCGTGGACAAGTCAGTTTTGTGCATGTTTTCTGTTATGAACCATATCTTAAGATCTAACCAAGCTAAATGTACTATTTTTGAGGATAATTTCAAAACTGCTGATCAAGACTAAGTAAACACAAATTCTCTGAAACTATAAATGTGGCTGAGAGATTACCTTGGACTTGTGTCAACTTTTTTTAAAACCACCCGGTAAACCTTCCTTATTCAGCCCTACGAAGTCTAACTCAATACGGATGTCATAATGTAGATTTTTCTTATACAGCCCTACAGTGTAAAACTCAATACGGATGTCATAATGTAGATTTTCCTTGGGTAGACCTACGAAGCAAAACTAAATAGGGATGTTCTAATGTAGATTTTCCTTATTAAGCCCTACCAAGCAAAACTCAATAGGGATGTCATAATATAAATGTTTATTATTCGGCCTTACAAAGCAAGACTTAGTACTGATGCCTTAATGTAGATTTTCCTTATTCAGCCCTACCAAGCAAAAATCAATAGGGATTTCATAAAATAGGTATTCTTTACTCAGCCTTACCAAGCCAGTCTCAGTACGGATGCCATAATGTAGATTTTCCTTATTCGGCCCTACCAAGCAAAACTCAATACGGATGTCATAATGTAGATTTTCCTTATGCAGTACTTCCAAGCAAAACTAAATAATGTAGATTTTCCTCATTCCGATGTAAAATTCTTCCATCTCCCCAAATGTCAGTGTTCGTGAATATCTAAAAAATATATACAATGTGCTCTCCCACTGTTTTGTGATTGTTTTTGATTTGTATTACTTTTAACTTTAATGTGATGTCATGAAGAAATGCGTTGAAAGCGAAAGTCTTTGGCTCAAATCTACTATTCGAACTGTAAAACGGTAAAGCATAAGGGACTTACTCGAATAGGTGATTGGTACATAACACAACATACTTCCTACATCACAAACATCAGAACCGTGAAGAAAGTATTCATATGGCAACCTTAAAGACACAGTGGAGGTAAAGACAATGATGCTCACTTAAGTAGAACGTGCAGCAGCCATTGTGTGTATGCTAATTTTAAATTGGCCAACTTGTAGGCTATGGGCTAATTCGATCACTTTAGTGTTGTGTGTGTTCGAATGAATACTTCTAATGAGCAAAAATAGTATCCTTCTGTTAATACCACTACCGTTTGTAGGCGTAAACTGGTTCAATTTGTTACTGTAGTTGACATGATCATAGTGATTTTTGATTTAAAAAAAAATCCATATAATACTTATGGGCTATATGCAAATCAAATGTATGCCTTTTTAACGTTGGAAAAATTTGACGACCAGGTGAGCTCGTTAAATACAACAATAAAATGTTGGTCTGTTGCACGAATGAAAAACTTTATTTCTACCAACCGTAAGAATAATTTAGAACAAAGACAAAATAACGGTTGGATTTAACTCTATGTTCACAGCCTACAGCCAGAGTGAAGGCGAAACAAGGGGTATAGAAGAAATGTCCCCTCTCTATTGCAATGTTCTCGATTGAATGCGGAATTGGAGCCCCAACCCCTCTTATGTTGATATCTCTCACTACGCTTCTAGTATGACCAATACATATGACAATGGTAGGAGGGGAGCCCCAACGGAACATACAGACGAAACCGCAACGGGGTCCCAATAGGAAGTGGAAACAGTATCATAGGTATAAGATTATTAGCCCAACTATTATTACAAACTACACCTTTCATTAGCCCTACGCAAGCAATTTAACAAATATAATTATGACAATGGGAGAAGGGGAGCCAAACACACAGACGAAACCGCAACAAGATCCTACAAGATACAAGAAGGTAGTGGTAAAAGTAACATAGGTATGAAATGATAAGCCCAACTATATCAAATGGTGGAAGCAATACCAATTACAAAATGCACCATAACATGGGGGGGGGGGGGGGGGGGGGGACAGGAAGAGAAGTAAACGATAATACCTTCCTTTTTAAATTAGAAAGTAGACAGATTAGTATAATACACTATACACTGTGTTACTCGTTTAAGACACAGTAACACACTGTAATAATGACATTGATAGAGTATGTACAAAAGAACAGTTAAAAAATGGGCCTGTGAGGTGAAACAACTATAGTTAACATTCTGACCCTCTACTATGTACTGCATAATTACGATCAGCATACATGGTTGAATTGCCCATTTCGCTTATATAACCTTTTCACTACACTCCCTACTGATAATTTTTCATGATACAATAATTTTCTATTATCTATCGACCCAGAGACCATAATTTGAATTGATGACTTAAGAAAGGGAGACAATTTCAACAAATCCCCCATACCAAAATTAGTAATATTTTCGTATGTGCATCACCAATCTACAACTTGCGTTCTGCGCGTCTGTGTCGTTTATTCCATTCGGGCGGTTTTTTTCTCCAGCAGATTTTAACAACTCTGACTATCAACCTTTTGAAAAACTATATTTCACATATTAAATAAAGACAAATGAATTGAACGACGTTGTCAGTTAAAGGCATATTATGTGATCTTTTCCAGAGAGCGCCCTCTTTTCATGATTTTTTTTAGATTGAATTTAGACTAGAGTAAAATAAGTTGTCGGACAAAAATCGATATCCGACAGTTTATTTTCACTCTTAAACCATGATTTTGAAGTAATTAAGAATCGTATCGCCCTGTAACTTGGAATGTTTGTACGATTTATGATCAGAAATGTAAATCTGCAAGAAAATCTGCTTTCAATTTTTTTTTCGATGTTGAGGGCGTTTCCTGGAAAGATCACATAATATACCTTTAAGTGTCACACCTGACACCTGACACATTTGTAAGATAACGAAAAACAATCTGAACGATGATTCGCTTTGAACGACCCAGAATATTGACGCTAGCTCGTTTTTTGATGATGTAAAATAGGGTTAACTGTTTTTTATTTTTTTAAGATTAGAGATTTTTATTTTCTCTTTTTATTTTTTTCATCAGCTATGACAAATCAAATATACAGAAAATATATGATTACAAATCAGTTAGAATACGTAATGTGTGTGGATAACGGTTAGAGTTGTATCAATAAGTAGACTATATATCGCATGCCAAACTATGGTTAGTATGCATAAATACAGGATAATGTACTAAAACATAGGCCTACACTAAATTACAAAATATAAATTCAATTATACAAAAAGCATGTGGAAAACGTCCCATTTTTTATATAGAGGGTATTCATTTTTCCCACATGTGTTTTTCAGTGTTATGGTACTTGCTGATGGAATTAAGCAGTTCTTTGAAGATATTTGGCGGGTGGTTTGATTTCACATTGATGTAGACTGGGTTGTCGTTAGGGACTATTCATTATTTATGGTGGATGGGAGGTTGGGACAAATTTGAGACTCGTATGTCAAAGTTACCTACCCCCCCCCCCCCCCCTACAGCTGAAACTGAAAGTTGCATGACCCCCTGCTAACCAGTAGCTTTTTACACCCCCCCCCCCCCCCCCCCCCCCCCCCCATCCCCAATTTTGTTTGTCACACACAAAAGGGGCTGTCTTTTCCTCTGGAATTTTGTTCATGAATATGTTGGCAAATTCTGTTTTGTGAGTCTTTATAACCCAAACAAGTTGGAACATCCTGGGCAGAAACGTGTCGTCGTATCAGTGATCCAGTGCCAAACATCTTACTTTTGTGAGCATTGGTGCAAAGCTGAAACGAGGTGAAAATCGTGCAAGATTGTAGGCTAATTAACATGTTTGTATACACCCTGTGGCTCCAATTTCTCGACCGTGAACATTGATGATAATAAATGTTCTTCCAACAGATCCTCCGAGGCACAGGAAAGATTTGCTGTCCGGAAGTCGTCTCGTAGTAAATGTTTTTGAAGTAGATAGGTTTAAGAAAATTTCGCGAAGCGCAGAGAAAAATGACATTTACTCTCCAATAGCCTCTAAATTCACCCCAATCGCCACCATCTTTATAGTTTAAAAAAAGTTACACAACCCCTCCCCCCTGTTTAAGAATAAAAAGTTACATACCCCCCCTATTTCAACATATGAAAGTTACATGACCCTATAGTTTACCCCCCCCCCCCCACCCCCCCCCCCCCCCCCCCCCCGCCCCCCACCCTCCACCATAAATAATGAACGGTCCCTTAGGCTTTCTGTATGGCTTGAATGTTCCCTGGCTCAGGTTTAGAGTTACATCGAGATAGTCCACATCATTTATGTTTGCGTTTGCGGTTATTTTTAGGCCAAAATCATTCGAGAACTTTGCGCATAGACGTTTCTTTATACGTTCTGTCTCCGAGGCATTGGTGTTACGGAATACCACCAGTCCGTCGTCTCTGTAAAGTTCTACTTCGTCAAGCACACCGGATACATTATTTAATATATAGAGGCCAATTAGCTTCAAACTTTGAATAAACGTTCGGAACTATATTCTATGTGCAGACACAAACGGAAACAATAACTCAATGTTTTTGGAATAACGTTACTTTTTTTCTGAATGGCCATAATTATTTTCCATGTCTACCAAATCATCCACCTATTGACTATTGTTTCCCTTATTATATTCTTTCATATTAAGTTGTGACTGATTAGGGATTATCTAATCCCAGGATTAACTTTCACCTTTACAACCATTACGGATTATCTCTATCTTGGTGATTAACTTTCATCTTCACACCTGTTATAGATTTTATTATTAACACTTGCATGTGTCAATAAATGCTATGAAATTTCAGTCCGTCCTTTGAAAAAAGTCTGGATTTCCGAGTTCCTCTATAGCGTGCTAACGACCATGGGCTGACTAATTCCGAAACGAAATTCCAGACCATCCTTTGAAAAAGTCTGGAATTCCGAATTCCTCTATAGGGTGCTGACCATGGGCTGACTAATTTCGAGACAAATTTCCAAATCATCCTTTGAAAAAAGTCTGGATTTCGGAATTCCTCTATAGGGTGCTGACCATGCGCTAACTAACTTCGAGACGAAATTCCAGACCATCCTTTGAAAAAGTCTGGAATTCCGAATTCCTCTATACGGTGCTGACTAATTTCGAGACAAATTTCCAAATCATCCTTTGAAAAAAGTCTGGATTTCGGAATTCCTCTATAGGGTGCTGACCATGGGCTGACTAACTTCCAGACGAAATGCCAGACCATCCTTTGAAAAAAGTCTGGAATTCCAAAACCCCGACAATCGAGAAAAAAAGTTTGGAAATCCTAATTACTCTATAGGGGGTGCTTAGTTTTTTTCTAGAATAGCCCATTACGCTTTTATGACTTTATTTCGCAATATGTGGCAAAATGATGCAAATAATATATAATGATGTGTACACACGATATTACTTTATCACGGCTATTCAGATTTCACCTGTAGATAGCTAACATTCACTTCTTTCAGGTACACATAGCAATTACCATGTTTCTACGGATTCCAGCAGGTAAATTAAAACGGCAAGTGAAGCAAAATGTCAAAACCCGTTTTATCGTGCATAAATTATGCAAATGAGGTAATATATTATGTGTCCAATAATATTCAAAGTTTGAATTATTTCGATAGAGCTGTTTGTTAACTTCGATATTACGAAAACCGATAAATCCCGACCACTTCCGTTGGTGTTGAATACAATTTTTAAAAAACACGGTTAAATTCGCTATGAATTGAAAAAATAAACTACAAACGGTCTACTTTAATTTCATACCAAACACTCCTTCCTCTTAAAAAATGATCTCGTTAACTAGAGGCCTTTTGAATGCCGTTCCGATATCGGGGATACTATAACACATAAACAGCCCAGCTGCAACATTAAGAATTTTTTGAATGTTTGATTGGGAACTCTGCCTATATCTATACACTTTTAATAGTTGTGTTGTTTTCACGTTATGAATAATTTTAAAATGATATACCGTTGATCGAGTTCATCATTCCAAAATCGTGTACCGGTATACTATACTAATAGTAAGTGTCATAATACTATGGACATAATTTCAATAATGCGTGCGTGCGTACGTGCGTAAACCTGGAAGTGCGTACCGGTCGCTTCCAAAAATGGTCAATCGCGAAATATGTACGCGCGCATACATGCCTAGTTTTTCTCGCATTTTAGAAAAAACGGAAAACAATATTGTTAGGGCACCATCTTTGGTCGAAATTGCGTCTAACATCATTCAAGATGGCGATTGGCCACATACGGCAAAGCGAAAATCACATTTTAACGAGCATAAGAGTAACAAAAATATACAGATTTGACTAAATAAAACCATTTCAAGTGAATCTCAACTATGAATTTGAGCACACAAAAAATAAATTGAAACAAAGTGGGTTTTTTTGTGGCCTCAATAAAATTATATGCTTAGTTTCACCACACACATATTGATGAAAGTCCACTATTTATGTCATCTTTGGTAATCTAATCTTGTTGAAAGCAATGCTATGCGCTTAGTTTCATCATTAATTAAGGGATTAAATCATGTTTCAGCGTATGTGTATCACCAATCTACAACGGTGTTCGCGTGGTTTAATATTTCACGAGGGCAACGCCCGAGTGAAATAAATACGCAGACGCCCAGAACGCAAGTTGTAGATCGGTGATGCACATACGCTGAAACATGATTTAATTCCTGTCAACAACGACCAAAGATTCGAAGACCTTTTTATATACAGACAATGCATATAAGAACATAATTTAAACTATTTTCAAAAACCTTAACACTAAAATTAAAATAATAGTCAAGTTCCCTTTAGTTTCAAAAGTCAATGTCTGACTCAGCCTGACTAGCTTGATTTGTTCTGCTGGACTAGTCTGTGACTGGACTAGCTTATTAGACAAGCTGGCTTGACTAGCTTTAGGTTAGTCAAGCTGGCTAGACTAGCTTTAGGTTAATCAAGGCAATGGGATGAAATATCAATGGCGGCATGCAGATAAGACGTACGTCATCGCCGGTCCGGTTTTGCTAGCCAATTCAGACGTAATTTGCGTAGTTATTTTTGTGTGTGGCCATATTGTGTACATCATAGTGTTTGCCAACATCTGTAGACTATTTTGTGCTACATTTTGTTTGGAATGACGACTCGGAGTAGGAAAAAACTAACTGTAAAGAACGACGGTAGCTCGGGCATCTCGAGCAACACTGTAGCCATCAGCCCCGCCAACATCATGGTCAATACGAGTGCTATTGAACAGACAGCAGAGCAATCACCCGTGGCGAAACCAAGTACTGCTACGCAACGTGAACAATTTGAGTCAGGCGGGATCTACTATATGGTTTGAGCTGGACTAACCTTACGTTAGTCGAGCAAAGCCGGACTAACTTTACGTTACTAGCTTGACTAACCTTACGTTAGTCAAAATGGACACCATCTGGACTATTTTAAAGCTAGTCGAGCGACTAGCCTAAACTAGTCCAGCGACTAGCCTAAACTAGTTCAGCGACTAGCCTAAACTAGTCCAGCGACTAGCCTAAACTAGTCCAGCTTAGGACGGACTAATATCAAGCTAGTCGAGCGACTGGACAGCAATGCTGGACTAGGCTAAAGCTAGTTAAAATGAGCACCATCTGGACTAGCTTTAAGTTAATCAGGCTGACCAATTTAGGTTTTCAGTGTGGTTTCCCATAGTAGCGTGGTTTATCTCAAATCAACAACGCTTTTCTACTGTAGTATGTCCACTGTTTCTGTTATCTTCAGTAGATAGTAAAATGGTATAACTATAATCCTGTTTAATACAATGGTCTATGCTTTGTTTAATCAAATTATAAATGTTGTTTTGTTTACCCAGAGGTACTAACTGTGGCTGATTTGAGGATAATTCAGTGTCCATAGAGGGTACATTGTATGAAAATCTTGAAAACCTGACCCGTGTATAAAATATATAGTTTTGTAATAAGAATAAGTAATTTTATGGCAGATTGTGATATCCATGTTTGCTACAAATCCCTTTCCCTAACTGCCGTACGGGATTCCTCTACCGGTTGTTTAGAATTATATGTTGCACCCTTTGGTCAATCTTTGTTCAAGATGTGTTCATAGATTTCGTATCCAAAAAACAACGCCATGTGGTGTTGCATGCAGCATGCGAGAAATACAAACCCCTGTCATACCAAATTAGGAAACAAACAAAAGTTATTTTCGACAGAAATCACAAACTGGCTTATTGTTCATCGGCTAAAATAGCCAGTACCAACTGGAGACTTCTTTTGAAGAACTTGCAGGATAGCTGATGAGAATGCATCTCAACGTAACATAAATAGAGATTTACAACGACAACTAACACATAACTCGCTGACTTTTATGTTCAGCCGCCATCCATTTTCGCGCATTTTGTCTGCTTTCAGAAACAAACTTGATCCGAATTCAACCTTGACAAGAGCCGGCGGCTACCAAATCGTGTTCAAATAATAATGTATAGAAATGTCCGAAACTTAACATGGTCCGAGTTTTTAAACTCGGACCATGTTAAGTTTCAGGCAAAACAAAGTATGACCCAACATTTTCTGAATTCGTCAGGTACCTTGGAGATACAGATTCTAGGGATGTCCATTGGGTTGAGATGAGTCAAGCATGCGCGCCATGTTACGTTGACTACGATGTCATTGGGAATCGAGAAACTCTTGATGATAATGCTAAATTCATATTCAAATTAGCCCGATTTGATGACAGCCTGTACACCGCGTCGTTTCCCAAACCGGCGACTCCTATACGTACAGCTCGGTCAGAAATACATTAGAAACCTACATGAAAAACTGTAAATGTGTACAAACGCAACAACCGAATGGATTTTGAGTTGTTTGGGTATGACATTTCGCCAGCTATCCGAACCCACCTGCTGGAGAACGTAATGTCATTATTTCATAGGTGAAAACTTTGAGAGAAAACAATCCTATAGTAGAATATGCAGCAATGCTGAAATTGCACACAAAAAAACCCCATAATTTCAAAATGATCATAATTTTGATCAACTAAACTAATATCAGTCAGGATTGCTTGCCAGTGTCATTTTAGTATTATCGTTTTATTTACCCCAGTATACAGTGACTATTATGTGTACACTCGGCAATTGTTAAATGAACTCAAATGCTGAGAGACATGAATCTTGCTATCCATTGATATAATACACTAGGTACGTGACACTGTTATTTAATGCAGACCAAATGTATACAGTTCGGTTTATCCTTGACTTTAGGGCGTGGTTATGTCATTTCCTTGCCCAAACAATACTTGTACTGTTGTACACTATTGTTATCTTGATTCTCTGGAGTATCGTAGCCAGTAGATAGTATTTTGTTGGACCAAATTAGGCTTGAGTGACAGCCTGCATTCTCCTAGGCATACCATGTACCAGCTTAGCACAAATATCTTGCCCAATGCCATTCTTTATTTGCCATGTATACATAACAGATTGTTCAGAAACCTTTCCCAATTTCCAAAGTCTACCTCAAGGATAACTGAACAAGGACTAGGCATGGTAATACTTCTGTCCGTGTATTTCTCATGGTGATTCCAAATAGGGTATTAGTGAAATTCAATACAATATGTCATTTTTTAAACATTTTGTGACATTTTGGAATGTCGTCTGCAGACGCCTGCCGTGTTTTAAGCTGTTACTTGTTTGAGGGTGGTACATCTGGACAAATGACGCTCAAGTTCATCCGGATGCTCATGGGTTGAGGTTGGGCTCTGTGGTGGCCATTTTAGCACGTTGACATATATTTCCACTGTAATAATGCCTTAACAAGCTTTGCTGTATGCTTTGGGTCATGGTCATGGTCATGTTGGAATATAATTAGATGACCTATAAATTACCTTAGGTGAACCTCAAGTTACTTCGATATTGACCAAAAAGTCATCATCCTTCAAGTCATACACATATATATTCTGGTGTACACATATGGTCATATTCTGGATGCTCAACCATGCAATGTTATGGCTGTACGTTTGTGTATCTTGAAAAAAAGGCGCTGATTTTGGCGCCCGTCAAAAATCAAAATAGTATGGTACGGGCGACATCTGGGCCAAGTATGGTGCTTTAAGAATAAACTGAACCAAACAGCTCCCATAATGCCCTAACACTGCCCCAACTATCAGTAGTTTGTCAACTTTACACCGGTGTGATGATTTTATAAGCATGATAAGTGCAAAGTGAATGTTGGATCCATTTGTTTAAATCATGGAAATGGGTCGCAGTGCAGCATTCTGGAGTGTTTGAAATAAGGTGTTTGGATATGCCAAAAGTAGGGCATTATTATAATTATAAACGAGTATAATAGAAATGTTTGCCTAATAAAGCTCTGTTATCATGGTTATGTAGGGGGAGAGCGGGCGTATTCGCCCTATTTTCATTTGAAGTGGTAGGCTACAGACGTCAATTCTAAAGATCGAATGGACCTATTGACAGTATATGAAATATTGAAATCTTGGCTGCATACGACCATGGTCTATATACTCTAGGCCTCACTGTAAAGGCATGAGTAAAGGATAAAGACATCAAAAAATGGTGAACTTCCCCACTCCGGGGCAGGTTTCTTCATATGCCGGGGCAGGTTTGCCCATATGCCCGAGGGCAAGTTCGTCCTAGGCTCAGAATTAGGCGCAATAAATTACCATGTATTCAATACGTCGTCGTTGTTGTTCTATGGATCATGGCTGATTCTTTGTGACCCAATTGATGATGAACCGCGACCGTTAGGGTGCATCTGGTGCCCCTCATGTGAATGGATTTGTCTGGAAAATGTTCCTATTGTCACAAAACTAACATGTGCCAAGTTTGAATTAATTTGGAAGTTGTCGTGGGGGGCCTCCGAGAATCTAAAATTACAGTGTGTGTTCCTATGTAGGAAAGTTCGTTGACCCCTGTACAATTCCAATTAGAAGCCGATCGAACAATTTGAAGTAGCTGCCATATCAAAACCGTTTGGACTTAGAAGCTTAAATCTTACGATGTAGGAAAGTTCGTTGACCCCTGTACAATTCCAATTAGAAGCCGATTGAACAATTTGAAGTAGCTGAAATATCAAAATCGTTTGAACTTAGAAGCTCAAATCTTGCGAGCTAATAGAACTGATAATCATCTCCAAATCTGCCATAAAAATTAATCGCAAACAAAATGAGCATGTGCGGTTTACTGTCACAAACGCCCTCGATCCATAATTTCATGTATTTGACATTTTGTGGTCATTTTTACCCCGAATTTGGCATTTTGTGGTCATTTTTACCTCAAATTTTACAAATGTTGATGTCCTAATTGTGTTAACAGTATTACAACTTTAAATCAATGTATATAATCCACTTTCAGTGTGAAATAAGAGTATTATAGCACTTGGTTCATATAAGACAGAAATTTTCCCCAAGAATATGGACTGGGAGCGCTTTTGACAATAAAACACACAAGCTCATGATTTCGTTGGTGGTAAATTTTTATCGCAGATCCGAAGATGATTATCAGTTCTATTAGCTCGCAAGATTTGAGCTTCTAAGTTCAAACGATTTTGATATTTCAGCTACTTCAAATTGTTCAATCGGCTTCTAATTGGAATTGTACAGGGGTCAACGAACTTTCCTACATAGGAACACACACTGTAACTTTAGGTTCTCGGAGGCCCCCCACGACAACTTCCAAATTAATTCAAACTTGGCACATGTTAGTTTTGTGACAATAGGAACATTTTAAGACTAGGGACAGACAAATCCATTGACATGAGGGGCACCAGATGTACCCTAACGGTGGCGGTTCATCATCAATTGGGTCACAAAGAATCAGCCATGATCCATAGAACAACATAGGAACACATACTTTAACTATATGTTCTCGGAGGCCCCCAAGACATCTTCCGAATTAGTTCAAACTTGGCACATGTTAATTTTGTGACCATAGGAACATTTTAGGACTAGGGACAGACAAATCCATTGACATGAGAGGCACCAGATGCACCCTAGCCACCGTTGTCTATTTTGTGACATGCGGTGCCCAGAGATAAGATAAACCAGTTGCATCTGTAATGCCATCAGTCCAACGAAGCTTTGGTCTGCCACGTTTACGTCTTCCTTCGATAGCTCCTTGTATTATCAACTTTTTACCTTGATTTTTTCAAAAAATCAAGGTACTGTATTTCTGCTGTTTCTTTCTTCATCTTCTTCTTTCAAACACCATCTACAAAATGCTTCTTCTCTTAGGCCAACAAAAATGTGTAATGTTGTCCTCGACCGCCCGCTCGTCAGATTTGGGGCCGCTTTGTTCTTCTTTCTTTTTCAGATTTTTTATTTTAACAGTTTAAATGGCATTGAATATTAAATTGAGTGTTTATAACATATATGTGCGACTCTTAGAGTGACTACAACTTCTTGTTGGCTGAACTTTAAGCTTCCGCTGGTATAAAAAAAATTAAAAAAATAAAAATAAATCCGCCCGCCCGCCCCTCCTCTCTGAAAGCTGCGGAGGACAACATTACCTTTTTTTTTGCCTTACAGTTTACATGCTAGAATCACCAGGTTTGGTCAGTAGGACCCTACCTGACCTTCATATAGGGTCTCCACAGTTTGGTGTCAAAGGTTACACAGCGGTCACTAAGGGTCAAAACGTAATTTTGACTTAAAACGCCCTTGCAATTTAGTGAAATGTCCTAGGATCGTCAGAATCGGTCAACATATTCCTTATAACCGTACGCACATATTATAGTAGTTAGGTTCTCAAAATCGAAATCTATTCAGGGTCGCTAGGGGTCAAAATGTTAATTTTCACTTCTATAACTTAAACGATTCTTGTCTCAGCAGAAATGACCGATGACAGTCACAATTGGTCAAAAGATTCCTTTTGTCCATGTTCATAAAAGGTATTCAGCGATTAAAAGTGATATGTCATGGGGTCAAGGGGTCATCGCTAGAAGCACTTAGTTTTTGGGTTGTTGTTGTTTTGGGGGATGTTCTATTTTCCACCGTTCATGTGGACAGTCTATTCCACAGCAGTCGCGATGATCTTGATCTTGATTTGAGCTCAGTTTTACAAAGATTGTCCATACCGTCAAGCAATGCATATTCGTCGGATATCGTGATGTTATTGTATGCCGCTGTCAAATTTACTGAAGAGGGCGCAAAGCTCTCTGATTTTAGGCTGGTAACACAATCCCATAGTGCATTTCGTTAAAACAGTGTAACCACGATCGTTTTCGCAAAATATCACAAAATGGCGCGGTGCCCCCCCCCCCCCCCCCCCCCCCCCCCCCCCCACCTACTTCCCATTCCAGACCGCCCCTATACTGCTCTCTATTATTTTATAATCACATCATCTTATTCATCGATAGAGGGAAGTATTATCAAATTACGGGTATGATAAGCCTGCCGATAGCACATGCTCATTACTTGCTCAATATAGCGATTTGCCTATGTGTAGCGCGGTAGTAAACACTCATATATGTGGATTATGAGCCATATATTTACACTTAAGAATATTCACTGATAACTTTTGTTTGTTCAGACCTATCGATCGAGTCCCAGAGACAGATACAGAGTTGGGAGTTACACACGTTTACGGAGTAACGCGTCATCGGCATTTATAGTTCATCCCACACTAAAAAGAAACACTGGCAATTATGATTGGTTTTATGTATATCTTTTTTCCTGGGCAATATTTAAGAATAATTATTTTTACATTATATTTTTTCTAAAAATGCGCCATCGGGAATAGCATACTTGAATCACCTTTTTGATTGACCTCTCAAAATACACCATCTTGTTGAATTCCCATGTATTTGAAATTTGTGCTATATACCTAATATATGTAGTATGCGATCTTTTTCATGGAACGCTCTCATTAAATAAATAGGCAATCTCAAAACCTTTCATTTTCGCCAATTTGTCATTCAAACCACTAAGAAATACCTTTTATCTGACCTTATTTTTTATATTACGCCAAAATACATGTACTGGCATATTTCATGAGCATATTTTGCAAAAAATCAATGGACTTTATCACTTCTGCTTACGTCTTTAAATGGATTACGCGTCTTTGTATATCCCAACCGACGATTCGTCTTCCGCGCTTTGAACAGGATTCGGAAAAGTGTACTTTAGTTCCAAGATAGGCCTACTGGTGTACTTGCTAAGGGTGGGGGGGGGGGGGCGGGGGGTGTTAATCTGACTCTTGTGTAAGTTTGTGATTCATTCCCTGTGTCTTTGTCATTTATAATTGCCGTTTTTTAATCTTTTAATTTTTTATATGTTACCCACAGTGCAATATTAGCTATATTTAGGCGTCATAGCATTTTTTAAATATATTACCCACAGTGCAATATTAGCTATATTTGGGCGACTTAGCATGTACAACCTTTACTATCTATGTATTTTTGATACCTTTTAATCTCTTTTAGCATTTTTAATTTTCAATTTTGTTGTTATCTTTGTATACATTTCTATGTGTAATTTGATGTTTTTATACCGTATGTAATAACCATGTAATTCAGCTTTTAGCTGCGATACTGGATCATCAAATTGTGTTCAAGCATCGAGCGATACTGGAACGTTTTTTTATGTTCTAGTATCGGTCGATACTGGTACACGTGATACTGGTACATAATTGTGTTCCATAATTGTGTTCCCCCCGGATACCTAAAATGGGGACGGCGAAGCGGAAAAATGGGGACGAGAAGGGGAGAAAAGAGAGAAAGAAGGGGGAAGGAGAGGGAGAAAGAGAAGAGAAAGGGGGAGGAGAGGGAGAAAGAGAAGGGAAAGGGGAAGGAGAAGGGAAAGAGAAGAGAAATGGGGACGATAAATTGTTCATGTTGTACATTTACTGTGCGATTTCTTTTTGGACTGTGCGATTTTTTTTGGACTGTGCGAAATTTTTTGCTAAAATGGGGACGGTGAAGCTAAAAAATGGGGACGAGAAATTGGTACTGTGCGATTTTGTTTGACTGTGCGATTTTGTTTGGGACTGTGCGAATTTTGTTGACACCTCACCCCCCCCCCCCCCCTAGATGAACTAGGGCTAGTTTCTAAGCTAATTGACCAATAACTGTCTGTAGATGGGCAGTTCCAACACCTGTAATAGGATATCCACAATGCAAAGTATATTTTAAGGTCTTCCAACAATGCTTTGCACGAACGCCAGTCATCTAAAGCTTTTTTCACACGATGCATTGGTCGAGCTCTTAAGTTTTAGAAATAAGAAAAACGAACACTTATAACTTATTTATTCACTGATGTAGACTAAAACTTAAGAGCTCAAACGATGACCACGCTATAAAGCCATAATTGTGTGCATATGTCTATTGGAACCGAGACAAATTGGAGACCAGAATAAGGGCATTTTGCAAAAAAAACCGCAATGCATTGTGGTGTTTTCTTTAAAATCTTCTTTGCATACAATGTTAGAAAATATTGTTCGAACACTCTGTAATGTAAAGTGTTCCCCCCTTTCCCCCTGATCATTGTTGAATCCCACACATTGGCCACCATCAGCATAGGACCTCGCAACATTGATCGGAGGGGGAGAGGGAGGGGGAGGTGTATGAGGAAGGGGATACTTCAGGCTACAAGAGACAAGTTTCGATTTTCACGTGACTCAAATATTGTTCGTGTCATGGTACAAACAGCATGGCAATTTAGGGTCAGTGTTCGAACACATTTTTTCTATGATTGTAGGTTATTGGAAAGATTTTTTAAACGGAAACTTAATATAATGTACATGTATGTGTCCTTATCGCTTTCGATGACTTAGTCAACCGAGCCTATATAGTGAGCGCAGTATACTGCGCAAATGTGTAGCTTAGGGCCGTAGCTTAGTGGGTGGGACGTGGAGCTTGAGAACGGAGGGTCCCCGGATCGAATCCCGGCAGGTTCCCGGAGATTTAGTTGGTGTTTTTTCCTCGAAAATGGTGAGCCTGTTCAATAACCCTAAACCGGGGTTAGGGTTAAAAGTATGCACACAATTTTGAATTGTATTATCATGTATGAATTAGGTCAATACATGCGTATGTTTTGTTTCTCGAAAACATTAGAAGATGCAATGCACTATGACGCAAATGTTGATATGTTCTTAATAGCCCTTCACCTACGGGATCGTGCCATTATTGACACATCAACATCAGCGCGCGTGCATTGATCTGTCTAATTTTCTCGAAACAAACTCATTTATTGACCTATCACTGAATGATCAACATAATGTAAATGAAAAACATTTCTGATGCGGGCGGATCTCTGAAGAATCAACCGACCTCGCTCACAAATTAGGCAGGTATGACGGGTTGATCTGCTGCCTGTCCAAATCAGCCAGATATGACGGGTTGACCAACGCCCTGTAAATTATAACCTTACTGATGAAGTATAATTTTGCCAGGTTCAAGTATTATTATTTGAATGTAATTTTAATAATAATATTAATAATAATACACGGCATTTATATAGCGCTTTTTACATACATCCATCTCAAAGCGCTTTACAATTTATTCCTAGGATAGTCAGAACCACGGTTGCAGCCTATTATGGCGCAGGGTCCTATCAGTACAACGACTGTGACTACTATAAAAGCACAAGTAACAGGCCCGGGATGATCCCCTACTCTTAACGATAAGGTCTGTGACTATTTAACGTGTTCAGGGTGAAGCGTCTGAATACACGGGAGCACCGGCTTTACGTGACTTTCCGAACCACGAGACAATTGAGACTAAGTACCTTGCCCAAGAATACAAACACGTTGACCGCAGTGGGGCTCGAACTCGCAACCCTATGATCGTGAGACTTGCTTCTGATCCACTGGACCACACGTGCTGTACATTTTACCCATTTACCATTTGTGTTGCCCGAAAGTTAACAATATGTGTACAAAAAGTGTATTGAAACATCTTTTTGACCAGTAAATACTTTTGACACCGTTGTCTTAATAATTTATTTTACTTCAGTTGAATATTAATAATAATAATAATAATAAAACCGCATTTATATAGCGCTTTACGAAACACCTCAAAGCGCTTAAAGGGGCATTGAGAGATACGTATGGGAGTGCGCCCTCAATTATCCTGGAAATCAGTTTTCTTGCATCATAGTAATACTTAGGCATTATACTAACTACCATCTGAAACAGTTTACCAACATTCGCCGTTTATCATATAACATTTCATGATTTTCTTAGTTTCGATATGATCATATCGAAACTCGAGTGCTGAATTCGGAAGTTATACATCGTTTTACTCACAAACTTTCGCGGTAAATCTCAACCCAGAAGTGCCGTTATTTACTTATTTTGGCATGAAGGCGATGTCGGAATTGTATGACATTTTGGATTTGGGCTATGTTGATGATTATATTTACGTAATTTGCTCATTTAGTATATCGATACATCTCTCAATGCCCCTTTAACAAACATAAAAAAGAACAATCTACACATGAATTAAAGAACCTAATAAAACTAAGACAAGGAAAAAAACAAAAACAAAACAGTGATTAGGAACTACTTGTAAGAATGTTCTGACAGATTGAAAAGATGAGTCTTCAGTGCAGTCTTGAAGCATCCGATGGATTTGATTATTCGGATGGTCGATGGTAGTTGATTCCACAGCTTTGGTGCCGCGGAGGAAAACGAACGAATCGCCGTATGTTGCAGAATGTATTATTAGTTTAAAGCTTTAAATAAAAAGTTTATTTTTAAAAGGAAACAAGATTTACGTATAGTAAGTTGTCCTGGGTTGAATACCTAGTCATACACTGTAACACTATTCTAAAATGATTAAATCTTTATGAAATCTATGATATGTTAACACTATCCACGCGGCTATTAGTTTTGCCAATATACAAAACAGATTTTTCAGAAAGCTTTCACAACATTCAATGTTTATCTCAAAGATTACCGACCCAATACTAGTCATGTTTGTACTTAATTTAATGCAATTCTCATGGTGATTCCAAATGTGGTGATGAAATTCACTGCTTTTAACATTTTTGAAACATTTTGTGAAATTTTGAAACTGTCGTCTGCAGACCACTGAGAACAACCTGGTCAATATTTAATTATTTCCAGTTCATTTTTTTTATAACTATATGCATAAAGGTAATGTGTATGCACACTTTCATGTGATTCGCCATCAGATCAAAATCCGGGATCAAAGTGGCAGCTAAAACACACTATCGTATGCAATCTTGGAATCAAACACGTAACTTTCAACATAAGCTTGTGAAACGTCACTCATGGTATCGCGAATTGTATATATTGAAAACGTATACTTCATACGATCTGAACTACTTGTTGACGGTGGAGTCCTGTTCAATAATAGAATCAGAAAATAAAGAAAATCAAAACTGGCGAGCGAATAACCAATGTTAAGAGGGGCGAGCAAATATGATCAATGCTAAGAGGGGGAACATTAAACTGGGGAGTAACTAGGCGATTCAATTCAAAATATGTGATGCGATCTTTGAAAACCCGTCGGATGTCGCAAAATGTGAACTAGGGATTATGGGTAAAATAAAAATAATAAAAAAATCTTTTTTTTAGATTTTTTTTAAAGAAAATTAGTTTCCAATACTTTGTGTCATCATCTTTCATGAAATTTCACCTTCAAAAACTTACTTACTTAATTAAGTCACTTCCATTATTAACCTTACAATGTTATTATATTGAATTATGTATCTTTTTTGGCCTGTTTTCATGATTTCTTGTTTTGTAGCTTTTGATGACATCACAATCATCATTCACTCATAACTTTTTTTGTAATAATCGTAGAAAAATGATCGAAACAGTTCTGTAATCAGCACAGTGTTAGCTTTCTTATGATATATGATATCTCCAATATGAAAAAATGCCACCATTTGGCGGGTTTTCACAGATCGCATCACATAATAATATTACAATATCAAAAAAATGGCGAATCGATAACCAATGCTCAGAGAGGGGTGGGTATTGAAATGGGAGGAGGAACTAGGCGATTTATAGACAAAAAATGAAAACAACTAAATACTGGCGTGCGAATAGCAAATGGTGTTTATGTGAGCGGGAATCTTAAACTTGTGGAGGAAAAAGGCGATTTAGACTAAATGCTTAAGCTACAAATTGTAGGTAATTTATAATTCAATGGTGATACATGCTTTGTAAGTAATAACTTGCTTTTATTTTGACATGGTTTTCGGGGGATAACGTGGTCACACTTATGCAACTTAGGGGGAAAGGGCACACCACCTTTAGGAGATGGTAGTACAGTTGCAAGTAATAATTTGTTTACAAAACAAACGAACTGAATCATATAGAAAATGTGCATAATGTCAAAGAATGATTAGGCTTTATGAATCTAAAACAGTATTTTACAATACGAGGGGGTATCAAAAAGTTCTTGAAATCATCAAGAAGTGAAGGAGCCAGATTTTTTGTTGTTGATATGTGACCATTCAGACATCTTTAAAAAGTCACTGTGCGAAGTCACACATTTCTCCCACTTGTTATTACCTGTCCACAGACCGCCATTGTAGAGATCCTCAGATTGACCGCCATTGATTGATCCTCAGATTGACCGCCATTGATTGATCCTCAGATTGCCTCAGATTACGTTATTCACGAAATCAGCAATAAATAGTTTAAAGTTTTGACATATAAAGGGGTCAAAGGTCATTACAAACCAGCTTGGTGACAATAATCTTATGGGTAACATGGGGTGTACACAGATTGACCTCTAATGACACCTACATGACCTTTGACCTCTTTCTGTCAACACTGTAAACCATTTATTGCGGTCTGTGGACAGGTAATAAAAAGTAGGAGATATGTGTGACTTTGCACAGTGACTTTTTAAAGATGTCTGAAGGGTCTCATATCAAAAAATGTTTCTGGTTCCTTCACTCCCGGGCCTTCACTTCTTGGTGATTTCAAGAACTTTTTGATATAATACCCCTCGTATATATGGCCTTGTATAAATACACTATATACAGACTGTAACAAAAAAAAGTTATACAATCGCAATTTTATTTTTAATTCAATGTTAAAATCATGCAATGTCAAAATCTCTTACACTCTGTGTTAAGTTCCGTTTTGGCTACCAGAATAATTTTATTTGGTCTTTTTAACTACTTGCGTTTAAAAGTTATGACCAATCTACTAAGTCGTCTTGAAATCGGGTTGGGCCACTTTCACAATAATATCATACGATCTTGCTTGTATAAATTAAATGGTTAGGGTATCATGCAAGGAACATTAGGGAGAACAATATAATTCTTTTTTCAAATAGTTTTATTTCATTTGAATAAAAAAATTCATAAAATAAATAAATAATATTTGTAAAGACCTAACCTTCTTTGTAATACTTTTAACCACTTGAAACGAACCATTGTTGTCTAACAAGGGCGCTCTACTGCTATGTTCCTGGTTCGATTCCATTCATATTCATCCCAGTGGTTTTCCCATTGATTAAACCAAAGTGGCCCAGGTGATTTCATGACTACTTTAGACATTTGATCATATCTCTGCTTACCGACCATCGATTGTCATGAAACAAAGCTTATTCGAAAGCTAAGAAAATTCCCCTTACAGGCCATTAAAACTCGAAACAGAAATTCTACAGGAGATAGTTTTAATATTTTTTTCAAAACTGTATAACTTTTTTTGTTACAGCCTGTATTACAGTGATGAAATCTGATTAGTCAGACTTAGTAGATGTGAGGTTACGGGGAATTGCCACCAAATAGGGTCCCATTTTCACCCGTCTGATAAAGAAATGAATGACCCCTTTTTATAGCCATTTTTAGTAAATTTACGGGTCAACATTCCTTAATGGTGCTATTTTTCCTTTCCCAGAAACTTGAGCAAAATCTGTCAAATATATAGACATTTTTTGTGTCTCCGGTAAACTTATGAGTCAATTTTCATTTTTGCTGGCGGCACGTCCCTACCAACAAAATATCCGAGTGCCCCCCCCCCCCCCCCCCTCCCCCGGAGTCAGATTATATAGCCAATGGTCTACTTGTTACAATTATGATTTATCTTTTTTGGTTAAAGGACTTACCATACAATCAAATGGCTGGAATAATCATTGGATTGACACTTCCGGAAGAGGTACAATGATGGGGTAAACGTGTCAACGTTACTGATCATATCTGAATATGCAGCTTTATTTGCATCAGATGTGCAGGGTACATCACGCGCTTCCGTTCCGCTATCACGCACTAAAACTATCTGATTTCGAGAAGTGATTTTGAACTGTGCCCACTTAGCGTTGCCTTGTAATGTTTTTCTTGCTTCCTCGGAAACCGACACTAATTAAAACGATAATAATAATAATAATAATGAAAATAATCCTCACTTATAAAAATGATAATAATACTAATGAAAATAATCGTCACTTAAAAAATGATAATAATAATGAAAATAATCATGTTTAAAAGAATGATAGAGATAATGAAAAAAGAATAATAGAGATAATTAAAGGAGGAGGAGGAGGAGGAGGAGGAGGAGGAGGAGGAGGAGGAGGAGGAGGAGGAGGAGGAGGAGGAGGAGGAGGAGGAGGAGGAGGAGGAGGAGGAGGAGGAGGAGGAGGAGGAGGAGGAGGAGGAGGAGGAGGAGGAGGAGGAAGAGGAAGAGGAAGAGGAAGAGGAAGAGGAAGAGGAAGAGGAAGAGGAAGAGGAAGAGGAAGAGGAAGAGGAAGAGGAAGAGGAAGAGGAGGAGGAAGAGGAAGAGGAAGAGGAAGAGGAAGAGGAAGAGGAAGAGGAAGAGGAAGAGGAGGAGGAGGAGGAGGAGGAGGTAGTTGCAATTACATTATAGTCTTTATAGTCTTACCGCCTAGTTGCAATTACATTATAGTCTTACCGCCTAGTTGCAATTACATTATAGTCTTACCGCCTAGTTGCAATTACATTATAGTCTTACCGCCTAGTTGCAATTACATTATAGTCTTACCGCCTAGTTGCAATTACATTATAGTCTTACCGCCTAGTTGCAATTACATTATAGTCTTACCGCCTAGTTGCAATTACATTATAGTCTTACCGCCTAGTTGCAATTACATTATAGTCTTACCGCCTAGTTGCAATTACATTATAGTCTTACCGCCTAGTTGCAATTACATTATAGTCTTACCGCCTAGTTGCAATTACATTATAGTCTTACCGCCTAGTTGCAATTACATTATAGTCTTACCGCCTAGTTGCAATTACATTATAGTCTTACCGCCTAGTTGCAATTACATTATAGTCTTACCGCCTAGTTGCAATTACATTATAGTCTTACCGCCTATTTGCAAACTCTCTGTTGCAAACAACACAAGGGCCAATACAGCTACGGTGATGCGAGCCATAATCATAACGTGTCCTTGCCGGCTTGATGTACGAGATTGCACTGGCAAATATAACAAAAATGAATTACTAAAACCTTACATCACATCAACAAAACGTACATAAGTTGTTCACGTGTAATTAGATATACATTGTGTATTCATTTCACGTTCTTTTTTGTGCCAACCCTAACAAAATGCTTAACAATACTAATCTACTACAATCTTAAGAAACAAAATGTCTCCGAACATGGGCCCTGCTGTTTATACCAAAGCATGCGCACTATTTGAGTCACGTGATAAAAGAAAAGTGATTAGGGTATCCCTCCCCCTTCTCCACCGATTTATGTTTTGAGACCATGTGCAGTTGGTGTACAAATTGTGGGATTCAACATTGATCGGTGGAGAAGAGGAAACACGTTACATTACACCAACCAAATTTACGAAGAATATTTTTTTACTTTGTTTATTTAATTCTAAATATGTGTTATCATGTGCCACGTCTTTTATCTTATCTTACAAACCACTTAATCGATTGATGAGATTTACATATGTTTTACATATATGTGTGTTAAATTTTGAGAGAATTGATGCATTTTGATGAATTTCTTTATAGGAAACATTTGAGAAACAAAACATATGGTTGTATTAACCATTTAAATGGACAACGCCATACAACCAAAAATCTCAATTTGATTATAATATTGATCTATGTAATAACGAATAAAAACAGTTTAACAAGTTTGCGAACACTCGCAATTGAAATCGACGAACCCGCGATGCCTGAACAACGAATCAAAACAAAGGGACGGTACGGGCATTAGACACTTCAAGTTAATGCACTCCGTGTATTTCAGTGTCTTGCTTCCTGATTGGTTCGACAATACAATAGTTCAAACAGGTACAAATTGGCGAGAATTGTGAGGTTTGTATTTGTCTATGCACAAAAAGAATCCATGTTGTTGCGCGTATTTATCGTTGAAAGTGTGCGTTTGTACAGGTAACATCAAGCGGTGGGCAAGTAGGTATTCCAATTGTGCCCACAAAATACCAGTAGCCTCACAATTTGCGCCAATTTGGAACTGATTCTATAAGAGTGTATGAATCAATTTCAACGCAAATATACCGTTTAAAAGATGCACGCATAAAACATAGTTAATGTTTATACGAATGTTGTTGTTTTTTGTATATAAAGCGCAAATGTGAACAATAGCCCAACAGACATTAACAAGGTTAATGACCAGAGTGATTAAAAAATCAAACTGGTAACTCCCGAAAGAGAGCTCTGAAAGGCCAATCAATTGGTTCACTGCAACTCAGAAAATATGCATAAAACAAGACACACAAATGGGCAGAGGTTAAAAAATGCCAATGAAAGTGACATAATAATAAGATAAAAGCCCAAACATAGAGAACAACATAATGAAAATATAAATTATAGAAAAATAATAATATCTGGAGGTCTGATGGGCATCAAGAGAACCTACACAACAAACATGGGAACTAAATCTACCAGGAGCTGCCTGTTGTCATCTGTTGGGGCATGACCGTATCACCAGCCCAGCTGGCTACATGCTTTACAGGACCACCATCTCCCTAACCAAGCATTAACCTACACTTAACCCATGACCACCATGCTATTATATGTATCAGTCGGATGTTGAAAGGACTTGAATGAAGGGTGTCATGAAAGAGTGTGAAGGCTATGACAAGTTAAGAGTTTGAGAGAAGATGACCATGCACACGGCACTTGAAAGCCTGGATTCCAGCTGCTGAAATGTTACCAACAATATCATCTGGAAGACTATTCCATAAGGGAACAGCAGTGTGAATGAAGCTTCTGTCTAAGCAGCGAGTTCTAGCTGTCGGCAGAGAAAGAGCATGGACTGGCATTGATACGCTCGAACGGGTAGCACGACGTTGGACGTATGGTGCGGGAAGTAACCCTGTTAGATCTTGTGGGCAGTTGGTAGTATGCATCTTGTACAAGACCGTAGCCGCTGCTACCTGTCGCCTGTGAAGCAGGCTGTCAATTTTGAGCTGTGAACGAGCAGTAGCTTCATTAACACCAATGATTCTAAGTGCCCTCTTTTGGATGTTGTCAAGCTGGCTTAGGATGGTGGGTGAAGCATTCGCCCAGCTTAGTGAAGCATACTCCATAATGCTGCGGACTTGCGACTTGTAGACAGTAGATCTACCTTTAGCCTCCATTTTATTTGCAACTTTGCGTAGAGCGCCAAGCTTTTGACCAGCTTTAGTTGCAATGCCTGAGATGTGCTTTGACCAGGTAAGCTTGCTGTCAATGGTGACGCCCAGGATATCCAGTTCTTTTGTAGATGGTAGTTTGCACTCTCCAAAGTAGATGTCAAGTTCAGATGGGGATCTTTTCCTGGAGATTACCATGGTCTTGCATCTGGTAGGCTCAAAGGTCACTTTCCATTCGTCAGCCCATACTTTCATGTTGCTTAGATCTCTGTTGAGCCTAGCAGCTACTGTGTTGGGATCGGTTGATGACTTAATGGTTGCAAAGAGTGTTGAGTCGTCGGCATATAGATATAGCTCGTTGTCGCAAACATCTACAAGGTCATCAATAAAAACAGAGAAGAGTAGTGGGCCAAGGATAGAGCCTTGTGGAACAGAAGCATTTATTGGAGCAGTGTTGGATGCCTGACCTGACATGACGACGTTGATGGATCTATCAGATAGATAGTTGTCTATCCACGAAAGCAGTCTTCCAGTAACACCTTTAGCCAACAGTTTCGAGCAGAGTCCGTTATGCCATACCTTGTCGAAAGCTCCTTTAATGTCAAGGGCGATGGACACAAACTTCATCGCTTTGGTCTAGGGAGTGGTTCCACTTCTGTGACAGGATGTTGAGGAGATCAGCTGTGCTGTGGCCTGCTCTAAATCCAAACTGTCTGCTGGAAATCAGGTTATTGCTTAGAAGAAAGCGTTGGAGTTGTTTCTGTACTACAGCTTCCATGATCTTGCTGATGTTGCTTAGCAGGGAGATGGGACGATACTTTGTTGGGTCAGCCTTGGAACCTCTCTTGTGAATTGGAGTGACCGAGGCTATCTTCCATTGGTTTGGAAACACACCATGCTTGAAGCAGAGGTCAAAAAGCCTGCAGAGCGGGCTGGCGAGCTCAGCACAGCATTCCTTTAGAACCTTGGTTGGGATAAGGTCTGGTCCAGTGGCTTTATCTGGATTGAGGTGTTTTAGTAGTTTTCTCACATCCTTAGGTTTGAAGACTATCTTGTCAAAAGACTTGTTTGTTGAAGGATGAACATTTGGGGCCTGGTCTTTAGCACCTTGGAGTCTGCATTTTTCTGCAAATGTCTGACAAAAAGCTTCTGCCTTGTCCCTTGCTGTGATGTGGGTAACGTTTTGATGATCGATCACTGGGATCTCAGATCGAGCTGTTCTGCCAGAGAGAGTGTTGATGATTCTCCACCATTTTTTGCTGCTCAGCGTTTTGTCTGCGAGATCTTTTCTCAATTTGGCGTTGTAAGATCTCCTAGCTTGCTTCTCAGCTTTGTTGTAGGAATGTCTAGCTTCAGCAAACTTTGCCTTGTTGGCATCAGTTTGATCCTTTTTGGCCTTCTTAAAGAGACGATGCTTCTTTTTGGATGCCCTACGGCATTCATCGTTGAACCAAACCTTGTCTCCGGTCCTATTGGTGACTGTCTTACTTGGGATGAACAGGTCGATAGCATCGCAGATGATATTGGTGACATTAGAGCAAGCAGTTTCGGGATCTCTCTTTTGGAATACACTTGACCAGTTTGTAAGCAAGGTGACCTCGTAATTCCCAATAATCGGCCTTATCGTATCTCCAGACTTTCCTCCTGTGTGGTTTGTCTCTGTATACTGGAACATCTAAGCACACCAGCACAGGGTTGTGGTCTGAGGTGCCCAGTTTAGCAGATGTGGTTGATGTTGCTGGCAGATCAGTCATGACAAGATCCAGGATTTGGTCCAATCGAGTGGGTTCTTTGACGATCTGTTGTAATCCTAGAGTGTTAGCTAGTTGAAGGGTGCGTCGCCCAGCTGCATCAGTGGTGCGACTTCCTAACCAGTCAGTGTGGTAGACATTGAAATCACCGACAAGCATAATTGAGTTGGCTCCAAGTGTGCTCATTTTTTGAAGAGTGTTTGAGTCCAGGTAGTCGATGACATCACTGCTATCACTAGGTGTTCTATAAACAGCGGCAATCAGTAGCTTTTAGGATTTCAGAGCTACTGTGAACCAGATGAGTTTGTAGTCTTTTGGGTCATTTCTTGGGTCGTGGTGTATGGCGATCCCTTCTAAACAGTAGACAGCAATGTTGCACAAATAGTTATATACAGTAATAACAATGATATATATTAATTATTATGAATAATTGATAAATATACCCACTAAAGAATGAATTAATCGAAACATAAAAGAAATATTATATCAAGAAATAAAGAGAGATCGGAAAGGAATCATTGAAGAATTGAATGCGTGGATAAACTTAGCTAAATATTTCCAAAATGGATGTGCTAGCAGTCATAAAGGTGCGTGATCCAGTTTCCAGGTAAATAAAGGGTTCAACAAAAGAACAAAAGAAAGTATACCACTTTGTTTATGTCATTTTGAGTAACATTCAATTTTGTTTGGACCAAACAGGCTAAATAGGCATTAAGATGAATCCTTTAGGCATAATTTGATACCAAATTTGCCCCCTAACAACAAAGATAAACCATGATTAGCACCACTTAAAGAAAAATAGTCACTTTTCAAAAGTCACATTTTCAATACACATACGCGGGAAGAAAATACCACATGTTACCTGTTCATAATCAAATGACCCGCTCGCTCAGGCACAACCCAACGCAATTGCACTGTGTGATCAATATCCATTTCATTCCCGGCCATTCAAAGTGCCACGCGCAGCATTTTCTCGCGGCTTGCGTGCGTTGAAAATGTGACTTTTGAAAAGTGACCAATTTTTCTTTAAATGGTGCTAATCATGGTTTATCTTTGTTGTTAGGGGGCAAATTTGGTATCAAATTATGCCTAAAAGATTCATCTAAATGCCTATCTAGCCTGTATGGTCCAAAAAAATTGAACGTTACTCAAAATGACATAAACAAAGTGGTATACTTTCTTTTGTTGAACCCTTTACATAATTACTTAGTATGCTTAACACGTGCTTTGTTTTGAATCGTTGTTCAGGCAGCAGCAAGGGTTCAATCAAGCAAAACGAACTAACAAAAATTAAACCTACCTTTTCACGGAAATCAGATTATGTCTTCGATGTACTTCGATGAGATGGTGCTATGAATGATTGCAAACCGATCGGCCTTCTCTTATATACACGTTCAGCACGGGATTTCAGTACAAAATTTATCTTTAGTATCAGGGGGTGTATTATTGTGTCATGGAAGGTATAGATAGACACATATACGTCATTTTCCCCAGCCCACAGGATCCTAGTTCCGACCTATCAGATCCCCTGACAAAGAACACGTGAGAAACGTGAGCAATAAGAATAACAATCCCCATAGTTCTTTTCTTTTTATATTTATTGTCATCCATACTTATTTATTCATTGTGTTATTGTCACACCGGTAATCATTATGTATAAGCTTGAAACAACATTACACACATTTGTATTCCTCAACAAATTATTAACAGTTTATACGGATAATCTAATGATAGAACAATTCGATTACGTTGAGAATTATTTCAACACGTCCATGAATATCATATAATAAGCATATACCAGTAACTATATATTGCGAATCATAAAAAGCAAAACTCAGTTCGGGTGCCATAATGTTGAATTTCCATATTTAGCCCTACCTGGCAGAACTCAATCGAGATTTCGTAAAATGGATATTCCTTATTCAGCCCTACCAAGCACAACTCAGTACGGATGCCATAATATACCAGGTGGTTTAAAAACAAGTTGACCCAAGTTCAAGATAACTTTTAAACAACATAATTTCAGAGAATTTGTGTCTACGTAGTCTTGATCAGCAGTAAGTTTTAAAATTATCCTAAAAAAAATGGAACGTTTAGCTTGTTTGGGGTTTTTCAGATATGGTTCATTACAGAAAGCATGCACAAAACTGTCTTGTCCACGGGAGCGGCCTTAGAGATGGAATGCACAATTCGGAGTTGTCCATGGGAGCTGTATCGTAAATACACACAATTGTGTACAATGTACTGCTCCCGTGGACAAGTCAGTTGTGTGCATGTTTTCTGTTATGAACCATATCTTAAGATCTAACCAAGCTAAATGTACTATTTTTGAGGATAATTTCAAAACTGCTGATCAAGACTAAGTAAACACAAATTCTCTGAAACTATAAATGTGGTTGAGAGATTACCTTGAACTTGGGTCAACTTTTTTAAAACCACCCGGTAGACCTTTCTTATTCAGCCCTACGAAGTCTAACTCAATACGGATGTCATAATGTAGATTTTCCTTATACAGCCCTACAGTGTAAAACTCAATACGGATGTCATAATGTAGATTTTCCTTATACAGCCCTACAGTGTAAAACTCAATACGGATGTCATAATGTAGATTTTCCTTATACAGCCCTACAGTGTAAAACTCAATACGGATGTCATAATGTAGATTTTCCTTATACAGCCCTACAGTGTAAAACTCAATACGGATGTCATAATGTAGATTTTCCTTATACAGCCCTACAGTGTAAACTCAATACGGATGTCATAATGTAGATTTTCCTTATACAGCCCTACAGTGTAAAACTCAATACGGATGTCATAATGTAGATTTTCCTTATACAGCCCTACAGTGTAAAACTCAATACGGATGTCATAATGTAGATTTTCCTTGGGTAGACCTACGAAGCAAAACTAAATAAGGATGTTCTAATGTAGATTTTCCTTATTAAGCCCTACCAAACAAAACTCAATAGGGATGTCATAATATAAAAGTAGGAATCGTATCGCTCTGTAACTTGGATGGAACGTATGTACGATTTATGATCAGAATGTAAATCTGCAAGAAAATCTACTTTCTAAAAAAAAATCATGAATAGGGGGCGCTCTCTGGAAAAGATCACATAATATGCCTTTAAGTAGAACGTGCAGCAGCCATTGTGTGTATGCTAATTTTTAAGTTTGGCCAACTTGTAGGCTATGGGCTAATTCGATCACTTTAGTGTTGTGTGTGTTCGAATGAATTATTCTAAGGAGCAAAAATAGTATCCTTCTGTTAATACCACTACCGTTTGTAGGCGTAAACCTGGTTCAATTTGTAACTGTAGTTGACATGATTATAGTGATTTTTAATTCAAAAAAAATCAATATAATACTTATGGGCTATATGCAAATCAAATGTATGCCTTTTTAACGTTGGAAAAATTTGACGACCAGGTGAGCTCGTTCAATACAACAATAAAATGTTGGTCTGTTGCACGAATGAAAAACTTTAATTATACCAACCGTAAGAATATTTTTAATTAAAAAAACAAACATATAATACTTATGGGCTATATGCAAATCAAATGTATGCCTTTTTAACGTTGGAAAAATTTGACGACCAGGTGAGCTCGTTCAATACAACAATAAAATGTTGGTCTGTTGCACGAATGAAAAACTTTAATTATACCAACCGTAAGAATATTTTCACAAAGACAAAATAACGGTTGGATTAATGGATTTAACTCTAAGTCCACAGCCTACAGTCAGAGTGAAGGCGAAACAAGGGGCATAGAAGAAATGTCAAGTTGCAAGTTTCTCGATCGAATGCGGAATTTGAGCCCCAACCCCTCTCATGTTGATGTCTCTCATTAGGCCTACGCTACTCATATGACAATACATATGACAATGGTAGAAGGGGAGCCCCAACAGAACATACAGACGAAACCGCAACGGGGTCACAATAGGAAGTGGAAACAGTAGCATAGGTATGAGATTATTAGCCCAACTATAGTTACAAACTACACCTTTCATTAGCCCTACGCAAGCAATTAAACAAATATAATTATGACAATGGGAGAAGGGGAGCACCGCAACAAGATCCCACAAGATACAAGAAGGTAGTGGTAGAAGTAACATAGGTATGAATTGATTAGCCCAACTATATGAAATGGTGGAGGCAATACCAATTACAAAATACACCAAAACATGGGGGGAACACAAAGAAGATTTCTTGATGCACCCCAGGATGCTTCACGTTCATCACATGACCATTGACCACTGATTTCTGTCACCAGTGTCTACTGGTTCCCATCGACATTACAGTGCAAGGAAATGCTTATAAAGTTGTTAAACGAGGGTCTTTAAGAAAATCCTGTTGCAAGTAATATGATTGATGTGTCTTTAATACAGTCCTCTCTTAATTTTCTTAAAGACCCTATATTTTTTTATAAATACAAGTTTTAGTTGGGATTCAACTTCTTTCATATTTTGTGGCTAAGTTTACCTTATCTGCACATGTATAATACTATGGTAGAGGTCAGCCGACCTCCAGCTGTTAATTACTTTAACACATGTGTGGCACCGTTTGTTTTGGTGATAAGCCCTGCTGGTCACTGTAGGGGCGCTAAGCATGATGGGTTACATCAGGAAATCTTCTTTGGGGGGAACACGGAGAGAAGTAAACGATAAACTAATTTAGCGTTTAGATATTAACACCACTTTTTACAGTGTAGTGGTTTACATTTTGTATTACTTTTTAAATGCATTTTTAAGTATTGTTGATGTATGCAATGTTGGTATATATGTATGTCTGCAGCTTTATAACAATTTAAATTACGGGTTCTGTACTGTTTGGTTTGTTCATGGGTATTGCGAGTGCTGCTACAGCTGTATGTAGGGGAGTGTGTGTGAGGGGGGGGGGGTGCGGGTGGGGTGGCGTCGGGCTGTGTGTTTCTCTAAGTGCTGCTTTTGTGTATTTTATCATGTAATATGTATGTATAATTCGTATTTTACTGCTGGTTTTTGTTCAACATATTTTTATCTAATGTATACATATTGTACAGCGCATTGGTCTTTTGGAAATGCGCTATATAAATCCTTATAAAAATAATAATAATAATAATAATACTTTCCTTTTTAAATTAGAAAATAGACAGATTAGTATAATACACTATATGAATACTGTGTTACTCGTTAAGGGGTCTGTGCACCTTCAGGTACAGCCTGCCGTAACACTGCCGTAACTTCTTCATTATTCATTTAATCTATATAAAAGTATACATTTTTTTGCAGAAAAGGGTTCTGTGAATCCAACCATCATCATGAAATTGACCATTTTGGAGAAAATTATTTTTAAAAAAACACGTTTTTTGACCCATTTTAGGTTTGGAAAAGATAACTCAAAATATATTTTGTTAAATTTTGTCATACTAGTTTTATTATATTCCTCATAATTGCCTAGAAATCGGTTTGGTTTTTTTTGAAAATATTTATTATTTTTTGAATTATCGACCAAAAAGTGCCAACAAATATGATTTTTTACCAAAAATTTTGTGATTTTCACGATTTTGGAGGTAAGAAAATCACGATTTTTAGCACCTTTTAGTCTATAATTCAAAAAATAATAAAGATTTTCAACAAAACAAAAAACTATTCCTGAATTGTATGAGGAATATAATAAAACTAGTTTTACAAAATTTGACAAAATATATGTTGAGTTATCTTTTCCAAACCTAAAATGGGTCAAAAAACGTGTTTTTTTATCATTTTCTCCAAAATGGTCAATTTCATGATCATAGTTGGATTCATTCAACCCTTTCCTACAAAAAAATGTATACGTTTATAAGATTAAATGAATAATGAAGAAGTTACGACAGTTTTACGGAGGCTATACGAAGGTGCACATCCCCCTTAAGACACAGTAACACACTGTAATGATGACATTGATAGAGTAAGTACAGTTAAAAAAATGGGGAGTGAGATGAAACAAATATAGTAAACATTCTGACCTTCTACTATGTACTGCTTAATTACAATCAGTATACACTGTTGAATCGTCCACTTAGCTTGTATAATCTTTTCACTACACTCCCTACTGATTATTTTTCATGATTCAATATTTTTCTATTGGCTATCGACCCAGAGACAATAATTTGAATTGATGACTTTAGAAAGGGAGACAATTTCAACAAATCCCCCATACCTTAACGCTTTCCACGCGGCTATTATTTTTACCATACACAAAACAGATTTTTCAGAAACCTTTCATAATTTTCAAAGTCTATCTCAAAGATTACTGACCAAACACTAGGCATGTTTGTACTTATTTCAATGCATTTATCATGGTGATTCCAAATACGGTAATGAACTACAGTATTTTTGACATTTGTGAAATATTTTGTGACATTTTGGAATGTCGTCTGCAGCTGCCTGCCGCGTGGTACAATAGCAAAGCGTTGTTAATTTGAGATAAACCACGATGCTATGTAATATTTTCGTATGTGCATCACCAAGTTACAACTTTTTTTTCTTTTTTTTGTTACAACTTTGCGTTCTGCGCATCTGAGCTGTGTCGTTTATTCCATTCGGGCTTTTTTTCTCCAGCAGAACAACGATTCCGACTATCGACGTTTTGAAAAACTATATTTCACGTATTAAATAAAGACAAATGAATTGAACGACGTTGTCAGTTAATTGTCACACCTGACACGTGAAGAGAAAAACAAGTTTGATCGGGCAATAATTTAAACCCATTAAATGACATTTGTAAGATAACGAAAAACAATTTGAACGATGATTCGCTTTGAACGACCCAGAATATTGACGCTAGCTCGTTTTTGTGATGATGTAAAATAGGTTAATTGTTTTTATTTTTTTAAGAATTTTTTTATTTTCTCTTTTTATTATTTTCATCTGCTATGACAAATCAAATAATATACAGAAAATATATGATTACAAATCAGTTAGAATACGTAATGTGTGTGGATAACTGTTAGAGTTGTATCAATAAGTAGACTATATATCGCATGCCAAAGTATGGTTAGTATGCATAAATACAGGATAATGTACTAAAACAAACACTAAATTACAAAATATAAATTCAATTATACAAAAAGCATGTGGAAAACGTCCCATTTTTTATATAGAGGGTATTTTTAAGACATTTTTCCCAGATGTGTTTTTCAGTGTTATGGTACTTGCTGGAATTAGGCAGTTCTTTGAAGATATTTGTCGGGTGGTTTGATTTCACATTGACGTAGACTGGGTTGTCGTTAGGGACCGTTCATCATTTATGGTGGAGGGGGGTTGAGACAAATTTGAGACTCGTATGTCAAAGTTACCTACCCCCCTCCCCCACCTACAGCTGAAACTGAAAATTGCATGACCCCTGCTAACCAGTAGCTTTTTACACCCCCCCCCCCCCCCCCCCCCCCCCATCCCTGATTTTTTTTTTGGTCACACACAAAGGGAGCTGTCTTTTCCTCTGGAATTTTGTTCATGGATATGTTGGCAACTTCTGTTTTGTGCCCTAAATGGCCAATAATTTTATAATGCCCCTTCTTTTTATTGTGCGAAATTAGAAATGGCAAGCGTAGCGACCAAAATTGAAAAAGTGTTCGCGTCGTCTGCGTGGTTTAATATTTTATGAGGGCAACGCCCGAGTGAAATAAATACGCAAACGCCCAGAACGCAAGTTGTAGATCGGTGATGCACATACACTGAAACATGATTTAATCCCTTTCAACAACGACCAAAGATTCGAAGACCATTTTATAAGCAGACAATGCAAATAAGAACATAATTTAAACTATTTTCAAAAACCTTAACACTAAAATTAAAATAATAGTAAAGTACCCTTTAGTTTCAAACGTCGATGTAAACAGCGTGTGAATGATCATTCCAAAAACACACACACGTCTCGTCTGCGATCGCGTGGCGTGTATTACTAATTATCCGCCTGTGTGTGACTAAAACTAGTCACACACAGGCTGGACTCACTTTAAACTAGTCGAGCAGGTTAGTCAAGCCTGCTGGACTAGCTTAAACTAGTCAAGCAGGTTAGTCAAGCTTGTTGGATAGGTTATGGTTATGGACTAGTCTGTGACTGGACTAGCTTATTAGACAAGCTGGCTTGACTAGCTTTAGACTAGCTTATTAGACAAGCTGGCTTGACTAGCTTTAGATTAGTCAAGGCACTGGGATAAAATATCAATGGCGGCATGCAGATAAGTCGTACGTCATCGCCGGTTTAGTTTAGTTTAGTTTAGTTTTATTTGGCATATCAAGACACAGAGATACAATACATCAGATCAAATATACAAATCTTAAAAACTTACAAAATAAACACAACATATTAATACAAGAAAACATATAATGCCAAGGATAGCCCAAGAAAGCTCTGAAAAGGGCTTATTTCCATTGGGGTCCTTATTAAAAACAGCACATTATAAAAACATCATATATATTTGCACACAAAATAATATTGCACTTTTTATGAAACAACTGCATATAAAAATGGATGAAAAATCAAGATAGAAAGTGACTCTTTTACTGCCTTTTTGAACTGCCCGTGGGTTTTGGATGTTTTAATCTGAGTTGGAAGCAAGTTCCATTCCCGAATACCAGTAAAGAAAAATGTATTGCACTGCTGACCTTTAGCTTTGGGAACCAGAAAATTTGTTGCACTGCCCCTGGTATTGTATCTGTGAGTGTTGGACAATTTGGTAAATTGAGAATTCAAGTACTCAGGTGCTATTTCATTATATATTTTAAAAACATGATTGAGTTTAAGTTGTTTAACTCTATCTTCAACTTTCAGCATTCCCAGCTTCTTAAATTCTACATCACCAAAATAAAGCGAATCAACTTATTTTGCACAACTTGCAGCTTATTTTTCAACTTAGCAGAAAGTGAAGAAAACCATGAAGAGCAACAATAATCAAAATGGCATTGTATAAGGGCGGTGCAAAGGGTCTTACGAGATCTTTCGTTCAAAAAATGACCTTGTCTGTATAAGAAACTTAATCTACCACAAGATTTTTTGACAACTGATTTTGCAACAGTTTCACCACTGAGATTTTCATCGAGAGTAATCCCAAGGTATTTGACAGAGTTGGTAGGATTTATAATTTTTCCGTCACAAGAAACTTCAAACTTGTCCACCCTGCTCAGTCTAGGTTTAGATCCAAAAAGAATAGACTCTGTTTTGCCAAGGTGCAATGACAATTTGTTGTCGATCAGCCATTGTCTACACGACTCAAGTTCTCTACTTAAAGTGTCAGAAATTACTTTTGGGTCTTTATCTGATGTGAAAAGAGCACTATCGTCAGCATATAACAAAATATTACAGTTAACACTTGATGACATATCGTTAACATAACACAAGAAGAGCAGGGGCCCTAAAATACTACCCTGTGGAACGCCACATGATATATTCATGGGTTTGGATTCAACCTGATTTACATTAACAATCTGTTTTCTGTCAGATAAGTATGATTTGAACCATTTAACAGAGTCAATGTGAATACCCATAGCTTGCAATTTGTTACAAAGTATGTCATGGTCTACTGTATCGAATGCCTTCTGTAAATCTAAGAGCACCATACCTGTGTATTTACCAGCAGCCATCTGGGATCTAATATAATCGGTGAGGTAAATAAGGCATGTATCAGTAGAGTATGAGCCTCTGAAACCAGATTGCAGGCTATAAATCAAATTATTATCAGAGAGGTACATTTCAAGTTGGTTATACACTGCTTTTTCAAGAATTTTTGAGACAATGGACAATATGCTAACCGGTCTATAATTGCCAACATCGGATCTACTGTTCTTCTTGAATAAAGGCTTTACTCTAGCAAATTTCATATCAGTGGGAACGGTGTTGCTGGTGATAGACAAGTTAACGATAAAAGCCATGTGATCTTTAATTACCGCTGCACCGTCTTTTAAAAAAACGGTCCGGTTTTGCTAGCCAATTCAGACGTAATTTGCCGCAGTTATTTCATTGTGTGGCCATATTGTGTACATCACATGTTTGCCAACACCTATAGACTATTTTATGCTACATTTTGTATGGAATGACGACTCGGAGTAGGAAAAAACTAACTGTAAAGAACGACGGTAGCGCGGGCATCTCGAGCAACACTGTAGCCATCAGCCCCGCCAAGATCATGGTCAATACGAGTGCTATTAAACAGACAGCAGAGCAATCACCCGTGGCGAAACCAAGTACTGCTACGCAACGTAAACAATTTGAGTCAGGCGGGATCTACTATATATTTTGAGCTGGACTAACCTTACGTTAGTCGAGCAAAGCCGGACTTACCTTACGTTAGTCAAAATGGACACCATCTGGACTATTTTAAAGCTAGTCGAGCGACTAGCCTAAACTAGTCCAGCGACTAGCCTAAACTAGTCAAGCGGCTAGCCTAAACTAGTCCAGCGACTAGCCTAAACTAGTCCACCGACTAGCCTAAACTAGTCCACCGACTAGCCTAAACTAGTCCAGATTAGGACGGACTAACATCAAGCTAGTCGAGCGACTAACGTAAAGCTAGTCCAGCAATGCTGGACTAGGCTAAAGCTAGTCAAAATGAGCACCATCTGGACTAGTTTACCAAATTAGGTTTTCAGTGTTGTTTCCCATAGTAGCGTGGTTTATCTCAAATTAACAACGCTTTTCTACTGTACTTAAGGTATGGGAGAGTTGTTGAGTTTTAATTAGTGTCCACTGTTTCTGTTATCTTCAGTAGATAGTATAATGGTGTAACTATAATCCTGTTTAATACAATGGTCTATGCTTTGTTCAATCAAATTATAAATGTTGTTCTGTTTACCCAGAGGTACTAACTGTGGCTGATTTGAGGACAATTCAGTGTCCATAGAGGGTACATTGTATGAAAATCTTGAAAACCTGACCCATGTATAAAATAATCTAGTTTTGTCAAGAATAGGTAATTTTATGGCAGATTTTGATATCCATGTTTGCTACAAATCCCTTTCCCCAACTGCCGTACGGGATTCGCCGTCCCGGTTGTTTATAATTATATGTTGCACCCTTTGGTCAATCTTTGTTAAAGATGTGTTCATAGATTTCGTATCCAAAAAAACAACGCCATGTGGTGTTGCATGCAGCATGCGAGAAATACAAACCCCTGTCATACCGAATTAGGAAACAGACAAAAGTTATTTTCGATAGAAATCACAAACTGGCTTATTGTTTGTTCATCGGCTAAACAAGCCAGTACCAACTGGAGACTTCTTTTGAAGAACTTGCAGGGAGAGCTGATGAGAATGCATCTCAGCGTAACATAAATAGAAATTTACAACGACAACTAACACATATTAATGATTTGACATCTGTTAACGCACAAACAATCCTTAATAACTTGCTGACTTTTACGCTCAGCCGCCATCTATTTTCGCGCATTTTATCTGCTTTCAGAAACAAACTTGGTCCGAATTCAACCTTTACAAGGGCCGGCGGCTACCAAAACAGTGTAGGGAGAAAAATCATGTTCAAATATAGTAATGTCCGAAACTTAACATGGTCCGAGTTTAAGGGCAAAACCAAGTATGACCTGGAGTTGTCTGAATTCGTCAGGTATTTTGTAGATACAGATTCTAGGGATGTCCATTGGGTTGAGATGAGTCGAGCATGCGCGCCATGTTACGTTGACTACGATGTCATTGGTAATCTAGAAACTCTCGATGATGATGTGAAATTCATATTCAAATTGGCCCGATTGGATGACAGCCCGCACGCCGCGTTTGCTAAGCCGGCGACGAGCAGTCCTACGTACAGCTCGGTCAGAACTACGCTAGAAACCTACATGAAAACTGTCCCAGCAGAACACGTCGTGAATGTGTACAAACGCTACCGAATGGATTTTGACTTGTTTGGGTATGACATTTCGCCAGCTATCCGAACCCACCTGCTGGAGAGCGTTATGTCATTATTTCATAGGTGAAAACTTTGAGAGAAAACAATCCTATAGTAGCTGAAATTGCACAATTTAAAAAACATAACTTCAAAAGGATCATCATTTTGATCAACTAAACTAATATCAGTCAGGATTGCTAGTGTCATTTTATTATTATCGTTTTATTTAACCCAGTATACAGTGCCTATTATTTGTACACTCGGCAATTGTTAAATGAACTCAAATGCTGAGGACATGAATCTTAATATCCATTAATATATTACACTAGGTACGTGACACTGTTATTTTAATGCACCAAATGTATACAGTTCTGTTTATCCTTAACTTTAGGGCGTGGTTATGTCATTTCCTTGCCCAAACAATACTTGTCCACTATTGTTATCTTGATTCTCTGGAGTATCGTAGCCAATAGATAGTATTTTGTTGGACCAAATTAGGCTTGAATGACAGCCTGCATTCTCCTAGGCATACCATGTACCAGCTTAGCACAAATATCTTGCCCAATACCCAAGTGCTGATGAAGCTGAATAATATCCTTGACACTTTCCACGCGGCTTTTAGTTTTGCTATGTATACATAACAGATTGTTCAGAAACCGTTCCCAATTTTCAAAGTCTACCTCAAGGATAACTGAACAAGGACTAGGCATGGTAATACTTCTGTCCGTGTATTTCTCATGGTGATAGGGTATTGAAATTCAATACAATATGTCATTTTTTAAACATTTTGTGACATTTTGGAATGTCGTCTGCAGACGCCTGCCGCGTGGAAAATGTTAAGCTGTTGCTTGTTTGAGGGTGGTACATCTGGACTATTGACGCTCAAGTTCATCCGGATGCTCAATGGGGTTGAGGTTGGGGCTCTGTGGTGGCCATTTTAGCACATTGACATATGTTTCCACTGTAATAATGTCTTAACAAGCTTTGCTGTATGCTTTGGGTCATTGTCATGTTGGAATATGATTAGATGACTAAGCAACTACCTCAAAGCAGATGGACTATCTTGGTGGAATGTATAGTGTCATAAACATCTTTGTTCATGATGCCATCAATTAATTGAAGCCATTACAAATATTTGTATTGTTTGTGATTCTAGTCCTTATGGAGTTTTACCTATAAATTACCTTAGGTGGACCTCAAGTTACTTCGATATTGACCAAAAGAAAATTCACCATCCTTCAAATCATACACATATTCTGGGTGTACACATATGGTCATATTGTGGATGCTCAACCATGCAATGTTGTGGCTCTAAAGAAATTCGAGTGACTTTTAAAGGCGCTGATTTAGGCGCCCGTCAAAAATCAAAATAGTAGGGCGACATCTGGGCCAAGTATGGTGCTTTAAAAATAAACTGAACCAAACAGCTCCCATAATGCCCTAACACAGCACCCTACACAATGAAGTCACCATGTTGACCTGTGAGTGTCCTGATACCGTAATCATACATCGTGTTAAAAAGAACTGGGTCCAAAAACGGGAGAGCTTATAACTTTGAAATTAGGACACTCCTGTAATATAGCTGACCTTAATTTGTAGATTTTCCTTATGCAGCCCTACCAAGCAAAATTCAACAAGGATGTCATAATCTTCAGCCCTACGTAGCAAAACTCGGTACGGATGTAAAAAAAAAATTATGTAGATTTTATTTATTCAGCCATACCAAGCGATGTCAAAATGTCGAAAGACCTCTATGAATTTGAGGTGAATGTTTGTAACTTCTCTAAGATAAATATATATTGGTACAATATATTGGTACACCTGTATTTGTATTAAGTGGCATTCAGAGTTTATGAAATACCAAGCAAAACTCAATACGGATGTAATAATGTAGATTTTCCTTATTCAGCCATACCTAGCAATGTAATAATGTAGACTTTCCTTATTCAGCCATACCTAGCAATGTAATAATGTAGACTTTCCTTATTCAGTCTTACCAAGCAAAACTCAATACGGATGTCATAATGTAGATTTTCCTTATTCAGCCATACCTAGCAATGTAATAATGTAGACTTTCCTTATTCAGTCTTACCAAGCAAAACTCAATACGGATGTAATAATGTAGATTTTCCTTGTTCAGCCATACCTAGCAATGTAATAATGTAGACTTTCCTTATTCAGTCTTACCAAGCAAAACTCAATACGGATGTAATAATGTAGATTTTCATTATTCAGCCCTACGAAGTATAACTCAATATTCCACACCGATTGTTGTACTTGCCGACGACACTCGGCTTTTCTCTCTCATCTTACCATCCTGTGGTCATAATCATAAGTAAACAGGAAAAGGTATACAGCGTGTATCAAAAAGAACGCAACACTTTTTGTCGAGAGCTGTATGGTCACAGTAAAATACAAATCACTCTACAACTTATATATTCTGTTAGGTCTACTTATTGGCTATCACATAGTCAAATTACATTGATATCGATTATTTATTCGCTGAGATATTAAAGGTATAAGTAGAGAAGTGCAAAACACGTTTTACATCGTTCGTTCTAAAAACTTAGATTTTCCTGTCCGATTAGTGTTTATGGGTTAATAGTTTAATAACTATGTAACCTTAATGTCTGGAATGGTTTATCTTAATTTCCTTTGTTTGAGTAAGGTGGTAAATAAAATCATTGAATCGTGTAATCTGATAATCAATTGACCATTTGAATACGTCAATCACCCTTTTTAAGTTCTGAACCACCGAATGCTATGATCGCCACATAATGTCTATGGTCGATGCATCTTAAAACAAGGACAGCATTTTGAGGGTCGAGCAGCACCATAATGTCCCATTCCCATTCACAACAGACTAACAATGACTGATTCATACAAGACAATTACTACCTTTACTGGACTATTCCATTTGTTGTTTTTTTGAATAATGTGCCATACTGTTTTATTTATGACATTAACGAGAGAAAAAGAGAGAGGATTTGCAAACAGACTTTGTAATCTGAATTTTCAAGTTGTGTTTAATATTAACTATCAACTAATTTATTGCTAGATTTAATTAATATTGATATGATACTGAAATAGCCAGACATTTGATACCTTTAACATCACATTTTCTTCTCAGATTGATGAGTTTGATTCCAGTTATTCAAATACAATGGGTTATTAAAGTGTCTTGGTAATATTCACCTGACAAGAAAATCAGGCATACACGATAAACGATGTAAAACGGGTTTTGCACTTGTCTACGTGTATCGTTGATATCTCAGCGAATCAATAATCGATATCGCTGTAATTTGACTATGTGATAGCCAATAAGTACACCTAACAGAATATATAAATTTCAGAGTGATTTGTGATTTGCCGTAATCGGAGAGCTCGCGACAAAAAGTGTTGCGGTTTTTATTATACACCCTGTATACTTATTGCCCCCAATTGATTAAAGTTGGAATATAATACTGAGTTTAGGACTAGTACCTATATATTGCCACGGTGCAAAAAGAGATCTTTTTGGTACATTTCGAAGTTTTTGTGTGATTTTGACTGAACACGTTCTGTCAACCCTGCTCAATTTGTTGATGATATTATGAGAGCGATACGCCAGCCGTCCAAAATCGAGGGCTTATTTCTCGGCACTTTCAGGGTTACCCTAAAATCTATATAAATATTTTACTTCAATGATCACAAATATCATGAACTTGAACAAAAATGTAAAGTTGAGAAATCCAGTCACTTTATAAGCGAGAAATAGACGTTATGTAACACCCCTTTAATATGTAAAAGTATAGGGGGCCTATTTAGTGGTGTGGTATCTCAATACGGATGTCATAATGTAGATTTTCCTTATTCAGCCCTACAGAGCAACACTTAATACGGATGTCATAATTTAGATTTCCTCATTCAGCCCTACAAAGCAAAACTCAAAACGGATAGCATAATGTAGATTTTCCTTATTCAGCCATGTCATAATGTAGATTTTCCTTATTTAGCCCTACCAAGCAACACTTAATACGGATGTCATAATGTAGATTTTCCATATTCAGCCCTACTAAGCAACACTCAATATGGATGTCATAATGTAGATTTTCCTTATTTAGCCCTACCAAGCAACACTCAATAGGGATGTCATAATGTAGATTTTCCTTATTCAGCCCTACGAAGTATCACTCAATACGGATGTCATAATGTAGATTTTCTTATTCAGCGCTACCAAGCAACACTCAATACGGATGTCATAATGTTGCTTACTTGCTTACTTGCTTAATTCGAGTTGTGTTCTCGATCTACAATGGCTCTCCACACTTTCCTGTCCTGCATTGCTGTCTTTAAGTCTCCGACATCCAAACCAGTGTCCTGTTTTAGCACATCGATGTAAGTTAGGGCAGGTCTTCCAGGTTTTCTTCTCCCATGCTTTGGTATCCAGTGAACCAGCTTTGACACACATTCTTGACTGCTAAAACAGTGGCCTGAGAATCTTGTCCTTCTCTCCCTGATCTGTTGGGTGATTTTGGGGAGGTCTCCATACAGCTCTGTGTTAGTTGTATGTTGCTTCCAGTGAATGTTGAGGACAGCCCTCAGCATACGAGTATAACAGCCGTCAAGTTGCTTTTCTAGCTTAGGGGTGGTGGTCCATGCCTCACAGCCATATAGTAACACAGATTCAACAGTTGCGCCGAACAGGCGAAGTTTGAATTTTCTTGGTAGGGTGGATTTCCAGATCTTGTTCAGCTTCCCACAGGCTCTCCAAGCTGCTGCCTTGCGTTGCTTGATATCTGTTTCAGTGCTTGACATCCAGGCACCTATTTGTATTTGAAATCGTTTACTTCATCTAGTTTGGTTCCATCATTTGTTCTGATTTCCACCGCACTTGTTTGGTTGTATGCCATGAACTTTGTCTTCTTTGCATTCATAGACAAACCAACTTTAGCCACTGATGTCTCGACCCTCTGAAGCAGATCTTGTGCCTGGTGTAATTCTTCAGACAGCAGGCAATATCGTCTGCAAAGTCAAAGTCTGTCACTGCTACAGGTCCAATCCTTCTGCTTCTTCGCTTTTCTAGGTGGAATCCAAGCTCTTCTTCCTTTCCTGTTATAGCCATTCTCAGGGCAAAGTCTAGTACAATAACAAACAGATATGGGGCAAGGGTGTCACCCTGAAGTACACCAGCTAAGATTTCGAACAAAATTGTTTCTCCATCTGGAGAAATCACTTTAGCCATGGTTCCCTCGTACATGTCTCCAACAGCATCGATGATCTGTCCTGGTATGCCATAAGCGTGCAGAATTCTTAGCATTTTGCCACGATGGATGGTATCAAAGGCCTTCCTGAAGTCTATGTATGTTATTATTGCTTGTAGGTTATTAGCTTTCACCCCTTCAATCAGCCTTCTCAGTGCCAGTATATGCCCTATAGTAGTTCTTCCTACCCTGAAGCCATTTTGGTTAGTTCGTAGATGTTTATCCAGCTCAGGACGAATTCTATTTAGGATCATCCGGTTATAAGTTTTCGCTACGATAGAGCTAAGACTTATGCCACGATAGTTGCCGCCCAGGCTGAGGTCTCCTGACTTTGGAATGGGCACAAAGTAATGTAGATTTTCCTTATTCAGCCCTACGAAGCAAAACTCAATACCGATGTCATAATGTAGATTTTCCTTATTCAGCCCTACCAAGCAACACTCAATATGGATGTCATAATGTAGATTTTCCTTATTTAGCCCTACCAAGCCACACTCAATAAGGATGTCATAATGTAGATTTTCCTTATTCAGCCCTACGAAGTATGACTCAATATGGATGTCATAATGGAGATTGTCCTTATTCAGCCCTACAAAGCAACACTTAAAACGGATGTCATAATTTAGATTTTCCTTATTCAGCCGTACGAAGCAAAACTCAAAACGGATATCATAATGTAGATTTTCCTTATTCAGCCATGTCATAATGTAGATTTTCCTTATTCAGCCCTACCAAGCAACACTAAATACGGATGTCATAATGTAGATTTTCCTTATTTAGCCCTACCAAGCAACACTCAATACGGATGTCATAATGTAGATTTTCCTTATTCAGCCCTACAAAGCAACACTACGGATGTCATAATTTAGATTTTCCTTATTCAGCCCTACGAAGCAAAACTCAAAACGGATATCATAATGTAGATTTTCCTTATTCAGCCATGTCATAATTTAGATTTCCCTTATTTAGCCCTACCAAGCAACACTAAATACGGATGTCATAATGAAGATACAAAACAGATTTGTCAGAAACCTTTCCAAACTTTAAAGGTCTATCTCAAGGATAACTGTACCAATACTAGGCATGTTAGTACTTATTTCAATGCATTTTCTCATAGTGATTCCAAATATGGTAATGAAATTCAATAATGTTGACATTTTTGAAACATTTTGTGCAATTTTGGAATGTCGTCTGCAGCTGCCTGCCGCGTGGAAAGTGTTAATACTTCCCACCCGGCAGTCGTCTGCTGACGACAGTACCAAAATTTCACAAAATACTTCAAACATGTCGTGTCAACGTTGACAATGCAATAAAATAAGTACAAACATGTCTAGTTTTCTCCAGTAATTCTTGAGATAGACTTTGAAAGATGGGAAAGTGTTTGAAAAATCTGTTTGTATAAATAGTAAGACTAATAGCAACGTGGAAAGTGTTTTAAGGCTATTGGTTTAACCATATACAAAATAGATTTTTCCGAAACCTTTTCCAACTTTCAAGGTCTATCTCAAGGATTACTGAACCAATTCTAGGCATGTTTGTACATATGTCGATGCATTTCTCATGGTGATTCCAAGTATGGTAATGAAGTTCAATAATGTTGACATTTTTTAAACATTTTGTGAAATTTTGGAATGTCGTCTGCAGACGCCTGCCGGGAGGAAAATGTTAAGGATACTGAGGGAGGTATATGCCATATATAATAATGTAGAAATTGTAGCAGCCGTTCAGTGAATGACACTTTTTATTTTTCCAACTTGTAGGCTGTCGGCTAATACGATCACTTTAGTGGTGTGTGTGTGTATTCCTAATTAATTGTGTAAGGCGAACAGAAAGCATCTCTCTGTTTAATAAACATCTACCGTTTGTAGACATATGGTTCCATTTTGCTACTACAGTGAACCATGATCACAGGGATTTTTTTTAAAAAAAATTCCATATAATAGGCTATATGCAAATGAACTGTCTGCCGCAGAGGCATAACTAGGTATTTTAATTTGGGGGCATGGCCTCTGACTGAGGGGGGCATATCCAGTGGCGGCGCCAGCATTAAAAAACAAATTGGTGGGCAAACAGGGGGCAAGATACATTTGTGTGCGCGCGAAAATGTTTGCCTTTAAATATCAAAATTACCTAAAATTAGCTTAATTTGGTCTAAACGTAGGTATTTCAGACCATTTTAGAGCTAATTGTTAGTTATTCTTTACTTTAAAAGTCAAGCCACTGGGCAAATTAGGGCATGTACTGCACCGTCATGGGTAACATTGTATTTTGTCATATTTCATTTGGGGGCATCGGGCGGCATGGACTGGGGAAATGCGTGTCATTGAGCGTGTTTCTACTGGGGAACATACCGTTAATTACCGGTAAGTTTTCCCAGTAGAAACAGCCAGATACCGTTAAGAATATGTATTTTTGGTAACAGCCAGACGATTAATCTTAATCTTACTGTTATGTTCTGTGAATCGTGTCACGCTGGATTATACGCATTGTGAGGCAATCTTTTTAAAAGGTCAAATGTCGTGGCCCATCGACTAAGATCGCTAAACTTAGCAGTAAGTGAGGATTAACTGACAACGTCGTTCTAAGCAGGATTAACCAACAAATGGTTAAGTTTAGCAGAATTAACCAACAAATGATTAAAAGTTTTAACCAACCACATGTTAAAGTTTAGCAAAAATAAATAAAAGTTTAACCAACATTTTTTAACCAACCACTGTTAGTTAAAACATATTAACCAACAAATGATTACAAATTGTAACCAAACACAGGTTAAAGTTTAACCAACAGCTGTTGGTTACAGATTTAACCAACCAATTGTGTGGTTCACCTGGTAACCTCCCGTTGGTTAAAATTTTAACCAACATGGTTAAAGATTTTAACCTTTGTTCTGAGAGTGTAGCAAAATAGGCCTGTAGGATCCACACCACTAAATAAATCCCCTATACCTACTGTGTAACATGGGCCATAATTTAAACGCCATTTTTTCGCTTATAAAGCAACTGGTTGCTTCAGCTTTACATTTTGGATGAAGATCACGGTCTTGGCTTTCTTGTAAACAACAATCATAAATAAGTTCAAGGCAAAATTTTCGAGATATACGCCGTCGAAGATACGCATGTTTGTAGAGCGCCCACGCTTAGCCTAGGTCTCTAAGCGATTCTAATAAATTATTGACGTTTCTAAAATGACTATAAAATCATACAAAATCGGTCAAAAGAAGAAAATCTGCACTGATATTGTTTGATAATCTTCATTTAAAAAGAATCCGATGTATTTGACTAGTTATAAATGAGATCTACTACTTAAGTGCACACGTGTATATCAGCGCACTCTTTACTTATATAAACACCCCTGTAAGAACTGCATTTTCCTTGTGATTCATTCCATGTATGGGCTTTATAATAATAACAATAGCCCTGACCTTCATCTACATTCCCATTCATGTACTATTATAAATTTATCTCCATGACTTGATATTTAAAATACCTAATTTTTGCTCAAAATACCTACGTTGTGCTAAAATACCTAATTTGGGGGGGCCAACTACCTTATTTTGGGGCAGATTTTTAAAAAGTATATATTCTATCTTGTACTACACATTCTATGGAACCTATTGGTATATTTGGATTCTCAAAACAATGAGTGAATGATACAAGCATACAGATATGTATGCAATTTTTTTTATTACAAATCAATGATTGCCATGTTTACAATTCAAAAGTAGTGCAATTTACTTTTGTCAAACATGGTGACACATAATTATTATAAATGTATTTAGGAATATAATCATGGTAACAGATGATAACGTAAGGAACCTATGCATGTATTTGAGATTTGTAATCTACTGCTTACAGAACTTGAGATATTTAGGGAACAGATCCATTTGTACGCGATAAATTTATCGCGACTGTATCGGGGCCTGATATGTTTTGGACCCGATGCTTTTCAAGTTGATACGCGATAAAATAGTCATCAGGCCCCGATAAAATAGACATCGGGGCCCGATACGAGGCCTCTGCCATACCCTGGGGGTATGTTTAGCAAATAGAGCGGGACATTGTTTAGCAAATACACGAGGATAATACAATTTACGTTAAACATCCATAATCAATAACATTATCTCTGAAAACATGAAATGCTGAATTTGTACCTTACAACTAGAATAAATAACCCGAAGCTCTATTTACATACCGACCACTTATCTTTCGTTATATTTAAACAAGGGGTAATACGCTACTCGATAAATAATCCTTTGCTACTCGCAACTGTACGCGATAAAAATCTCATCGGGGCCTGATAAAAAACTCATCGGGACCCTGAACATTCTCGCAATTTTTATCGCGTACAAATGGAACTGCTCCCTTAGTTATGCACACTGTTAATTAGCTGAACTTAGTCATTTATGAATATTTCCACATTTGCGGATTGAATTTTTTGCGAAACTTGCATTTTCAGGAAGCTGATGCATGGAATAAAATACACCTCTGTTTTTCCAACAGCAGATAAACATGTGAGGAGTGTGATGTTTAATGTGTTTTTAGGTTTTTTTAAGAACATGGTATTTCGTGGCAGGTTTTCGAATATATTTTGCACATGTTTACGTAGTAACGCGTCATCGGCGTTTATAGTTCATCCCACACTAAAAAAAGAAACACTGGCAATTATGATTGGTTTTATGTTTTATCTTTTTCCCTGGACAATATTTAAGAGTAATTATTTTTACATTATATTTTTTCTAAAAATGCGCCATCGAGTGTAGCATACTTGAATCACCTTTTTGATTGACCTTTAAAATTACACCAATCTTGTTGAATTCCCATGTATTTGTAATGTGTGCTATACCTAATAGTATATGCGATCTTTTTCATGGAACGCCCTCTATCTTTAATTCCGTCTAGTGCAGCTGTTTTTGCTTAGTTACATTTATAATCATGGAACTTAAAAAGGCTCTAAGTTAGAGAGCGATACATTTCCTAATTACTTTCAAAATCATATATTTTGAAGATAAGTTGTTGTATAACCCGACACCATATTTTCTGAGAATTTTATCCAGGCCCGTAAGCAGGAATTTTTTAGGGGGGGGCGTATTTTTCGGAAAAGGTACATTGGTACCCAAAAAATCGTAAAAGGTTGCCCCTAATTTTTTTTAGACATCTCAGACAATTTTGAGGGGGGGGGGGGGGGGGGGGGGGGGGGGGGGGGGGGTTAGGACATGTTTTAGTCCAAAACGGCCCGAAAAAAGGCTTTACACAATGGGAAATGGGCCGTTTTTCGGGAAATTGGGAAATTGGGGTGGGTGGGGGGCGTTTTCACACAAAAAAGGTATAATAATAACAAAAAAGGTACATTGGTACCAAAAAAAGTTACATTGGTACCAAAAAAGGATTTTTTTTTAAGATTTGGGCCCCCCCCCTATTTCCCCCCCCCCCCCCCCCCCCCCCTAGTTACGGGCCTGATTTTATCATGCATAACGTTGAAGGTGGGGTGGGGAGATAACACAGGCCATCGCTCCATGGTCAAACATTGGAGGGAGGGATATCAGTTTAATTTAACTTATATACGACGCGTTTAAATTTAAAGAACAAATTAATTTGTTTCAAACCAATTACAAACATTTCAATTTATGAAATAATTAAATGAAAGCGAACAAAAGAATACAATACAGATAGTAACGATGACGTACTGGCGGGAACAAAATATTACACACTGTTCTCGTATTGTCATTCGTTTATTGTTTTGTGCGAATCAGATGACCGTGAGATCAAAATATCAAAGGTGAATTCATTTTTGGTATTTTGATGATGTCGTGTTTTTATTACAGAAACAATTACGTCCGCTTGAATGCGTCTCCCGTACTAACGTTTAATATCCATGTAGTGAAAATGTACATATTTCGAATAACCACTATTTGACTAATTGAAGTAGTGAGCCCATGATACAGGGCCTAAAATACGGGACAATCTCAGCTGCACATATGTTTTGGCAACGATAAACTGTCACCGGCATGATGTGTACATTAGTATGTATACAGGGTGAGTCAAAACAACTTTATTTAAAATAAAATAGATATTTACAATATTTCTAACCATAACATGAAAAAAGCAATGTCATTTGTTAGTATTTGTTTGCGATGTCGTTTAAAGGTAGATGACCCGATCACATTTTCATAATACAGATTTTTCTCAAACATATGGAGATATTCATATCATATGAAAGGTCATATTTTCTGATTAACATACTGAAATTTGACGGTCCAAATCAGTATGATTATGAAGAAATCGGTGAAATAACGTCGAATTACCGCGAAAAGTGGTTACCACCAATTAGTTTGTGTACAACTCAATGGGCACATTTCACGGCATCTTGTGCGTCTAAAATAAGAACCATTAGAGTTATGCAACTCAAACTTTGGAATACGAGTTTTTTGAGGATGACCTTTAAGTTGAAAATCGGAACATCTACCTTTAAAAGAATTATAGGTTTTCATGGTTTCCTTCAATATGAGATTTTTGTTGTTGTTGTAGCATTACTGTAGAACAGATGTATAAATACTACGTGCATGTCGGTATTCAGAAGACTCGTTATTCAGAAGACTCGCTATTTAGAAAACTCACTAGTCAGAGATCCGCTACTCAGAATTTTCTGAGTAGCGGATCTTCTGAGTGACGGACTTCTCAATAGTGGGCTTTTTGTTGTATTTTATTAAAAAAGACCCTAACCCTAACACAAACCTTAAAACATATTCTGCCTGACGGGCCTTCTAATTGATGGGCTGTCTTATTAGCGAGTCTTCTGAGTAAAGGGTCGTTTTAAATTTTTAAAAACAGCCCGCTATTCAGAATTCTGAATAGCGGACCTTCTGAATAGTGGGTGTTCTGACTGACGGGTGTGCCCCCCCCCCCCCCCCCCCCCCACCCATAAATACGCACGTTAGTCCTGGCCCTGCCTAGAACCTGGTCTACATTTACATGCAATGGAGAGCTCTTTCTGCGCCTTCACAAAGTCAAGCAGCCGTTTCACATTTCGGTCCCTTGATGAGACCCTTGCCTACCTCCACCGAGCTCCATCTTGTATTGATGTTTCCAGGTGACCCATGAGTCAGTCGAGCGGTGGTTATAATAACTGGCGAAGATTGCTAATCGCAAGGATCTCATGGAATAGAAGACCAAACTCGACTCAGCAACAACAGCAGCATCGCCGGCACTTCTAACAATCACATGTCCCCATAGACCCTGTTATGTGAATGCTCCAGCTTCAAGTCCCTTGCCACAGCAGCAAAATACGGCTCCAACTTGGTCTTTAACGCTTTTTATGCGGCAGCTGCAGACGACATTCAACAATTTCCAAATGTTTCAAAAATGTCAACGTCATTGAATTTCATTACCATATTTGGAAAGACAACGCATTTAGATAAGTACAAATATTCCATTCCTAGTATTGGTTCAGTCATTTTTGAGATAGGCTTTGAAAGTTGGGAAAAGTTTCTGAAATAATCTGTTTTGAAATGGTAAAACTTATAGCTACGTGGAAAGTATTAATTAAAAACAATATGTCCCATATAAAACGGCGGTAGAGTGTCCGTGCAGAACCTAATTCCTCTCTTCTCCAAGTACCACAATCCATACCTGAGATAGTTGATGGCATCACACTGGGCCTTGTATTATGGACACCAATTTATCTCTACTACAACTCCTTCGGCTTTTAAAATGTATTCTTTCATTGAAACGAGCGTAAACATGTTTTACACAACCGATTTTGACGAACTCAAATTCTTGTGAAAGCTAATCAAATGCACCTATCATTTTGGACCAATGACCACTCTCCAAATAGCTATAATGTTACCATAATATATACAAAACAGATTGTTCTGAAACTTTTCCCAAATTTCAAAGTCTATCGCAAGATTTATTGAACCAATGATAGAAAATGTTTGTACTCATGTTAATGCATTTCACGTGGTTATTCCAAATATGGTAATGAAATTCTACAATTTTGAAATTGTTGAAACATTTCAAAGTGTTACGAAAATTCAAGTATAGATTTTCACACATAACTTCCCAAATTCGAGCAATGGTATGTTTGACTGGTCCTGTACCCTGTATAGCCTGCTCAAGTTATTTCATAAGTTTACATTTTCACACTTGGGTTTTGAACAAGCAGGACCGAGTGACCTACTGGCGTTTTTTACTTAGTCATGCTTATTTTTGGCGTGGCTTTGTATTAAAAACATGCCCACCTTGATAGGAAAATGTATTTCAGACGGAGATGTGAGAATGAGACAGATACCAGACATCCATGCAGTGAAATAAATGATAGGCCATAAGACCAATACTTCCAATCTAACACTTTTGAATTGATGATCAAAATAAAAATGAATATATAAATAATGAAAATCAGAAGATGTGGTGTTTTCGGGATTTTTTAATTAAGTGTTCGCACAACCTTTTTTTTATTTTTTATTTTATTCTACCAGGGATGAGGACATAATAGCGGACTTTTGTGCACTTTAATCACGTTAGTGTGTAACATAGTCAACACTTAACATCTCATAGAAGAATACAGATCAAACAAGTGCCCGAAACTATGGCGATGGGGAATCAAGTCGTCCTGCGAAAAACTACGGCTGCATTTTTGTTTCTTGTAACCATTTGCCTGGTTTCAGTATTCTACTACACAGGTCAACAAAGTGTGGTCACAGGTATGTTTATATAAAGTGTGTCCCCCCCCCCCCCCCAACGATTGGGTTCACAGGTATGTTTAAATAACAGTGTGTCCCCAAAGATTGGGTTCACAATTGGCTGATAATTTGGCCAAAAAATGGGAAATATTTCTTGAAATTTTATGGAGGGAAATTTTATGTAACTGTTATTTTGACTTAATATCATATGATCCAAAGCAAACTCTTTGAGATACACAGTTTAAGTGACGCATGTCAGACGTTGCAAACATTTCCCTAGTGTATGGGAAACACCAACACTTGCATTCGGGCTTTGGTTAGAGTGTATTTATACACACGAGTTATTTTTTATCTATATTATTTTCGTCATCGCGCTGTAGGTAACAGCTCTTAATATTATAAACATGATAAAGATAAAGACGGTCGATCCGTTAATTCCAGGAGTGGAGTGCCCATCTCTCTCTCAAAGCGATAAGGCTAGACTCTTTTTATAATATTGCTGTGTGGGGCTCGCTACACCTGCTCCACCGCGAGTCTATTACCTTCCCAGCACTGGAGAATGCCGGTACCCATTTAAATACACCTGGGTAGAGAGGAGTAATTGCGGTAAATTGCCTTACTCAAGAGCACAACATGTTGAAAACAGCGAGACTCGAACCCACAACCTTTAGATCAAGAGTCCGGTGCTCTACCCACTGCGCGCCACACATGCCCCGACTAAGTAAATATTTCTCAATATTATATTATATAGGTCCTCAAAATTCCACAGGTTTTTTTTTTTTAATCAGTTTGCCGGATTTTTTACCTAATTTATTTTTGGGATTTTGTTAAACTAATTCTGTATTTTCTTCCACATTTGCTCCATTATATGTTGCCATGATGTTTGAGACTATAGACAAGGTTCAAGTTTAAGCTCAGGTGGTGAGAAATTTCTTTGGGCAGCTCCATTAATTATTAATATGTATCGTTGGAGATCCCTCCTGACCAGTCGCTCATTTGGCGACAACAACAAAAAGAAGTGTTTAAAAATACACATTATAAATGATTATAATTTTGATTGCATTTTATCCCAATAAAGTTGAATGGATCCCTGCACCCTCCATAAAAAATAAACTAACAATTTATTTCGGTGTCCAAAAATGCCCGTGAAATGTCAGTCGGGTATAATTTATAGATGGGGTGACAGATGACAGATGACGTCACACCGGACATTTGGTCGGCAGTTACCATTGTTCTATGCCCAGCGGTATGCGCGCGCATCCGGTTTTGTTTAAGACCGGTGCTTTTAAAACTCACGCCAAAGCATTATAAAGAGCAACAAGGCATAGAGCGTGTTTCTGCTGGGGAAGAAACCGCTAATAAACGCTAAGTTTGCCCAGTAGAAACAGGCAGAACCCTGCAATAATCGGTATTTTTGGTAATCCCAAAAACCTTCACAAACCAGGTTTGGAACCGGCAATAATCGGCAATAAACCCAATAGAAACAGAAAGGCGATTATTAGCGGTTTGCGCCGTGAACCGTGTCATGCTGGGTTATACACATTATTGTGAAGCAATCTTTTTCAGGTGCGGTGGAATTGTTTGGTATTACAAAAGGTCAAATGTCGTGGCCCATCGACTAGGATCGATACACTTAGCGGTAACTTTTCGCGAGTGGTCATATGCTGCTCCCTCAAGCATGCATCAACAGTCCAGTCCCTTCGACCGTTGCGTTTGTTGATAAACATTGCTGTCACCCATCTATATAACAGTTGAAGAAGATTGGTCTGTCTATCCAACACATTTTCCACAAATAAGCATTAATTTATATATTCCATACAGTTGAATCGTCGCCCAAGAACCGTCTGCTAGCACGTAAACATCAGGGTCGTATCCAGGCAAGTGCTTGTATTTGTATCCCTAGTTCTCTAAAATATAATCGTACTTTCCATTTGGACATTTTTGAAGTAAATTTTAATCTTTATAGATGGTGTGAGCTGTGACTTAGTGCCCGGCGGTATGCGTGCGCACCTAACAGTGAATGTGCTTTGTAAATTATATCCACACTTGATTGATCATTACTTACGGTGTAGAATAGCGCAGTAGTCACCTTGTAGATAGCTCAGTAGTCATGGTCTGCAGTCCCTAAGCACAATGAGAGACCAGGTACTAAATATGGTTACCCGGCAGTATGCGTACGCACCATATAAGGGCAGGTGCTTTTAAAATTGGCGCTCAGTAATGAGTATTTTGCTTTTGAATAGTACGTATGCAGTTATAGTCATGGACTAGTACCTATGTCCTAGCGCTAATCAATTTGTAAAACTACTGATGTAAACAACGGTCACATCATCTATAGCACCGCATTAAACGTACGCAGTGACGTCATATGTTCCCATGGTTCACTGTACTGTATTTATAGAGAAACACACATCAGATTTTACAAAGAACCTTCGGACTGCTTATTTCAAAAGATGGAAGAAGCGGAAGTACTAATGAACAAAACATTGTATGTGTCGGATTTTTAATATCATGTTTCTAATTTAAGAATAATAGCAATGGTGATGGACCGACCAACCAGCTAACCAACTAACCAACTAAACAACTAACCAACGAACCAATTAACTAACCCACCATCCAACTATCCAACCCATCTTACCATCCAACCATCCAACCATCCAGCAAACTAGCCAAACAACCAACCAACAAACAAACCAACCATCCATCCATCCATCCAACCAACCATCCGACCTTAACCATCCAACCAACCAACCAACCAACCATCCAACCATCCAACCAACCAGCCATCCAACCATACAACTATCCAACCATCTTTCCATTTAACCATCCAACCACCCAGCCAACCAGCCAAATAACCAACTAACAAACCAACCAACCAACCATCCATTCAACCATCAACATAGAACCATACAATCAATAACCATCCAACCAGCCAACCATTGCAACTATCAATCATCCAACCATCAACCAACCAGCCAGCCAACCATCCAATCAACCATCCATCCAACCATCAACCAACTAGCCAACCAGCCAGCCAACCATAAAGAAAATCAGCCAAACAGCCAACCATCAGCCATCAACCAACCAGCCAGCCAGCCAGCCAGCCAGCCAACCAGCCAACCAGCCAACCAATCAGCAAACCAGCCAACCATTCAACCATCAACCATCAACCATCCAACCATCCAATCAGCCATCCATCCATCCAACCATCAACCAACTAGCCAACCAGGAAGCCAACCATAAAGAAAATCAGCCAAACACCCAACTATCAGCCATCAACCAACCAGCCAGCCAGCCAACCAGCCAACCATCCAACCAATCAGCAAACCAGCCAACCATTCAACCATCAATCATCCAACCATCCAATCAGCCATCCATCCATCCAACCATCATCCATCACCTAACGATCCAACCATCTAGCCATCCAACCATTCAACCAACCAACCAACCAACCAACCAACCCACACCATCCAACTTTCCAACCAACCAACCAACCAACCAACCCCAACCATATTACCAACCAACCACCCGCAGGTATATTTGCTATATACATTGACACATTGAAAAGTGGATACCTCCATCACACGGTTTATAATGCCCACGAAACATTGCCATACACACGATTCAAACACATGGATTGAAATGACAATTTTCATTTTCTTAATTGGTTTATCATGTTTATATGGAATGCTAAAATGCCCAGTCTTTCAATGATTGCAAAATTGTCGATAGTAAAATCAAATTTCGATAGAAAAAGAGATTTCGATGGAAAACAAGATTTTTTATTGTTCATCAATCTAATGTATGTGTGTCTGTGTTCGTCCAATAGATAGTGACTGGCGAATCCGATGGAACGGGTAGACAGTGATAACATTACATTTACAGACGACCATGGAAGAATTGTACTTCTATGAGACGACTAATTCATGGATAACATCGTGAATGACGACTTTATGCAAATGCAAGCGGAAATTCGGCGCCAGCGAAAGCTCATATTGCGAAAGGCGTGTGCGAAGTATCAGGCACCCCTACCACGGGCCCATAAGATTGCAACCCCCCGCAGATTTATCATATAATAATGAATACAGACTTGAATAACTGTTCGGTTGCTTAAGTAGCAAGTATACGGTGTGTCATAAGTGATTACCGCCCCCCCCCCCTATAAATTAAAAGTGTAAATGATTATTTAGAAAGGTATAAGAGTATGCTTATTTGGGTACCATGGTATAGCTAGAGGTCCCATCTCTCCGTACATAACAAGTACAAACATCACACGCATGACGTCACAATGACGTCACTAAACATGGCCGACCTCAAAATCCCGCCGTATTCGCAGTGAGGTACAGGTACCTTTAAATTTCACCTCTTCAGTAAATCAGCTATAAAATTCTGAAAACCCGATCAATTTTGATGGTCTAAACCAGGCCTTCGCAATTATATTTTGTGAAGCACCATTTTTGAGATGTTAGTGATCTAGAAGCGCCACTATCCCTGCGAGCGGAGCGAATAACGAGTGGGGTCCAGGGGGCGACGCCCCCTGGAAGCTCATGGGTTTACCCCCCTTTTAAGAGGCTAAGGAGAGCTATATTTGCATGCAATATGGTACAAGAAATAAAGAGATGTTTATGGTAAAATGTACAAAAAATGCCCAATGGTAGCAAATGTAGTGATAATCAAAAGGCCTACTACTAATAATCATGACCTACCCATTGCAGTTAGTGGCTGAAGTGGCTCTTTATGCTTCTTGCGATCTGGTTGAAGTTGGGGATATATTTATTCTTCTGTTTAATTTTTAATTGTATTTATTTTTTTTATTTTTTTTATTTTTTATTTTTATTTTTATTTCCATGCGTCCTTCCGCGCGCCACTCGGACTGATGCAATGCGCCACAAGTGGCGCGCGCGCCACCATTTGAGAAGGCCTGGTCTAAACGCTGAGATACATCTAATACATGTGGGCTACCATATTAGATGAGTAGTAGAGCTGTGCACAACATCTTTTCTCCAGTAATGATGATAATCGGCAGTAATCACTTATGACACACCGTAGAGACACTTGCCGGTGTAGTACAATTTGGTGAAGCACCTACTATTATCCATCTTCAAGAGACATTCATTGAATCGAAATGACCAAAACAATGGTCCGCGAATAACCTATAAAACAGAAAGTTCCGACTTTGTCCGATTCCTAGCTCGGCGGGCTGTTACACCTTCTACCGTTGTCTACAGGGTGTCTCAAATTTTTTCGCAACACTCCATTAGGTGGTCGTAAACTTCTAAATAAAAGTTGGAATAGAACAATTGAAACGACAAAATGAAGGCAAATTCGACTAAGTTTACGTAATCGCTATTTCTTCATGATTACTGACCTGAATCAAACGCGGCTTTCTTCAAATTATAGCCAACTAAATTTGCCTTTATTTTGTAGTTTCGATATTTCTATTAAAACTTTTATTTCGGAGGTTATGATCACCTAATGGAGCGTTGCATTTTTTTGAGACACCCTGTATAGAGATGCTCACTGGATGGAGATGAAAACACTGGTCGGTCGGGATTATCACTGAACAGAGTGACACTCTTGATGATGTGGCAGAGATGATGTGATGATGTGGTGTGTTATTCGGCTCCACGGGTTGGTTTGGACCATGTAGACCATAACGATATAAATTCTACGATGTCATAACCCATAGTATCCGTTATCACAATTAAAAGGTAAGGAGCAATCGTGTTCTCTAGATATCAGTGGAACAGTTCTATACTTTTGTAACTGATCCATTTGACATTCTTAACCCCCTCTTGAAATCAATGAAGGTGTGGCACCAGCAAAACCTGTTATCACGTATCTACCACTTTTAAACCCTTCATGATCAACAATGTTAAAGAATATGATAACATTTTCGTTAGAAAATTCCAAATAGGAAACCTCTGGATCACTGAGTAGTAAAAATGATTGAGTTGGTACGCCCCCTTGTCGCCATTCATTAGGTGCTTTTGTTGGTATGTGCCGCCTTTCTCCGAATCCAAATAGATTCGCGAATCAATCTCGTGTTTCTTGTCTCATCTCTTGCGATAATCTGCGAGTCATCCCATTTGACAGTGTGGTTTTCTTTCACTGCGTGTTTGGCTATCGAGGATTTTAACTCTGTGTTTTTGGATTCTTTTCTTGTGGACCGAGTGTAATTTTGAGCGCTCATTTTATCAGCTTCAGTTTTGTGGTCCTTCTTTCGCGTGCCATATTTTCTGCCTGTTTCGCCAATATAAGTCTTTTTGCAGTTGGCACAAGGAATCTCGCACACGACTCCAGTCTTGTTCGCGTTGGAGAGTTTGTCTTTTGGGTGGATAAGCATTTTTTAAGGCTGGTGTGTGGTTAAACTGCTGGGCTGATGTTGTGTTTTGCGCAGTATCTTCTGAACCAGTTCAGTGACACCTTAGATATATGGGAGAGTGACCGAAGTTACCGATTTAACCGAGTCTTTCGTCTTTTTGTTGACTTTCGCTTTTGCTTTGTGTTTAGACATTTGTTTCTTTACTTTGTTGAAAGACCACTCAGTGATCCAGAGGGGGTCATCATCAACTTCCGATGATTTAATCAACAAACAGTCTAGAAGCACTACTCTAGCTCTGGATCAAACACAATCCGCTAAGGAAGACAACAGATCAGTTGTCGAAACCCGTATGGAAAATAAGGAAGATTCCTATTTGGAATTTTCTATCGAAGATTTTATCATGGTCTTCTGAATTCCTGATGAAACTATTCCATAATGTTAGAGAATATTGTTCGAACACTTTGTAATGTGAGGTTGTTTCCTTGCTCCCCCTGGTCAATATTGAATCTCCGACAATTGTGTCCACCTCTTACACATGGCCTTGCGACATACATTGATTGGTGGGGAAGCTGGATGGAAGAGGATGAGAAAGAGGATTCTTCAGCCTAGACTGTAACTCTCAGTCGCCCTCTTACGTCGCTATCTTGCAGGCTATTTGTACAGCTTTAGCGGCCGTACGGTAATATTGAAGACTTGGGGATGTAGTCTATTTTCAGCCTACATGTACCATCAACAAGTTTATATTGTCACGTGACTCAAATACAGGGTGAGTCAAAATATTTAGCTCCCATTTTTCAAAAAAATTCAGGAAATACACTTCTTGTTCAAAATTGGCCAATTTCTCCATTGTTTATTGGATCGAGTATAAAAACTTCGGGAAAAGTGTACTTTCCAGATACTTGGAATACCAGTATCGTTCAATACTGGTACAATTTATATGTCCCAGTATAGGAAGATACTCGAATACTGACTTTGTACCAGTATCGTCCGATACTAGGTGTTCAACTTCTACTTCTTGTACCCAAAGTACACATTTTCCAAGTGCGAAATCCAAAGTGTTCGAAATATACCCCCATTTTCCATTGTAGGCATTGTGAATACCAACACGCTATTGATTGACATATTCAAAATGCGTGCGTTAAACTTTTGCATTCATAAAGGTACCTTGGAAACTGGAGAACAGATTTAGTTTCACAGAATTTGGGCAAATGCACATATCTCCCGTTTGGAATAACCAATTTGAATGAAATGAAAATATAGCTAACAATGCGGTCTTACCGTGCATACCACTTCAGCTTTGGAAAATTATGAAAATAAATTGTTCCATTAACGCGAACGCTGACTACAGGGTGAGTCCAAATATTTAGGTCCCGATTTTACCGATTTTTTTAAACCAAGCAAATATTAATATGCAAACACTTATATGGGCCATTCCACAAATTAGCACCGGGCAACCAACATGTACTTATTTGGTTGCCCGGTGGGCAACCAATTTTTTACAAGAAGTGAAACACTTAACACATGCATTTAAATATTTTACAGAACGGGCAACCAAAAAATCTGCCGGTCAACCAGATTTTTTTCCTTAATTCGGACGCTGCCTGTAGTGTGCGTTTTTTTCTACAAACAGCATGTCAATTAGGGTCCTTAGATACAGATCGGTACATTTGTTAGTACTATCTATAATGTGTCCATACACTTTCCAAGGAGCTATTATGTTACCATTTATACATAACAGATTTGCCTAAAACCTCTCCAAACTTTCAAAGTCTATCTCAAGATTTACTGAACCAATACTTGGCATATTTGTACTTATTTCAATGCATTTAACATGGTGATTCCAAATAATATGGTAATGAAATTCAATAATTTTGACATGTTCGTAAAATGTTATAAAATTTTGGAATCCGCGTGGAAAGCGTTAGTGTACATTTCGGTTTTAAATGGCCTCTAACATAATATTCCTGGAAATATATTTGCGCGCGTATCGCGCGACAATTTGCATTTTTAATACTAATTTGGTATTAAGGGGGTGTTAACCCTTTTTATATGAAGTTTATCAAGCGCTGTAACTTTTGAACTAGTAATGTTAAAAGTGGAAAGGAAATGAATCAGAAAATCCATTTTTGGTATCGACTTTCACTTAAAATGCAGATTTTCAAATATTTTGACACACAAAACACATTTAAGGCTCAACATTTCGGAAAACGTAACAAAATCAGTTTTTTGAGAAAAATGCTGAAATCACACCAAAATCATCGAAAGACACTTCTCTAAGGATCTTATTTTTTTAAAGCTATTGAAGTGTATTAAAGTGTTAAAACACTTTCTATGCGGCAGGCGTCTGCAGACTATACGTTCTAAAATGTTTCAAACATTTCAAACTTGATAAATTGTATAACCATAGCCTAATTGGAATCACTATGTGAAATTCATTAAAATCAGTGCAAACATACAGTATTTGTTCTGTAATTCTTGAGATAAGACCTTGAAAATTAGGAAAGGTTTCTGAACAATCTGTTTTGTATATGGTAAAATCAATAACCAAGTGGAAAGTTTAAGGACACTGGTCAGGGAAGATTTCAGTACAACGCTGCTTGTAGGACTCCTTTTATACGGTGTACTAACGCCGCCAACACCGTGTGTGTAATAAAATCGCTTGTGTGCAATAAATTAACTTCTGTGCGCAATAAATATCCCTGTGTGTGTAATAAATGAACCTCTATAGCAGCTCCAAGTTGAAAGGAAATAATTGATTGCCGATACTTTGGAACCCGGTAGTGTACTTTAACGGGATAAATCGTATTGAAAATTGGAAACCATCGCTGGTGACGACGTCACAACATGGAGCTTCTATTACGGTGGGTTTCATGATTCACTTGGGTGCGTAATAAATTCCCTTGTGTGCGTAAAATAAATCATTTGTATATGTAATAAATTCACCGGTGTGTAATATATTCAATTGTGTGCGTAAAATCGCGCGGGGTGTACTGGCGGCGTTAGTAGACCTACACCGTACGAAGGATTCCCACAAGCAACATAGCACTGGTATCAGGCTCGCTATTTTTTCTCATTTTACTGATATTCCAGTTAAAAATGGAACTCGTTTGCGATAATTTCCCCTAACAATTTCCCCCATGCTAGTACAATGTAGCTTGTGTGTGTGTTGGCGATGGGGGTGTACCGTAATGTTGGATATCTAGCTCACACGTTTATCAAATGCATGACATAAATTGCCCGCTTAGGAGCGCTATTAATTCGGTCTGGTAAACCTATTGTTATCAATTACTACGAGAGGATTGCCTGGTTGTATATTTAAATTCGGGGCGTACGAGCGGTACTTCTTGCTAACTGCATGCGTGAGTTTCCATTATGTTGCAAATTACATCCATGCTCATGTGTTTAAACTACTCAGTGGGCGTTGCAATACAGCCGGATGGTTGCACACGAGAATTATGTCATATAGCAACCAGCTTTGATGGAAGGCGAATATTTAAATTTGTTGCCGGTTTTTAGGGCACCAATTTATAGCGCTGCTAAGCGGGCCTTGTAGCGTAATGTTTGAGGATATAGATGGTAGTGACTGTAATTCAATAACTATACAATAAATTTCGAATTTTACACGGGATTTTACATCAACACTGCTGTTACATGACATGTTTCAAAAATTTATTCGTCTTTATTTATAATTCATCTTTATAGATAACCGGACAAGACCACATCGATGATAAGAATTACTCCGTTTTGTATCACAACCAGCAACACCTTCAGCCAAGTCTTGTTGATGAGCACTACTATGACAACGGCGACGACGAATTTATGCGCACCCAATTTCGTATCCAAAAACAACGCCATGCGGTGTTGCATGCAGCATGCGAGAAATACAAACCCCTGTCATACAAAATTAAGAAACAAACAAAAGTTATTTTCGATAGAAAACACAAATTGGCTTATTGTCCAGTGGCTAAAATAGCCAGTACCAATTGGAGATTTTTTTTTGAAGAACTTGCAGGGATAGCTGTTGAGAATGCATCTCAACGTCATATAAATAGAGATTTACAACGACAACTAACAAAAATTAATGATTTGACATCTGTTAATGCACAAACAATCCTTAATAACTCGCTGACTTTTATGTTCAGCCGCCATCCATTTTCGCGCATTTTGTCTGCTTTCAGAAACAAACTTGATCCAAATTCAACCTTTACAAGGGTCGGCGGCTACAAAAACAGTGTAGGGAGAAAAATCATGTTCAAATATAGAAATGACCGAAACTTAACACGGTCCGAGTTTAAAAGCAAAACCAAGTATGACCTGGAGTTGTCTGAATTCGTCAGGTATCTTGTAGATACAGATTCTAGGGATGTCCATTGGGTTGAGATGAGTCGAGCATGCGCGCCATGTTACGTTGACTACGATGTCATTGGTAACCTAGAAACTCTCGATGATGATGTGAAATTCATATTCAAATTGGCCCGATTGAATGACAGCCTGCACGCCGCGTTTCCCAAGCCGGCGACGAGCAGTCCTACGTACAGCTCGGTCAGCACTACGCTAGAAACCTATATGAAAACTGTCCCAGCAGAATACCTCGTGAATGTGTACAAACGCTACCGAATGGATTTTGAGTTGTTTGGGTATGACATTTCACCAGCTATCCGGACCCACCTGCTGGAGAACGTTATGTCATTGATTCACAGGTGAAAACTTTAAAGAAAAGACATCCTAGAGTAGGCTGGCTATTCAGTTCAGAGCAATGGCGAAATTGCACAATTTAAAAAAAATTCAAAAATGATTATTATTTTGATCAACTAAACTAATATCTGTCAGGGGTTAGGGTTGCCAGTGTCGTGTTGTTATTTTTTATTAAACCCAATACACAGTGACTATTATTTGTACTGAGAGACATGTATCTTAATTTGATATCTATTGATATAATGCACCTTCAAAAACTTTCGTCCTATATCTAACCAGGAAAGTTGAGAATAGATATTCTCAACTTTCCTGATCTAACCTTGCTTTGGAAACGCATTAGGGCAATTTTGGCCATTACGTTTACTTGTAAACCATGATGATATATTCTTCTAGAAGGGGTGCTCATGTCAGAAGTCATCATAATCCAAGATGGCTGCTCCCATAAAATGACGTGTTGCAAAAGGCAATAAAATTGTTAATCACAGTCTAAATACTGGAAAGATATATTATACCAGTGGAATTATCTTACATGGATATGTTTTGTGGTTATCAAAAGTTAATTTTTGAATCCAACATGGCGGCTTCTGTGAAATTATGTAGGCCTAGCCTAATACTAAAACAACGATTTTACACGTGAAGTCCCAACATAATAACGTACAATATATCTTTAGTTTATTCTATGTTTAAACTAGATAAGGCTTTGTAACATACAACCACAAGATTAAAAGATGGCCGCCATCCAAAATGGCAGCTGCAATGAATAACACTATTATAATGCTTTGATGAAATGTGGGAAAAAGTGTACTTTAGGTCCCAGACTCTGGACTGTACTACTATTAGTATCGTCCGATACTGGAACACCCAGTATCGCTCGATCTTGTACAAAATCAGTGTTCCCGCATCGGTCGATACTATGACATATAAAATGTTACAGTATGAGGCCATAAAAAACTTCCGTTCAATACTTGGACAGATTACACTGGTAGTACGTGTACCAGTTTCGGCCGAACTGGAACATAAAACGTTAACACACTTTGGTGTTCCAGTATCGACCGATACTGGAACACAATTTGGTATTCCAGTATCGACCGGTACTGGAACATTAAAATCGTACCTGTATCGAGCGATGGCAACCTTTATGCATGTTCCAATATTGAATGATACTGGTATACCAGTATCTAGGACCTAAAGTACACCTTTTTCCCCTGCAAGCTCAAAGTCATTACATGAATAAGGCCAACAAAAAAAAGGTTTGTCTCAGATGACCCGCGCGCATTCCCGAAACCGCCCGCGTAAGCTTTTTTTTTAGTGGATTTTTTTTTTTTTTTTCAATTTTTTTTTTTTTCCAATTTTTTTTCAATTTTTTTTCCAATTTTTTTTTCTTTTTCAATTTTCTCAAAATAATCTTGCAAAATCCAACTTTTTGACCAAACAAATGACGATCAGGTCTAAATTGAAAAGAAAAAAAAGAAAAAATAAATCCGCAGACCGCATTAGATTTTCAGTCTCTCATGTCATCTGAGACAAACCTTCTTTTTTTTGGCCTAATGGACGAGCAGCTCCATGGGAATAATTTGGAGTAACAGGCCCTGACGGAATCACAGTTATGCCTTACTGTTTTCTAAATTCCCACCAAGACTAAATTTAGCAATATGAGGCCAGAACATCCACACAGGAAACCAGTGACAAATAGCTCAATATACCAGAATATGCGACTGGGCAGTTCCTCTCAAAGTTCCGTCTGTTGCGGTACGAGAATGCAATGACAGAATCATTCATGGACAATGCTTTTGATGAATGTAAATTGCTTTGATGAGAACGAAGAGAACTACATCGTATATGCTTAGTATGCTTCGTGGGCAGCACCGAGATGGCACATGCTTGTGGCGAACAATGAGAGATCCGTTAGATTTATATGAGTGGACAGTGTCAGAGGGTCTCTCTTTTTTACTATCCCATTGATAGTCAATGTATGCATTTATTTGTTCCTTGACAATCTGGTTATGGTCACTACTTAAGCAATCCCAGATAGATACTGCAGTTCGGCACAACTTATGGTTAAGCTGATTTACCTCACATTCCATAATACAACATTATATGGATTGCGTTCAGTATGGGTAAAGAGGAGAACCGAAGTCCAAAGCCCTGTGAATGTTCCACGCATTTACGGATTGTGATACGACTTCGACGGTCCAACGCATGGTTATCATGGTTATAAGGGCAAACTTATGTGCTTGGAAAGCATACGACGATGGGAGGGCTACATTTCTATTTCTTGTAACAAAGGTATTACGGTAAATTTATGGTAAATTCAACATAGGAAAACAACAGACAATATGCTGTTACCAAAAAAGTTCATTTTTATTGCGGGATGCACATGACATAAATTGCCCGCTTAGGAGGGCTATTAATTCGGTCTAATAAACCTATTGTTATCAATTACTACGAGAGGATTACCTGGTTGTATAGCTAAATTCGAGCAGTACTTCTTGCTAACTGCATGGGTGAGTTTCCATTATGTTGCAAATTACATCCATGCTCAAACGTTTAAACTACTCAATGGGCATTGCAATACAGCCGGTTGGTTGCACACGAGAATTATGTCATTTATAGCAACCAGCTTTGATGGAAGGCGAATATTTAAATTTGTTGCCGGTTTTTAGGGAAACAATTTATAGCGCTGCTAAGCGGGCCTTGTAGCGTAATGCTTCTTCAACATTCAAATCAGGACATATATTTATCAAATGGGTTGATGGGCTACAAGTAACCGGACGAGACAACATGTACCTACTCCAGGAAGTTTTGGATGGAAATAGACAAACGGTGTTTGGAGTCCGGTTTGATTAACTATCCCAAAGGTGTCAGATACATGCAAAGAGTTCATAAAATGTGTATGCAGATGGAACTGTTCAATATGCACCGCAGGTCAATCATTAATGCACTGGCATTTGTGAATGTTAAATGAACCAAATGAGAAATCAAAAATAAGGATGCTGTTATTGTTCTATCTCATTGTATTCAAACATGCAGATTTTTTTTAGACCGGATGACTGCCAGTTAATTGATAACTGTTTGCATTTATTGTGCGTATGAATAAGTGGATCAACCACAAATATCCCCAGAAATATATATATATTTTTGTATAGCAAGTTTGACATCACCGACCAATTATATCTTCTTTGGCGGCCATACTTGATAATTACCATCTTCAAATATATATCTTCTAACAATTATAACACATCGACCACCACATTTCCTTTTGTCAAGAATTACTCTTTATATAAAATGTATCATTGGTATATACAATAGGTATCAAGCGGCCGCCATTTTGAATTTTACCGACCATATTGTAATTTTGATCACTAATAGTGTATTCGTATTATATTTGCATCACACTAATACACTATATTAACACTAATCAAATACCGTATTGTTCAATGCATTTAAACATTTAATGTGCAATATATGGTCGCCATTTTAGCCGCCATCTTAGGTGCCAATCATCTGTCAAATAAGCACCCCTTCCAAAATCAATTGCTTTGACCTAATGAAGATTCGGGCAGACTTTGGTGCTTGTATCCGGCCTGTAAATACGTAATTTCTTTAAGCGATTCCATTCAACTAGCTGAACGTGCTGCCATATCAAACAATTTGTCAATTACCTCACTGTTAACAATCTGTTGGCCAATTCACAAACTGCTTGTCGCCAATACCATATTCCACAGAAACCGCGCTGCTTAGATCTCTTGATGAACAGAGTGGTGAAGTTATCCTGGTCCTGTTAGATTTAACAGCGGCCTTCGACACCATCGATCACACTCTGCTTCTACAACGTCTTAGTCAGCATGACATAAATTGCCCGCTAATGGGGCAATCACATGTATCCGTGTGAGCTGGGCGGCGCCCCTTACCGTCTTATAGAAAAATAACAGAGTCCAACACGGTGAACAATCAGCAAACAATGCACTTGATTATTTTTTTTGTTCCCCGGGTTCATACTGTTCTATACCGGGTCCTTATCGGCCTGGAACCGGGCTCATACCACCTTCCTCACCGCCGCCGAAACGCTTGTAGCGTACCGACCGAACCGTCTTGATAACGTCATCAAACTGCCCTGTATAAGCTGAGCGCTCAAGCTCGCCGCTTCGCTCACATTCCGGGAATCTCTGTGAAATACATTTGTACTCACATGTATCCGTGTGAGCTGGCCGGCTCATTACCAGTGTGACAAATTGGTGCAGACGGTGGCACACGGTGATGTCACACGGTTGGGCGTCCGTTTCCCGTCCGTTGAACATGTTGAACACGTTGCCCGGGGACATTGCCGGCCATTCCGCGCCCGGCAGGAAGTTTGACCATTCTCAAAACTCTTGCCGGGGTGAGTAAAAGCGGCGGCAAACGGTGAGATACCGGTTTGAGGACGGTATACAGACGGCGCACCCCGTTTCGCGCCCGTTCGCAGGGGCGGTAATGGTAGGCGGCCACCTTACCGTCTAATAGAAAAACAACAGAGTCCAAACAATCAGTAAAAATGCCAACGGGCTCATTGATTTTTGTTGGTGGTCACCGGGTCCATACCGTTATATATCCGGGTCTATGCGGGGTCCTCACCGGGCCTGGTACCGGGCTCACCGTCCCTCATACGTGGCTAGCTTACCGTTTCTCAGCCGGGTGCATAACACCTCCTCACCGGTCCTCGGTCCATATCGTTCTACACCGGGTCTGTACCGGGTTCTCACCGGCCTGGTACCGGGCTCACCAGCCTCATACAGGTCTAGCTTAACGTTCTCACCGTGCCCCTCGCCGTGTGCATACCACCTCCATACCGGCTCCTAACCGGTCGGAACGCCTGGGTACCGGCCGAAACGTCTTGATTATATCATCAAACCGCCCTTTTTAAGCTGAGCGCTCAAACTCGCCGCTTCATTTGCATTCCGGAATTCGTACGACCAACATCTATAATACTCTCTAAATGTAAAAGAACTAAACCTCACATCTTTCAAGAGCTCTAGGAGGGATGGCTCTTCTAGGAAGTGAAGTTCACTCTTTTCAGATTGATTTTTCACTCTTTTAAGAGTGATTTCCACTCTTTTCAAAGTGATTTTAACTCTTTTTAGAGTGATCGCTCTTTTAAGAGTGAACTTCACTCCAAAAAAAGAGCTGTCCCCTCCTAAAACTCTCGAAAGAGTGAGTTTTAGCTCTTTT
>CM069454.1:64725224-64828401 GCA_035610835.1 Ophiura sarsii
CAAACCAAAGTCAAACCACGGAATTCTATTTACGAACGAAAAACAACTTATTTCAAAATCCGATTCTGAAGTAATAAGGAAACATATTGCCCTGTAACTTAATAAGATATTTTTGTTTCATGGTTATAAATGTAATTTGACAACAAATCACAGATAGAGGGCGTTCCATGAAAAAGATCGCATAATACAGACGACAGTGGACACGAACGGTCGTTTATTTTGAATTTCCGTTGGTTTCAATGTAACGATGGGTTTTGATTATATGACACCATCAAATTCATCACACGTTGGAACTAAATTATTTCATCCTAAAACCACTGTGGGTGGCTAACCACCCACAGTGTTAGTATCATTTTTTGAATTTAAACCGTTGTTAAGCGTTCGTCCCATTCACTTGATCACATAACCTCGCTCGCATATTTTTAATGACCTGAATATTTGTGAATATGCCCCTGTCCAGCGTCGTCTGGCATAATATGCATTTAACATTCACACACAAAATCTTACAGGTAGCTCAATTTGCATGTACCGTATTATCCCTATTAAGGACCCAGGACCTTATAAGCGCCCACCCCCTTTTTCTCAGGTGACTTTAAAAATATATACCGATTAACCGCCCACCTAAAAAATAAGCTTACTTAAAAATTACTCACATCACACTAAATCTCGGACTACAAATTGCTTGAAAATAAAGGGGAAATTATGGTTATTTTAACTTCAGACATACTTGACATATTGTTTTGTGTTCCAAAAGTGAACTTAAACCACGTGTTAAGCCTTTAAACAGCAACAGAAACCGGGCCAAAATACGCTGTGACGTTTCGTGTTTGTTGTCATCCGTGGAGGCCGCCATCTTGAATTGCAAAACATAGAATTTTGCAGTATTGGGACGTAAAGGTTGCTGAATTTTGCAACCTTGATGGTCAACAACTTTGTAAATCAGTATACAAATATATAAGCGCCTCACCCAAAATGACTTGGTTAACCGCCCTGGGCGCTTAATAGGGATAATACGGTACATGTAGTTACTCCATTTCGGAGTAGCCTATCTGCGCCCGTCGCAAAAACTCCAAATTCGGAGGGTCTGCATTACGCGCAGAAACTCCCAATTGGAGTTTCTGCGACGGGTACACAAATCCGAAATCGGAGGTTCCGCGGACTCTAAAGAAAATACATTCAGAATTCAAACTTTTGAATTTCAAAATTGGAGCTTTTTGCGACGGGCGCAGACACTCCAGTATTGCAGTTTTTGCGGACTCTAAATATGTTACCTCCAAAAACGGTGGGTCTGCGCTGCGGACTCTAAATAGTTTAACTCCAAAACGGAGGGTCTGCGGACTCTAAATATTTTACCTCCAAAAACGGAGGGTCTGCGGACTCTAATAGTTTACCTCCAAAAAAGGAGGGTTTGCGGACTCTAAATATTTTACCTCCAAAAACGGAGGGTCTGCGCTGCGGACTCTAAATAGTTTAACTCCAAAACGGAGGGTCTGCGGACTCTAAATATTTTACCTCCAAAAACGGAGGGTCTGCGGACTCTAATAGTTTACCTCCAAAAAAGGAGGGTTTGCGGACTCTAAATATTTTACCTCCAAAAACGGAGGGTCTGCGGACTCTAATAGTTTACCTCCAAAAAAGGAGGGTTTGCGGACTCTAAATATTTTACCTACAAAAACGGAGGGTCTGCGGACTCTAGATACAAATGTCATTGATATTAACATGATAGGCCTAGTTAATGGATTTTGTTTGTTTTAATATTGCGCAGCGATGTGCTCGAGTTATACTTGGTGTTAATTATTTTACTCCCTCTAATGAAATGTTCCATGAACTTAAATGGCAAACACTTTTTAACCGCAGAAATTATTTCACTGCTTTGCTGGTTTTTAATGTCTAAATGGTCTGGCACCATCGTATTTACAAAGTAAATTTAGTTATGTGCGCGAACACCACGAGCGCGATACAAGGCAATCCGCAAGCAGGTCTGTTTTGCTGTGTTTTTTGTTAGTAGAAACAACAATAATGGCGATTTTTAATGTTCATCTTGAATTCTGAAGTAAATTTTTAAACATTTAAACTTTTCAACACCACTTAATGGTCCCTTTAAGTAATTATTTTTAAGCATGTATTATATTGATGTGCAGGGCCCCGAGTAAGAACAGCGGCCAGCTGATTCGGGCAACCCTGGGTAAAGATAATAAATAATAATAATAATAATAATAATAATTGCTTGTCCTAGGCAAGGGCGGAAATTCTTTACTTGTTTCCTGGACTTGTTTCGTCTGTACCGTGATGCGTATCATGCCGCGCTAACATGGCTAATGGGTGGTTTCATGAGGTGGATCAGTCCGTGGATATATTAATCATGACAGGTTATCAATACACATGGATTAGGATTAAGAGGTACTTTGCAAAGATCACAAATGTCAATTTGTTTATTTAAACTTGGATAATATTAGTTCGTACTATGAACAGATTATATAGACATGACACGCGCCGAAAATGTAGGATAGATGGATACATACATGGATTAGGATTAAGAGACACTTTAAATCGCAATGTGTCAATTTGTTTATTTATATATTTTTGAGATTATTATTTCTCACAACAGTAAATAAGCTTACCTCTGGGTAGCTTTCGCCTTTGAACCAACTGATTTTGTTGATCTGAAATGCTTCTGTCATCACTTATCACATCTTCAGACTGTCCTCTTTTCTCTGTACCAGAAAGGTTCCTTCTTTCATCACTCATCACATCTTTATTTATACTTGGATTATGATTAGTCTGTGAATAGATGTTACAGGCCGAAAAAGTACCAAAGATGCATGGATTATGATTAAGAACACTTTGTAAAGATCGTGCATGTAATGTGTCAATTTGTTAATAAATGAAAAAGGTGGACTAAAAATGCTTCAATTGGTCACGAAAAAATAAACCCTGTTCTACGGGCAAAGTCGGTCGGTCGGGCTTTTTTCTTTCCTTGGGGCAGTGGATCAAAGTATGCCTGTATAATATTCACTACACTCTCAGAACAAAGGTTAAAATCTTTAACCATGTTGGTTAAAATTTTAACCAACGGGAAGTTACCAGGTGAACCACACAATTGGTTGGTTAAAACTGTAACCAACAGCTGTTGGTTAAACTTTAACCTGTGGTTGGTTACAAATTTTAATCATTTGTTGGTTAATGTTTTGACCAACAGTGGTTGGTTAAACTTTAACCTGTGGTTAGTTACAATTTTTAATCATTTGTTGGCTAAAATGTTTTAACCAACAGTAGTTGGTTAAAAAATGTTGGTTAAACTTTTATTTATTTTTGCTAAACTTTAACCCATACAACATTACAATATTGGTGTTTCATTGGCCCGATATTGGCTTTCAATATTGGCGCCAACCCGTGGCCAGGACCAACAAGGGACAGGACAAGGCACAAGATCCTAGCTACGAGGCCGGGAAGCGATAACTTGAAACAGCGGCCGCAATTGTTAGACCACGTCAGAATTTGTATATGAAATCAATCGTGTTATTTATCGTGTTATTTTCCGCCCCTGGTATAATGTGCCCATTATTGGAACAATATTGGTTGCCAACATAATGCCAATTGAAGAGCGCCAATGTAAAACCAATATTGGTCCAATTATTAACTGGCAACATGATGCCAATTGAAGAGCGCCAATGTAAAATACCAGGGGTGGGAAATAACACGATTGATTTCATATACAAATTCTGACGTGGTCTAAATAATATGCGCAAAATATTTTCCTCGCCAATGAAATTCTTTGGCGGGAATCTTGTTATGACCTATTGTTGGTTAAAATTATGATGCCTTAACCAACGTTGATTAAACTAAAAATTGATTATATTTTTACTCTTTAACCAACGCAGTATTAAAAGTAATTTTTAACCAACGGTTCATTTTTAACCAATGTTGTATACTTTTTAACCAACATTCTTTTAACCCATGGTTTTTTAATACTTGTTCTGAGAGTGTATCATCAGCGAAAACAAATCATGATATACGACTATTTTGGTAAAATAACTGCATTTTGAAACCACATAATATTAAATATTTTACTCAAAAATGCTCGATATTATAATGAACAAGTGGATTCATGTATGGTACACGCTAACTAATAAAGACAAATCAAACATTCTCAGTTATTTTTTCAAACATTAAATGCGAAATAATGACAAAACAATGTCATTATTACACGAATTACTACTACACATTATCTCATTCATGTTTAGCAAAGCGCCTTTTCTAAAATCCTAATGTGTATTGATAACTTAAATTGTCGGCGTTTATAATCAATTCAAAATACTTAATGTAAATATTGCGTTTAATCTATTCAAAATACTTAATGTAAATATTGCGTTTAATCTATTCAAAATATGTCTATAGTGCAAAATCCCAATCCAAGTCTAATCCTAATACATGTTTTGATAACAAATTGTCGGCACTTTTCAAGTTTATACCTATTCAAAATACTTACAGAGCTAAATCCCAATCCAAGTCTATGATGCATTGATAACTTAAATTGTCGGCGCGTGTCAAGTTTACAATCTATTAAAAATACTTAATCTATATATTGCGTTTAATCTATTCAAAATACTTAATCTATATTGCAAAATCCCAATCCAAGTCTAATCCAAATCCATGTATAACAAATTGTCGGCACTTTTCAAGTTTATAACCTATATTGCGTTTAATCTATTAAAAATACTTAATCTACAGAGCAAAATCCCAATCCAAGTCTAATCCTGATCCTTAAATTGTCGGCACGTATCAAGTTTATAATCTATTTAATTCAATATTTGTTTTATTTTTCATTTTCAACATAACTTGTAATCCTAATCTCATGTATTTATGATTTATCTCAGCGCATCAAATTGTCTTTTTAATGTTTGGATTTGAATAAAATAATAGGCCTAGCTACGAGGGGGTATCAAAAAGTTTTAGAAAACACCCAGAAGTGAAGGAGCCAGAAACTTTATTTTGATATGTGATCCTTCAGACAACTTTACTATAAGTCCCTGTGCAAAGTTACACATTTTTCCTACTATTTATTACCTGTCCACAGACCGCCATTGTAGAGATCCTCAGATTGACCACCATTGATAGATTCTCAGATTGTGTTATTCCCAAAACAGCAATAAATAGTTTAAAGTTTTGACAGAAAGGGGTCAAAGGTCATTACAAACAAGCTTGGTGACAATAAACTTATGGGTAATATGGGGTGTACACAGATTGACCTCTAATGACCCCTACATGACCTTTGACCCTTTCTGTCAACACTTTAAACTATTTATTGCTGTTTTGGGAATAACACAATCTCGAGGCAATCTGAGAATCTATCAATGGTGGTCAATCTGAGGATCTCTGCAATGGCGGTCTGTGGACAGGTAATAAATAGTAGGAAAAATGTGTAACTTTGCACAGGGACTTAGTAAATATGTCTGAAGGATCACGTAACAAAATGAAGTTTCTGGATCCTTCACTTCTGGGTGTTTTCTAAAACTTTTTGATACCCCCAAACTTAAAAAAAAATGGCGACCCTAGATTTCTGAAAATTCGGGTCGGCCGTAAAGGGCAAGTCTACTTCTTCTTTTTTTTGTGGCCTTACTGACAGACTGTGGTTCATGAAGTAAGGCCTAAAAAAAAGGTTTGATTGGCGTTACCCGACCGACCCTAAATACATCACCGACCCTGAATATTTTTTATTATTTTGAGGGGAAAAAAATATATATATATGTCTGAAGATTGCCACCACCCTGTGTGGTTGGTGTGCATGAAACTGCCAGTTACTATGTATAAATAATTCTTAATTTACTGCTTGTTTTCATCATATTACGCTCTTCTTAGGAATTGAGCACTTTTGATACGGGCAGTGCATCATTTTGATAATTTATTATATATATATATATATATATTTATAAAAATTGAACAAAGTATTAAAGTTTTTGACTGTTTGCTTTCATTTTCGGCTATTTTAAGTCCCCATCGAAATGATATATTGTTGAACACAACGATACATTTTTGCCCGGCAATTAAATACGCTAGATACTTCATTTGTGTGTACTGCTGTCTTTTAGTGTTCAAAAGTAGGTGATTTAAAATTTTTAAAAATTAATAAAAAAATAAAAAAATCCGACCTACCTACCCTATTTGTTTTGGTCATGTTACGCCTATCAAACTTCTTTTTTTTAGGCCTAAATGTCAATTTGACTAATGTATCTAGTGTGATAATAGTTTAAAAGCAATCTATTCAAGCAAACTTATTAATTTCAAGCAGAAATTAGTAATACTTTGACAAATTGGGTAACAAAAATCTTTAAAAAAAAGAAATGCAACCCTGATTTTTGAGATGGTCACTGAGGGCAACACACACACAAAAAAAAGATTGGCCGAAGCACTTTGATCAAGGTGTCATATTCAAACAAACCTTTTCACCCAAACGGTTTCTGAGCATAAAGTAGCTAGCTAAAATTAGCAAAACATACACATAAGTCGTCAGAATTGCCAAAGTAGCATAATTTGGCCCATGACCGAAAAGTAATCAAAAATGCTTCAGGTCATGCTATTTGATTTTAAAAAATTAAAAAATAAACCATGTAACACCTCCCTGATTACATGCCTCTATAATAAAGAAAGCCCACACTCAGTAAAAATGACACAAGGCAAAAACAGAAGAAGCTTTGTTTGACCAAACAAGGAGAAAAAAAGTGGATCGATGGGTCAATTACCTTATTTTCATTCTTTTTTGTTGTTGCTATAGACACTTTGGAGCTCTATTCTCAGGCTTACCCGACACTTTTAGAGAAGAAAAAGACTATACTATTTGTTTTTCAATTACTTTAATGTTCTTGTACGTTTGGTTTAATAGCGCCATACCAAAACAATGTGAAAAGTCAAAAAGATCAGTGAAAGCATGTGTATTGAATGCAAGGGTGGCCCGGTCTGCACGTAGTACAAGCCCTCAGACCATACTTTGTGTCCTGTTTTTGCTAGAAATTTTTGAATTTGCCCCTCCTTGGTGTTTACAAGGGAGGATATGGGTATATGGGTAAGTCCCGGACAGTTTGACCATCTATTTGGCAACTTCAGATAAACAATATCATTTAAAACATACATTTTTCAACATAGAAAATATCTTTACAAAACGACAAAAACAAAACCAGGGCTTTTGAGATTGTATGAGTCGGTCGTGTTTGGGCAAACAAACCGGGGTTTTGTTTGGTCTAACTTTGAAAATCTTTTCATCTCAAAACATATTGAAGTGATTTAGAACTTTAGGAATTTATTAGCTACATGTTGATGCCCAGTTTCCTACATAAGATTATAAATCATCTAAGATATACTAATTTATGAAAACTTAAGTTTCAAATGTCACACTTTCTAAAATTAGGCACAAGGCAATGGCTGCAGAAATGTCACACTTTAACACTTTCCACGCGGCAGGCGACTATAGTACGACAGTTCCAACATTTTACAAATGTTTCAAAAATATTAAAACTGAAATTTCAGTACCATATTTGGAATCACCATGAGAAATGCAATAAAATAAGCATGGGGGGGGGGGGGGCGAGAAATGAAAAATGAACCGACAAGATGTGTGAGTCAGTACACCTATTTTTTGCAAGATTGAGCTACATTTTTGCTCCAAACAAGCTTGCACCAAAGAATATTGTATTTTGGGAAAACATATGCGCGTGTAGCGTGCAAACATTTTTCATCCTTGTAATTTTGACCATCATAATTCCATGATTCCTTTGGTCAAATGAACCGACAGTGCCAATCTCAACCGACACAACGTCAATATTGGGGGGCAGTCGCCCCCCTCTAGCTACGCCACTGTAAATAAGCACAAACATGCCTAGTTTTGGTTTAGTTATCCTTGAGATAGACTGTAAAAGTTGGGAAAGGTTTCTGAAAAAAAAATTGTGTATGGTATATCACCCACGGAACGTGTTAACATTATGCACAAGACATTGCATGCCGTTCCATTGGAGGGAGCTCTTACTGGACGCACAAGATACTCAGGCCGGCTATTCAATTCAAATGTTGCCATGTGTGCATATAGTAACCTTGTAATTTGAGAAAATTTGCAAACTGCATGATTCAACATCAAAGATGATTTTAAAGACACCACCACGATGCATTGCATTTTTTGCCCTAATTCTGTTCATTAAATTTGTCTCAGTTCCCAAAGACATGCACACAATGATGTCTTCATAGCGCGTTCATCGTTGGAGCTCTTAGGTTTAGATCTTCTAAACAATTATTGAACATCTTTTAGACTGACTTCCCCATATTCCAAGGCTTTCGCCATTGCCAATGTCCGAGCTAAAGTAAGAACTACCGTTGCAAATTGTTTGTAGGCAAGTCAGAATTTTTAAGATTGACTTCTGGAGAGTTTATCGCTTTCTTCATAATCTCAAGGTTAAGGTTAGAAGAAGACTCCCAGAGAGTTTGTCGCTTTCTTCACAATCTCCAGGATGTGGTTAGAAGAAGACTTCAAGAGAGTTTGTTGCTTTCTTCAATCTCCAGGTTATCAGGTTACAAGAATCGCTATTACCATCTGTCTCACTGTCTGTAGGCTCTTCACATCGACTTTAAGATAATTTTATTGCTTCCTTCATTAATCTCAATGGTACATTTGGAAGAACCACTATTGCATAATGTTTTTAGGTTGTTCAAATTTTTCTAAGATCAACTCCAGTCCAGATAGTCTGTGGCTTTATTCAATCTCCGAGGTAAAGTTATTAGAATTTGAAGAACCACTATTGCAAAATGTCTGCAGTTTTCACATTTTCTTAGATTGGCTTTCCATGTAGTCCTTGGCTTCGTTGATCTTGGAGGCAAGGTAGGGAGAACCACCTGGCAATAAAGAGGGAAAATAGTATACAAGGTAATATGATTATTTTAACATTCACGATAAAGCTATTAACCCTAAACCACCCCCAGTACCACAAATGGCCACGGTGCAGACTCTCTGTGTTAGCTGTCATTGCACTTTTTAAATGAAATAATGGCCCCTAGTTGACCCCTGTGGCGCACGGTAGGGCGTTCGTCTCTCAACCAAGAGGTCCTGGGTTCAAGCCCCAGGAGGTGTGGCCACTCTTTTTTTCCGCGCTTTTTGTCGTTGAAAAATTCCCAAGGAAAATGTGGGTCACACGTGTGACTAGGGCAATAATCCTTTTGATAGGTGCCTCCCATGGTAAAGAGCTGATTTAGGCAAAAATCTCAAATCGGACCATATACACCTTTAGAGAATACAATTTGTCTCACCTTTGTCCGGATGATTTAATAACATAATACGTCTGTGTGCCTCACGTAATTTAGTTTTATTCGATGAGGGGCTGTACAAAGAAAATCACAAAGACAAGAAGAGAGGTTAGTTCTACTCGATGAGGGGCTGGCTGTATAAAGAAAAACACAAAGAAAAGGAGAGATGCATTTATATAGGACGAAATCGAATAGAAGAGTAATTGTTTTTAGTCCTGGTCAATGTCTTGTAGGTTGCAGCACAAGTGGAATAAGTTTTAAGCTGTACAGGATATGTTTAATTAATTTGATGACGTCACAGATTAATCCTCGGGTGGGGTGGGGGGAGGGGGTCAACTATCATACAAAGATTTTCTTTGAAGCCAAAATTCAGCATAAAATGAGGTTTTGGCATGTTTTTCTTCCACATTTGACACCTTAAAAAAAAATTGACAGGTTTTTGATAAAAGGCCCCCTCTTTCTTCAAAATGTCTGATTTTAAACCTCTTACCCCATCTAAGAAATTACACATTTTTTTGGTCATGCATGCTAACCGTGTGATGGTCAACCACCCCCTCCCTCCCACCTCGGAAGGTTAAACACAGGTCTGTAAACCTGATAATCATGTAGTTTTAAAATCACAATGATTAAAAAAAATTGCGCCTTGTTCAAGCATTCCATTTTTTTAAACTGTCAACATTCTCAACCCCTGAAAACTCTTAATTACCCCTACGTAGGCATACCACATACGACTGAAGTGGGATTTGAATATAATTATACCCTCAGGAATATGAGTCCTGCGCTCCTCATTTCAGAGCTTACCAGCCCTATGGACAACCCCAATAACAAATACAAAGGTTCAGACAGAGCTATATAACCAAGAGGCAAAAGGATCATGCCTAAAGTTATTACAATACAACAAAGGAAACAAAAGCACTGGGGATCTTTTGTCACAAGAACAAAGTTCATTGGAAATGCTGGAAAAAGTATGTTTGCGATTTGGCCAAAATTAGGAAAAATGACTTGAAATTTAGAACAAATGCAGAATTTTTGGCAGCAAGAGAGCAGAAATTTCTTCTTTATGCGAGGGGAAAAAACCCCTGTTTTACAGGCCCGATTGACCCACTTTTTGCAGTTTTCAAGAATTTTAAAAAAAATTGTCAGCATTTTTTTCTCAAATCTTACAAAGATTTTAAAAAAAACCCGAACGACCGACCCTACTTGACAGGTCCGTCTGCCCGTAAAACAGGGTGTGATTTTTCCTCGCCTTATCATGAAAATTCTTATATTGTTTGTTTACACTCAATGTGCCTTTACCTTTACCTTTACCTAGGCTTTTTCAGCCTCTGTAGGCTGAAGCCCTCTTTCAGCATCTTCCATCTGTGTCTGTCTTGTGCTTCTCTTGTCCATGTCGTTCCTCTGTATTCGGTTAATTCGTCTCTCCATCTTTGTTTCTGCCTGCCTCTTCTCCTTTTGCCTGTACGGATGTTGCCACTCGGTTGTTCTTATTGTCCACCGATTATCTTTCTGTCTCGCGATATGTCCTGCCCATCTCCATTTCATTTCCTTGATTTTTTCAATGATGTCTTTTACTTTAGTTTTATTAAGAATGGTTGTGTTCTTTTGTTTGTCTCGTATTGTTATGTTTAACATCCTCCTTTCCATGGCTCGCTGCGCTACTAGACGTTTCTGTTCAGTTTCTTTGGTTGTTGACCAAGTTTCGGCACCGTATGTCATGGTAGGTAGCACACATTGATTGAAAACCCTTGTCCTTAATGTTATTGGTATGGTTTTATCACAGAGAATGGTTTTGTTTCTGCCGAAGCAGCTCCAGCCTGCCTTGATTTTTATCAAGACTTCCTCTCTCGTATTGTTCTCCATTTTTATTTCCTTGCCAAGAAAGATATTTGTAACTTTCTACCTTTTCTATCGGTTCCTTGTCAATTTCGATGGACTCCTTTGTTTGGAAATTTGTCATGAATTTTGTTTTTCCTTTGTGCATTTTCAGACCAACTTTTCTGCTTTCCGTGTTCAGACAGTTTATTAGTTGGGCCTCCAGTTCCTTCACTGAGTTAGCTAGTAAAGCCACATCATCTGCAAACCTGAGGTCTGTTAGCCGCTCTCCATCGATGAGTATCCCTCTTTCTTTCATGTCTACCTTCTTGAACACCTCTTCCATTGCAGCAGTGAAAATCTTTGGAGAGATTGTGTCGCCTTGTCGCACACCTCTGCTGATTTTGAAAGGATTTGAGATGTCCTCGTCGATATGGATCCTCGCTGTAGCGTCAGTGTATATCCTCTAGGATTTGAACATATCCTTCATTTATTCCTATTTTCCTTAATGCTAGGAAGAGGTCACTATGCTCAACTGAGTCGAACGCCTTTTCATAGTCGATGAATCCGACGCAGAGCTTTATTTGGTACTCATTGGCCTTTTCAATTAGCTGGCTTAAAGCCTGAAGATGGTCAGTGGTTGAGAAACCTTGTCTGAATCCTGCTTGTTCCCTTGGTTGGTTTTCATCAAGCACTCTCTTCATTCTGGTTTGAAGGATTCTTGTAAATATTTTGTATGGGTGGGAGAGCAGACTTATTGGCCTGTAGTTTTTGATGTCCTCTTTGTCTCCCTTCTTGTGTAGAAGTATGACCTTTGCTTCCTTCCATTCCTTGGGGATTTTCCTTTCAGTAAGTATCTGATTGTATAGACTTGTCAGCTGGGTGTATATTTGCTCACCTCCGATCTTGATGATATCACTGGTTATCTCGTCTAAACCGGGTGCTTTGTTTTTCTTCATCTGCTTTACTGCAAGTTCAATTTCTTCAACTGTGATGGTAGGTATGTCCATTTGGTCGGGTGACAAGAAGTTTTCTTTAACTTGATTAGACCTGGAGCTGTACAGTTCCTGGTAGAACTCTGCGCAGACGTTGAGCACTTCTCCCCTATTTGTTGTTGATGTTCCATCTTTCTTTTTCATCTGTCTTATTCTGGTTTTCTTGCTATTTAGTTTTAGTATCTGTTTTGGTCCTCTACCGCTTTCTAAGATGGATTCAATTTGTTCTCTTTCCTTTCTCCTGCTCCTCTGCCTTCTCTTCTTCCTTACCAATTTTACTGTGTCCTGGTAGTCTTTGTTTTGTTGTGTTGTCTTGTTGGCGGTTATCTTGAGTTTCTTCCTTTTGGTATCAAGCTCATCAATTTCCTTGTCTTCTTCTGATTTCTGTTTGGCTTGTTTTTCTTTTGGTGCTATTTTCTCAGCAACCTTCTTTACTGTGTTGAAGATGAGTGAATACTTGGTATCTACATCAGAGTCTTCAATGCTTAGTGCTGCAAATCTGTTTTTCAGCTCTATTTGAAATGCTTGTTTTCTTTCTGCCAGTTTCACAGCATCCAGCTTGCTCTTTCTCTTATTGTTGATGAAATTCAGCCTTGCCAGTTTCGTATTTAGTACTATCTTGGCTCTAACCATTTTATGGTCACTCCCAATATCTACTTTCGTGATCACTTCACAGTTCCTTAGTATACCACGTTGGCTACTCAATATAAAGTCGATTTGGTTTCTGGTTTTTCCATTTGGACTTACCCATGTCCAGTACCTGCTTTCTTTCTTTTTGAAGAAAGTATTGGCAACAACTAGTTTCTGTTGTGAAGCAAATTCTAGTAGCATTTCGCCCCTTTTATTTCTTACACCAATTCCATGTTTCCCTACGAGGGATTCCTCTCTCCTGCTTGACGTTTTCCTATTTTGGCATTAAAGTCGCCCATCACTATTCGGTATTTTGCTTTGCTTTCTGAAAATGCCTTACTCACGTCTTCATATACCTCTTCTACAGCTTCATCATCATAGTCTCCTGTAGGTGCGTATATTTGTACTATGCAGAGAAATTGTCCCCCTGTAAGTCTTACTTTCAGTGCGATTACCCTGTTAGAATAGGACTTTATCTCTTCAATGTAGTTTTTGAACTTCTGATGTATTAAGAATCCAATACCTTTGGCTTTTTTGTTATCTTCTATTTTCCCATGATTGTAAAGCCAGATCCCTCCTGGTAGTTCTATAGTACTCTCTCCTTCTCTCTTGGTTTCTGCAAGACCTATTATGTCCCACTTGAAGTCATTTAGTTCGTCCAAGAGCGATTCTAGAGATTCATCAGTTCTTATTGTCCTTGTATTGTATGTGCAGATGTTTATATATGTTTGTCCACCATTTGCCTCCTTATCAGTCTTGCAGCTTCCTTTCGGCTTTGACTGCAGAACGTCATTCAAAGGATTGTTGTTTCCTATGGAGGTCGGACTTGATGATGGAGAGGTTATGTACTGACAGGGAAAGACTTACATATTTGCTTTCCTTTTCGCCTGACGGCTAGTCAGCGGCAGCAGTTGAAAGCAGAAACAAAGCATGCTAGCTCTAAGTAAAAACTACGCTACTTCTACTACTACTACTACTGCACTAGGCGCTTCACATCACCCTGTGTCAAGCTATACTAGACAAGCTATAGACACCAACAATGTGCCTTACCTGATTCCTAGTGTTAATGCTGCTTCTCTTTTTGACATCTTTGGCTCAAATCCACCTTTGTAATAACTTGAAAATGTCTGCGACGAAAATACAAAAAAGTATTATTTATTCATTCAGAAAAAACACATATTTTAAAGAAAAATGTACCACAACTCCACCCTATTGAGGTTCCCACCTTAAGACGCTCGGCCTCTCATGGTGGACGAGAAATGAAAATAATTGTGGAATTGTTTTTAAAACAAATTGCTCAAAACTTAAGTCAAATATGAATAGCTTACATCCCTTCTTGATAAGGCCACAGAATTATCAAATACCCCTTGAATAAATAATTCAATACCTGTAGTGTAATTAAAGCCTTTCATCGTGTTTGAAAAGAAGCTCATTCTGGTCTGGTAGGATTCTCACCAACTCAAAGTACAGGAATGCCATTTGATACCTGTGCCACTTTCTGCAGGATAGGTGACTGCAGAAGCAGCGGAAAATAGGGGGAACAGGGGACATACTTAATACCCAGGTTCTATGGGGGCGCTTGACACATTTTAGGGGATGCAGAGGGTGTTGACATTTAGGGGAGGGTGGACATCCCCCTTCCCCCAACCGCATCTGCATATGCATGATTACTATGAACTGAATTTCAAAAAGACCAATAATACCCATGAGGAAGCACTTAACATGTCAATGAATCCGGCAAAATTCTTCGTGAAGCGAATCAGGTTTTTAACAGAATCTGCAGATTCCCGAAAAAAAGTTATGTGTAAATCTAAAAGGATTGAATTTCGTCGGAAGGTTGGGAATTTGAAGCCCTGTAATCTACTTACTCCTTTCGGGATTTTATGTGAATTCTCGGAGACGAGTTTGCCAGTTTGAAGAGCTAATCGACCTACATAGGAAAGAAATAATAATAATTAGGAGGTCGCAAAAACAAAACAAAATAGTGTACACTTCGTTCCACTTAAAGGAGACGTCCCGCAAGCACAACATTGTGCATTATATCATTTATATGTTAAAAAATAATTATCAAGCCCAAATCGCGTAGTTAGTTACATACAACAAAACAATGATACTTTTCACAAAAACAAATAAAAACTGCTATCTCTCAACATACATTTTTTAAATTCGCCCCGATTGATGAAGTCATAGTTATACAATGCACTTGCACCAATATCCATGACGTTATCGACACCGGGACTTTCGATTGCGCCATCTTTTGTCGAAATTGTGTCCAACATGTTTCAAGATGGTGAATGGCAAACACGGAAGTGAAAATCCGCAGCGAAAATCACATTTTATCGAGCATAAGAGTAACGAAAATGCACAGATTTGACTAAATAAACCCATTTCAAGTGAACCTCCACTATAAATTTGCATTTAAATAAGTTTTCTTCTAGTAAGCTTTAAAAATATTATTATTTTGTCGATCTCGGTTATTGCAAAACAAACAAAGAAAACTGCATTTTGCATTTGAATTTTCAGGCTTGCTACTGGCAACAAACTTCTTTTTTTTTGGCCTATGTAAATTAAAAACAATTCCTTCCTTAACATTTTATTGAGAATATTGCCCTTAGGCGAAAAAAAAGGTAATGTTGTCCTCCACAGCTTTAAGAGAGGAGGGGTGGGCGGGCAGATTTTTTTTCTCCTTTTTTTTTTTCTTCTTATACCAGCGGAAGTTGAAATCACACTGAGAGTCACACATATATGTTATAAACACTTAATTTAAATATTCAATGCCATTTTATAAACTGTTAAAAAAAATCTGAAAAAAAAGATAACAAATCTGGAAGAAAAAAAAGAGAAAATATCTGAAAAAAAGAGAAAAAATCGGAGCGGCCCTAAATCTGACAAACGGGCGGTCGAGGACAACATTACAATTGTGTTCCCTTACCTACATGTACTTACCTATATAAGCTGCGCCAGCTAGACCTAATCCAACAACTATTAGTGTGGTAGACTGTATAGAGTAGGGTTTAAAACAAAACAAAAATGATCATCATTATCCGATATGGGCAATTCCAAGCAAATGTCAACCAAATAGCCAAAATTTCAAATTTGCATCCAAAGTTTAATTCTATGCCTATAATGTAGGCAAGAGTCCAAAGTTCAGGAATTTTTAGTTTGTTTAGTGATACTATGTTTTTTGATGTATAAACTAATTAGCATAAATTTGCATATTTGCAGCTTACAAAATCAGTGAAAGGCTTGTTTTTATTTATTCCATATCTTTTAGACACATACGAGGGGCAGTCAGTAAATAATGAAAGTGATCATGGTATGGGATGCATGAGTGATTCTATTGAGGTGATAATGGGATCAATACAAAGTATAAACCTTTGTCTTTCAAACAATACAGTTTTGGATTTTTAAGTGTGAAATATGACGTCATAGCATTGTCTCAAAGTAAGTACACTTGGGACACTGATAAATCAGTTATTTGGCGGGAAATTTGAATTGTTTTTATGAAACACGTGGTAAGAAGATTGCATAACATGACATCAGAAGCAGGTAAATCCCGATTTTTTTTCCCGCATAAATATGATACAAAAGACAATGACTTTAATCCCTGTGTAATTTGGAATGTGTAGTATAAGAGGAAAAAGGAGAAGCAATTGAATAAAAGGTATACAAATATCAGTATTTCAAATAGCTAATTTTTATTTAAAAATGCCCAGTCAGTGAATCACTAATATTGCGGAAAATCAAACAATTTAGGAATCATTCAAGCAATTAACCAGTTTGGAAGATTCCATATGATAGATAACTAATTATCTGAACTTATTCGCATGAAACCTGCAGACAAAATGCGCATGCGCAGACGGCAGATAATTTTGAAACGGGCCCAAAATGGCTAAAATCATGAAATTTACGAAATAAAAGCTTACTGTGCCTTCAAATTCTAATCAGAAATAATGAAAAATGCTTAAATCAATGTGTAAACATATTGTGATAGTCAAAATGAAGATATACAGGAATGTATCAATCAAAGATGGCTGTCACAACCTCTCTTATTACTGTTATCTTTAGAGCTACTAGATATGTATTGTGTAAGTAATCGTCATATAATTTCAATGGTTTGAGGAAATTTTATGAACAGCTCCTTTTGAAATCCCCACTATTATTGCTTTACATCCCACAACAATTTATTAAATTATAATCCCTTCATTGTTCTTTATCCTTTGTTGTTTTCTAAGGTATATTATTGCGGATTTTGCTAAATAAAAGCGTATTTGAGATGGTCCCTTCTTGTTCGTATTAAGGCATTCAGAACTAAAAAAGAGTGTCAAACAGAGATAAGTGTGTATTCTAACTATGTACCAAGTGTTATCTGTTTTTATGCTTGCATTGCCGAGATATACGCAAATGTATCAATCAACCCATATTCAACATATTACATATCCAGCCAAATAATTGACAGATTTCAGTCAGTGTCTGAAACCTATTGTGTTTATGTTAATGACGTTACATAACCAAAGGTATCTAACAATCCAAAAGTGTATCGTTTGAAAGACAAAGGTTCATACTTTGTATTGATCACATTATCCCCTCAATAGAATCACTCATGCATCCCATACCATGACCACTTTCATTATTTACTGACTGCCCCTCGTAGGTACATGATGTTTAAATAAATGTCAGGCACAATAGTAGTACTGATGGGAAAAGTTTTGATATAAATTTAATTTTGATCAACGGCCGATTAGTCTCGTTAATCCAGGTAATTAGTATGCATAATCTCATGTCATTCCGCAACGCAAAAGTACCATTTTTTAGAATAGCAAGAAAAAAATGTACCCTATTTTCATATAACTATTTTTTCTCTGCACACAATTGACATGCTTCACAATGATAAAATAAAAATTGAAAATTCTGTTAATAAATAGCGCTAACGAGCATTGCGGAATGACATGTTGCGGAATGACGGTGCAGAATTGCGGAATGACAAAGGTATTTATTCCCTATATTTAGGTAATTTATTAAGCAAATTGTGATATTTTTGTGTACGTGGTATAAGATCATCCTTATTTATGATAATTCATTCAAATATGGACTTTAAACTTCTAAAAAAGTTTCAAAACTGATGAAAACTCATAATTTGCTGAATTAGGCAACTTTGATGTGCAAGCTGTTGAATTCAGCAACTTTATCACAAAATCATGGCTACTTTACCTGTAAATGATGATTTCAATGTGAAAATAGTTGGGTTACTTGTATTCACGAATTTGTAACATATGAAATGCCACTGATTACTCTTTCTTTTATTTTTTATGCATATTAAAGCATAAAAACATGTTTTTTCTTTTCTCTATGGAGTTTTGCACACAAATTCACACTGTCATTCCGCAACGCAACAACGTCATTCCGCAACACCTACTTTTATTTTTTGATGACCTACTAGAAATCCTAGCTGATGATTAAGTTTTATGAAAATGCTTTTGTCAGTTAGCTAACACTTCAAACCTTCTAAAAAGTAACTTCAATAATGATGCACTCTAAAAAGTTCAGAGTTTTCACTTTGTGTAAACATGTAAAAAAAAAACACAATCGTCTGCGTCATTCCGCAACGCAAATTTGCATATGCAAATTAGGATACTTGGAAGCGCAGTCTAATTTTTTCCCATGGTTTATTTTTTGAGTATCAATCGCTATTATCAAATAAAGTTGTAAAATTGGGAGTAACTACAAATCTCTGAGTTTTACACCCAAAAGAAAGTGGATTTTTGTGTGTAAATGTCATTCCGCAACGCGTGGAATTGCCCATACATCCATATAAATTATAAAGGGTCATCTGCATATTTAGGGTGCATCTGTTGCCCCTTTAGTGAGCAATTATTCTGTCTCTAGTCTTAAAACATACCATGGGTCAAAATATTACTTCCAGTGAAATTTTATTTTATTCCGTCTAGGGGGCCTCCGCAGGTTCAATTATTTTTCGGACATATTTATTTAGTGTATATTAAGTCTATGTAATGAACTTTCAAATGGCGAATTTAAAAACAAGCGAAATGGCTGAAAGTCGGCAAAGCGTGAACATTTATTTTAATCACATACAAATTACCACTTTTACAGTAGTAAACCTATAAATCTTAATTAGGCCTAGCGGCATTTCAATTTGGCGAATAGAGGTCCTAGCGAATTTAGCAAAATTAAAATGGTGCTTTACAGGAATCATAATTATTATAAAATACAATGATCGATTGAACGAGCAACACGCACGCAGTCGCACTCAGTCAGTCAGTCAAAGATGATGGTTGTGCACGTTTCAATCAATGTACACTGCTTCGATGTGTTCGTTCAATTATAAATTTGACTATAGTTTTACTCATAGTACTGCGAGTGTGAATGTGAAACCGAAATTATTTAGCATGATAAATGATCAGGCCATGAAAATGAAAGTTTAAGATTTGCATCCCATGCCCAAAACATCCCGCATAAAAAAACTCATTCTTTTAAAAAAAACCTCATTATTTGCATGAAAAAGCATCGATCACTATCATAAAAAAATTCAAGCTTTGAATCATCAAACATTTGTAAACGAGTATAAATACGTAGCCCATACCCTCGATTTTCTCACCTGGTCACCTCACACATCAATATCAAGTCAACAATCGGCAGCTTGAGAGATACCCCCTGCAATGCATCGCGCTGGTTTATAATTTTGAATGCGATTTATTCCGTTAAAATAAACATTCGGTATCTCTGGTGCATTGATCAATTCTAGTGCACAGCGCAACATGTTTTACGCCGGCTGCGATATCCCCTCTAAAATTTATTAATTCAAATGTGATTTGATCACTGGAATTTCGCTAGAATTATAAAATGATGAATAATGAGAAAAAAAAGCCTCATGTCATTTTCGGATGCAAATCTAAAACTTTCATTCTCATGGCCTTAAAAACTTATTGGGTTAAAGGCTTCCTACTATACTAAGGGCTTAGCCTTCTTGGTCTTTTTTTCTTTTAATAATTCAAGGGTGCACACAACGTCAAAGCTTCCGGCCATCGCCATCACCCAGCTCGTCCCTAAATAACGGAAAGAATGATTCATATTGACATTATTTGGCATCAAAGATGGTTGAATTTGGTCTCTATTTGTTCACTGAATTGTACCCAATATATTTTAAATGAAAAGAGTATGCATCTAACGTTTGATTTAAAAATATTGGCGGAAGGATACACATTGAACACAACGCGCTACAAGGTGTGATTTCTTATTCAAAATGACTACGCCGTATAATATTATAAAGAGGGAAATATTGAAAAATCTAAAAGGGCAACCCAACCTGAATTTTTGACTCAAATTAGATTTTTAATTACTATTCCAAAATTTTATAAACGTAGTTGCAAGGTTACTCAAGATATCGCCGTTTACCTAAATAAGGCACATTTCCCATAGAAATACAACGCGTATAGGTGTGCACCCTTATAATTATACTAATATTGTTCCACTTTTTTAATGCAAGGGATCATGACTGAGGACTGGACAACGTTTGAGATTGACAATAAATACAGTGTAAGTAGTTAAATTTGAACATCAAGTTTCATGATAGCTGTGACCTGTGCATGTGTGGGATCTCTCATCAGACCCCATGTAGATTACTGTATCCAAGTATGGAGGCCACATCTATCCAAGGACATAAAACTGCTGGAGGGAGTTCAACGGAGGACATCAAAAATAATACCAGAACTAAAACACATGCCATATGAAGAGAGACTAAAGAAACTAAACCTCATGACCCTAGCGGACAGAGCAAGGAGAGCAGACCTAATCCAAGTTTACCGAATCTTCAATGGCATCGACAACATAAACTCATCAAATCTATTTCAGCTAGCCGATAAAACAACAACCAGAGGTCATTCCTACAAGCTCCAAAAACAACATATGAGGGTAGACGCCAGAAAATACACCTTCAGCCAAAGAGTCATCCAAGACTGGAACAACCTGCCTGAATCAGCTGTAAGCGCATCCACAATCAACACCTTCAAAACAAATATCAAGTCACATTTGGGTTACTAAGCAAGGGCGAATAGCCCCCTCACCCTTGCCACACTACAACTAATCTATGGTTTGCACTTGCAGCCAAGATGAAGAGTGTGGCACTTCAGTAAGTTCAGTAAGTTCATCTTGAACAGGCGCGGATCCAGGGGGGGGGCGGAGGGGGCGCGCGCCCCCCGGTAAAAAAATCGACAAAAAAAAAAAAAAGGGAAAAGAGAGAGGGAGAGGAAAGGGGGAAGGGGAAGAGAAAGGGAGAAAGAGCCTTTAATTGATCGACGGATTGGTGAATAAAATAACGTTGTATGTCGTGATATACACGTAGGCCTATATAGGCGGCCGCCCCACTTTTTTGTAAAGAAAGAAAAAAAGAAGGGGAAAAAAAGAGAAGAAACGGAGGAAAGGGATTGCTTTTCATAAAATATTGGTCAAAAGTATACACCAGATCGCAGCAAATGAGTTCGAAAATTGAAAAATTTTCTACTTCTGAGCCCAGACTCCCCCCTGTTCGAGCTTTTAAACCATGTATATTTAAATCAAGAATATATATCAGTTATGCTCAACTTCTTTCGTGTATTGAAGAAAAGGAAAAAAAATTATTGGAAATGAAGAGGTGGCTTTTCAATAAAATTTTGGTCAAAAGTATACACCAGATCGCACCAAATGAGTTCGAAAATTGAAAAAAATTCTACTTCTGAGGGGGCACATCCCCCCTCAGACTCCCCCTGTTCGACCTTTTAAAGGTAGATGACCCGATCATATTCCGATTTTCAACTTGAAGTTTTCTATTCTACATGAAAGGTCATCCTTAAAAATGTCGTGTTCCAAAGTTTGAGTTGCATAGCTCTAATGGTTCTTATTTTAGACGCACAAGATGCCGTGAACTGTACCCATTGAGTTGTACACAAACTATATCGGTGGTATACCACCATTCGCGGTAATTCGACGTTATTTCATCGATTTCTCCGTAATTATACCGATCTAGGCCGTCAAATTTCAGTATGATGATGAGAAAAATACGAGCTTTCATATGATATGAAAATCTCCGTATGTTTGAAATAATTCTGTGTTACGAAAATGTGATCGGGTCATCTACCTTTAAACCTAATTCAAGAAAATATATCAGTAATATGCTCAACTTCTTTCGTTCGTGTATTGATAAAAAACAAAATATTTTATGGAAATGAAGAGGTGGCTTTTCAATAAAATTTTGGTCAAAAGTATACACCAGATCGCACCAAATGAGTTCGAAAATTAAAAAAAATTATACTTCTCAGGGGGGCACATCCCCCCTCAGACTCCCCCTGTCCGAGCAGAGCTCGGAGGGCGGTGCTGTGCACCGCATTGGATAGTCCACCAACACAAAATTAAAGATTTTTCATCTTCTTTTCAGCCCCCCGGTAAATTCAATCTCTGGCTCCGCCCCTGTTGAATTGGACAAACTGATGTGAATCTACCAGAACCAGAACCAGAATCATGGCATGCCGAATTCTGCACCTTTTCTTCCAGTCATAGCTTTTTAGGCTTCCTTAGAAAACGCTTTCAGCAATTATTAAGGTGATCAACAAACCAACAAATCACACTTAAAACATCCTAACATACTCACCATATTGCTTGGAAAAAAAGGATATCACATACACTTATGAACTAGCTCACGATAGATTCGTAAATTTCATCATCCTGCGTACGTAACATGTAGCACTGTTTCGTAATCGTAATCACGCTGACACTCACTGTTGTAATCGATACTTTTCGTACACAACATTACGCGGCTTACTGAGTGTGCATAATTTGTATTTAGAGGGATATTTTACGTAGGCTATATTTTGTAACTCTGGTCCAGACGTTACCGGACCGAAGCGGAGCGGACCATATAATTTGTAATATTTCTATAAAAAAATTGAGTGTGCTCTCTGTACTAATATGGTTCACAATTCGGGTAAGCTTTAGAATACCCTACCATTTGTATTCCTCACTGTGTACTTTTAAAGAACGACCCATACACTTACACAGTGTGTAAGTGTATGGGTCGTTCTTTAAAAGTCCCCATTGAAGACATGCAGTGGCAGGGTATGCTAAAGGAACTCCCGAAGCTCCAGTGGCGTAGCTAGGATTTTTTCGGGGGGGGGGGGGGGGGGGGGGGGAAGACCAAAATGTTCGTAAAAGGGTGCCCACATTTTTTTGGCAGTCAGCTCAGAAACTTGACTGAGGGGGTGAGGGCATGTTTTACACAAAACGCGCTCGAAAATGGTCCTTGTAAGTTGTCATAGCCTATACACACTATCCGGATAATGGAGCGGGGCACTAATACGGGGATTGGGGGTGGGGGCACAGTGGGTTTTTTCTGTCAGGGGGGGGGGGGGGGGGTGGCATTTCTTCCCCGGCCCCGGCCCTGGTAGTACGCCTCGTTCCGTGTTACACACTAATCTGTTGCTTTCGCGACATTTACAAATTTATTATTTTATATATACTTGTATAGGCTACCCCACCTTATAATAATAATAATAATAATAATAATAATAATAATAATAATATTACCATAGATAAGGAAGTAAAAGTATACATTTTCTGAAAGGAAATTGCCTGAGGAATCCAAATAATGTCATTAAGTGGAATTAGGGTAGGACCAAGTGCTCAATGGTATGATTCACAATGTTCGGGAAAATATCAAAATTGAAAGTTTCTTTAATAATTAAGATCCATGTTATTTTACCTACCATTTGACATATTTGAATTTCTCATGAAATTACCCATCATATGATATATAATTGGCAAAGGTTACTACGTCGGTAAGCTAAATACCGGCTAGTGAATATATATATTAGGGATGAAGTTGTTCGCATAACCGGCCAAAAGAATCGCATGGTCATAATCGCAATCTACCGACGGAGGGTCTTTTTTACCGACGGGGATATTTCTGGGTACGCCACTGCAAAGGTTTGAGATTGGTGTTCCTCCTACTTTTATCTCATATTGATCTACATTGGCATCTCTCATGACTTTATCTGTGTAGGAGACGCACAAGAATGGTGACCAACACACCCCTGCCTCACACCGTTGAAATCATCTGTGTTTTTACCATTCCATTTGATCCTATAAAGATTGATACTTGATACTTGATACTTGATACTATCCTTTGCCTTCTGATTCACATAGAGGGATTGAAGCAATGCAACAAGATGTGCGTCAGGGAGTCCCATCTCTACCATTGCAGACAAAGCTTTATGTGGCTCACAGAGCTAGAGTCAAATGCTTTGGAGCAGTCGATGATCATGATTGATAGAAATCATCGGGAAGATATATAAAAGAAGTTACCGGTAGTATATAGGTATCGTTTGAACCCCGTTTTTGTGATCCTTAAAATTCCTTCCTGACTTATTTAATTGATTTTCTCCATAAAGATCCATAGACAAACCAACGCCGACCCGTCCACCACCATTGCCGTTCATCTTCTGCTCGACTCCAAGAGTCGCCACATCACTACCACCAGGTTATTGTTCCTAACCACCAAAACACCACTCACTATAAACATCACCCAATTACGTCACCACACATGTGATATCCAAACAATCAGGACCGGATCATAGCGGGAGAGGGAAGATTGAGGGGGGAGGGCGGCCCAGGCCCGTAAGAGGGGGCGTTTTCCCAAAAAATCACCGGAAGTGATAGAGCTAGGTTTTTTTCCGTCGGAGACACGCTGATTTTCTAATTTTTCTGTTCCATCATGGTGTCATAGTTTACCTTTCTTGTTGGTCGACGCACAGAAATACCGGAAGTAGTTTTTGGAGATATTTTTAGGGGGATATTTTTGGAGGGGGGGGGGGAGGGATTTTCTCTGTTTTTGGCAGTGTCGTAGCTAGGTTATTGATATTGGGGGGGGGGGAAATTTTTTCATCTGTGTACACATTTTCCGGGGAAGATTTTCAAGGGGGGGGGGGCGATCGCCACCGTCGCCCCCCATCTGACGGGCCTAGGGCCATTGTTTCCTTCCTTATATTTTTCATACATTTTTTATATGTATCTTTTACCATTACCATGATACTTTTACCCTTTCCTCCCGTAAACTAGTTCCTATCGCATATATTTCTTCCTTCAATTCCGTTAGATATTCTTCCCATTATTGCAGCTTTGCTCCGTGGCTTATACAGGGTGTATCAGAAAGAACTGTACCGAGGAAATATGATTTATTACGGTATGAATTCGATTGATATTGTTCAAACCGTTTTCACATGTAGGCCTATCTTGCGCAAACGCCCAGCTTTCATAAGAATTTTAAATTCTGAAAATCGGACATTTCTGATGGAAAATACAGACTTTCTGGTAGAGATGGTAGATTTCAATTTTGGTCGAAATGATCAATTTAAAAATCTCTGAAATTACTAACCCTACCTGAGATATCCATTCGTCCATAGGACAGGGTTTATTTTTGGTCGCCATATCTCAACTTTTCACATCAATTGTATAACTATTTATTATTTGCATACTTTTGTTGTGAAATTTGGAGATCAATTTTGATTTTTAATCCGCAAATAAACCTGGATTTGTTCTGCTTCAGTGGTTTTAATTTTCCTTTCTTTGGCGGGAGTTTTGAAAATTGCTTATGTGGTGTGGGCTACATTGTTTGAAATGTTGGGTAAGTGGTAGAGAGGATTGATTGAAACACGTTTTTCATAGATTTTCGATTATGTCTTGCCACACGAGAACAAAAAGAGATATCTCAATGAAATTAATATATAATATAGGAAACATGTTCACCTTTATATTGCAGTTGTTTTAATTTAAAACAATACTCATTTTGTATTTTTTATGTATTTTAGAAACACGGTACAGTTCTTTCTGATACACCCTGTACCATAGGGCCTACTTCATTAAAGGTATATTATGTGATCTTTCCAGGGAACGCCCTCAACATCGAAAAAAAAATTGAAAGCAGATTTTCTTGCAGATTTACATTTCTGATCATAAATCATGCATACATTCCAAGTTACAGGGCGATACGATTCTTAATTACTTCAAAATCATGGTTTTAGAGTGAAAATAAACTGTCGGCATCCCGACAATTTATATATTTTCACTCTAAATTCACTCTAAAACCATGATTTTGAGGTAATTAGGAATCGTATCGCTCTGTAACTTGGAATGTATGTATGATTTATGATCGGAAATGTAAATCTGCAAGAAAAACTACTTTCTAAAAAATATCATGAATAGAGGGCGCTCTCTGGAAAAGATCACATAATATGCCTTTAAAGGAATATTATGTGATCTTTTCCAGGGGACACCCTCAATCCTCGAAAAAAAACTTGGAAGCAGATTTTCTGGCAGATTTACATTTCTGATCATAAAACATATATACAGAGCGATACGATTCATATAATTACCTCAAATTCATGGTCTTAAAGTGAATTTAGAGTAAAAATTTGAAAAATGGATTGTACCGCTAGCGATACAATCTATTTTTCAACGACTTAAAACCATGATTTTAAAGTAATTTAGGAATCGTATCGATCTGTAACTCAGGATATACGAGGGGGTATCAAAAGTTTTAGAAATCGCTCAGAAGTGAAGGGAGCCAGAAACTTAATTTTATTATGTGATCCTTAACAGACATCTTTACAAAGTCACTGTGCAAAGTCACACATTTCTCCCACTATTTATTACCTGTCCACAGACTGCCATTATAGAGATCCTCAGATTAACCGCCATTGATTGATCCTCAGATTGCGTTATTCCCCAAACAACAACAAATAGTTTAAAGTGTTGACAGAAAGGGGTCAAAGGTCGTGTAGGGGTCATTAGAGGTCAATCTGTGTACACCACATGTTACCCATAAGATTATTGTCACCAAGCTTGTTTGTAATGACCTTTGGCTCTTTTCTGTCAATACTTTAAACTATTTATTGCTGTTTTGGGAAATAACACAATCTAAGACAATCTGTGAATCAATCAATGGCGGTCATCTGAGGATCTCTACAATGGCGGTCTGTGGACAGGTAATAAATAGTGGGAGAAATGTGTGACTTTGCACAGTGACTTTGTAAAGATGTCTTAAAGGTATATTATGTGATCTTTCCAGGGAACGCCCTCAACATCGAAAAAAAAATAGAAAGCAGATTTTCTTGCAGATTTACATTTCTGATCATAAATCATGCATACATTCCAAGTTACAGGGCGATACGATTCTTAATTACTTCAAAATCATGGTTTTAGAGTGAAAATAAACTGTCGGGATTCCGACAGTTTATATTTTTCACTCTAAATTCACTCTAAAACCATGATTTTGAGGTAATTAGGAATCGTATCGCTCTGTAACTTTGAATGTATGTATGATTTATGATCGGAAATGTAAATCTGCAAGAAAATCTACTTTCTAAAAAAAATCATGAATAGAGGGCGCTCTCTGGAAAAGATCACATAATATGCCTTTAAGTCACATATCAAAATGAGTTTCTGGCTCCTTACTTCTGGGTGATTTCTAAAACTTGTTGATACCCCCTCGTATTTATGATTTATGATCAGAAATGTAAATCTGCAAGAAAATCTACTTTCTAAAAAAAATCATAGGTAGAGGGCGCCCCTGCAAAATATCACATAATGTGCCTTTAAGGGACGCACCATCATTAGACCTCAAGGGGTCGGGTGGAATTTTTTTAAAATAAATTATACCTATACCGGTATCTTACTATTAAATATATGGTACCATTGGTTATGCCACCTTACTTTATTAACTCCTACCTCTCAAACCAGATTTCTTCTTTAACAACCGGTCCCGTGTCTTATATGGCTTTACCACGATCATAAACCCCTACCTCATCGACGGTACTTACCACATCAACCCCGGTCACGTGGCTCATGGCTTATTATTATTCATTAACCCGTACCCCCCCCCCCCCCCCCCCCCCCCCCCCCCCCCCCCCCATAACCAGGTTGATTTATTAAACCCCCAAATGGTACTTTTGCCACATCATTGTAACCCCTAGACTTCCTATCCTACTCCATATTCCCGTGATTTAACCCCACCCGACGGTACCGCATTACTATCCCGGATAACTATGTAACCCTTAGGCATATATCCTAAACCATTTCCCATGTTACTTATATTTTCCCGCCCGTATGGCGCCGTGTGTATGAGTACGTTAGTGCCCGCGGCAGTGCGCCCTTGCGCAAACATGCACGCGACTCGTTACCACGGTATCGGGTATAATTACGCCAAATTCGAGCGGTTTTTTTGCTGTTTTTGGAGCGTAACCAATTTCACAGGAATTTTATACTTAGGCCTAAACAACTCTAGAGCAGATTTTGGTTCTGAAAATTAGCCCAAAGTAGCTACTGGAAGGTGGAAGAGGCAGGACTAACTGGCAAGACTGTAGATTGCCTTTGGCTATGTTAGACCGATTGGCAGATATGAAAGGTGACTACACCACCACATGGAAAATTATCCATGATCTCTCAGGGAAAGATCAAAAGCCGAGCGTCAAGGTCAAGAAAAGAGATGGTACGCCCCCTACAAGTGACAAAGATCTGCTTGCAGAATGGAAGGAATACTTCAGCTCTCTGCTCAACAATGACAATGGTCAAACACCATCTGATCTGCCCAAGCCTGCTGATCATGACTTGCCAATCCAAGATCATCCACCTACACACGAGGAGTCTCTGAAAGCCATACGCCAGATAAAAAACAACAAGGCAGCAGGTCTTGACTGTGCGATCACCTCAGAAGCACTCCAGAGTGGCGGCGATGTAATGGCAGTTGTAATCCATAATTTCTGTGCAGAAGTTTACACGACTCTCATACCACCTAGCCAATGGACCACCAGTGTTATCATGTTATTGTTCCTCTGCCCAAGAAGGAGACCTTAGCCTCATGACCAATTACCGGGGAATATCCCTCCTTTCGATTGCTGCTAAAGTATATACAACAGGATCCTTCTAAATAGGATCCGTGACCAAGTTGACTCCATCCTGAGGAACAACCAGGCAGGATTTAGACCAGGGAGAAGTTGTGCCCAACAAATTCACATACTCAGAAGGATCATGGACGGTTTCCAAGACTATCAGCTCCCGCTTGCGGTAACATTTATCGATTTCAAGAAAGCCTTTGATTCCATCAACAGAAAGGTGATGTTCTCAGTACTGCGACATTATGGAATTCCAGAAGCTGTAGTCAATGCTATAAGTGTGCTATAAAACAACTCTAGAAGCGCTGTAATGGTAGATGGAAACATTTCACACCCATTTGATGTCTCCACAGGAGTTTTGCAGGGAGATGTTTTGGCTCCTTTTCTATTTGTTATATTGGTCGACTACCTACTGAAGGAAGGCCACATCAGAGCTAGATACGGGAGTCTTAACACATCCTCGTCGCTCCAGTCGTCACCTGGCCAAGTTGCTAAATGACTTAGATTTCGCTGATGACATTGCTTTGTTGGAATCTTCAATTCCACGGGCACAGGCCCAGCTAGCCAGAACAGCGGCGGCAGCAGCCGACCTCGGCCTCATCATTAGCACACCTAAGACAGAGTACATGACTATTAACTGCAACCCCCATCCAACACTTCAAGTCTATGGTGATCCCATCAAACATGTGTCAGATTTCAGATATCTTGGCTCTATGATGGCATCTGGTTCAAGTGACCTTCAAAGAAGAAAGTCACTGGCTTGGTGTGCTTTTTGGAAGCTGGAATGCCTGTGGAAGAGTCCCAAAATACCCATCTCAACTAAAGTGAAGTTGTTTAACACCACCTGCATTACTATCCTGTGCTATGGCTGCGTGTCATGGGTGATCTCTCAAGACATGGAAAATAAAATAAATGCCTTTGCCACCTCCTGCTACAGAATTATGCTGAATATTAGGCGGATTGACCACACTCCCGAACACCAGCGTTTACGCCATGGCCAGCACTGAGCCACTTATTCATTTGGTAAGGCTACGGCAGTTGAGATTCCTTGGTCACATCCTCCGGCTGCCAGAAGAAGAGCCTGCAAAAAGATATGCTCTATACCTACCAACGCATGGCAAAAGGAGACCAGGTCGACCGCGCACTTCATACCTTACATATGTAAGACAATTACTTGGGGACAAAGAAGGTGCAATCCAAGAAAAACAGATTGCCGCACTTGCCACTGATCTTCGTGCATGGAGAAATCTTGTAGTCGCCTGCTCTGCAGCCGACGGATGATGATGATGATGATGATGTTAGACCGATTGCACTAGTCACGCATGCTACGACTGAGCTGGGTGATCCCGGGGGGGGGGGGGGGGGGGGGGGGGGGGGAGGTCTCACATTGATATGGTATACGTATGTGCCTGCCTTTTGGGGTGCTTTTTCGCAAAAATTGGTATAGCGATGGGGTGGTTTTCATCACAGACCAAAGCGCCCAATTGGCATACATTTGGTGTATTTTGAGGCATTTTTGAAAAAAGCGCCCAATTTGTGTAAAATTGGGTGCTTTTCTTACAAAATTGGTATATTGATGGGTGGGAAATTACCCAAAAATAGATATAGGGAAAGTCACATTTTCGAAGTCCGGGAGGCACATCCACGTACGATTTTGGCGAAAGTAACCCCTCCACCCCCCCCCCCCCCCCCCCCCGGGTGACCCCCTAAATGCAATCATAATGAAACAGTAATTTCGAAATGAAAAGGATTTTGCACGATCTACTATTTGTTAATACTATTTTAATTATTTCTCCACAATAACAACATGATATATGTTCATATTTCCGTATCAAGATCTCATATACATGTATACATTTTAAAGACATCTGGGAACGAATACTGAAGATTTAAAAATACGTAATAGCAATTCATATACTATTTTAACTATTTCTCCACAATAACAACATAATGTTCATATTTTCGTATTAAGATCTTATTTTGAAGACATTTACAAATACTGAAGATTTAAAAATACATAAAAGCAATTCATAGACTACACCACAAAACCTGAATCTAAATTTCAAAATGTCAAAGTCGGTGCAATAAAATGTGGCTCATAAATACTAAAGATTTAAAAATACATAAAAGCAATCATAGACTATTTTAATTATTTCTCCACAATAACAACGTGATATATGTTCATATTTTCGTATCAAGATCTCATAATAGGCCTACATTTTAAAGACATCTGGGTGCAAATACTGAAGATTTAAGAATACATAAAAGCAATACATTAGACTCCACCACAAAACCTGAATCTGAATTCAAAATGTCAAAGTCGGTACAATAAAATATGGTTCATAGTACTGGCGATATGTTTATAGATGTTCATAAATTATAACTACGGTAGACTTGTGCGAGTCTTTCCTGGTACAACATCTTTCATGTTGTTCCCTTTGTGAAATTTACCCATGAATGCTGCTCCTAAGTGTCCTTAAAATGAGGTCATTGCCATGCCTGTCAACTTGTTTCATTTTCAGTCCATGATTTTGCAAACAAGCTCTCTCGGGGTTTTCATGCTAGCAAGGAAGACATACAAGAATTATAATTGAATAGTAATTATGTAAGAGAGCAGTAAGGGGGGTTCCTCATTCCTTTGAACTCAGTGGTTTGTTGGTTGGGCGCAAGTGCAAGCTAACAGCCCAAAGTGCAACCTTTGAACTGTTGTTGTGTACAGAAACTCAAACTTTGAACTTCAATTTGTTTTAGAAACTAGTACTATTTCAGATATTGTAAAATCAAAAGTTTGTCAAGAGCAGATTTTGGTTTTGCAAATTAGCCCAATGTGGCTATTAAAAGCTGAAAGATGGCAGGACGGGCAAAACGGGCAAAACTGTAGATTGCCTTTGGCTTGTAAAGTCTGCACTGGCCACATCAGCACATGCTACGTAGCTGGGTGGTCCCCTATGCAATATACACAGTAATATCGAAATGACGAAGATTTTGCCAAGCTCTGTATGTACTATTCTTAAATATAATTTTAATTATTTCTCCACAATAACAACATGATATATGTTCATACTGTCGTATCAAGATCTCATATCCATAAATAAAGACACTGGGTACAAATACTGATTTTAAATACATGAAAGCAATTCATAGACTCCATCACAAAACCTGAATCTGAAATTCAAATGTCAAAATCGGTACCAGCATATATAATTATGAGAGTTAACTTATGGCCACGAGGAGCTCTTAAATTATCACATTATCACTTGCCGACGTGAAATGACCGAGATTAGGATATAGTGCGGGTGCGGGGGCCTGTCCATTCTGCAGCAATGTCGATGGGGGCGTTGTTAGAGATGGATATTCTGCGTGCGCATTCAGTTCAAGGTGACTTGTCCGTGTTCCCGGCGTCTTCATACTTATACCTATGACACCACCCTGGGCATAGCGGGTAAATCGTCGTGGGGGCATGCGCAATAGCAATTCTTTGACAAAGATATCTTTCTTTTGCGCAACTTTCTTGCTATTTTCATTATTGGTGTTATTAGGCTCAGAATCGACCTTTGACCCTTGGTTGTTGCTACCTTCCGAGGTGACCTGTGAAACTTGAATGTTATTAGTTTCGTGGTGGTCGCTTGACCTCTGCGTAGTGTTACCAGAATCAGATTTGACCTCTGACATCTGTACAATATTTGGCCATTTTAGACACTGAACATTGTTCAGAATGTGTTGCAACAACTGGTTTTGATCCGTTTTGATCGCCTCTGAAATATCTCTGTACATGATTGGGATAAGCAGTCGTTTGTAGTTATCTCCCATTCTGTCCATTATTACGCTCACGTCGTAGTCGCCTATCCACGATGTTAGGTAGTCTGACGATATTATCATGATGCAACGCCGACAGGTTTCTAACGACTGGACGATCTCATCGTGGACACCTGAAAAACAACCAAATAAATGATAATGCATGTCGAAAAAATACCTCCAATACTACTTAAAGATCACTTTTAGCATTTTTTGGCCATCAACATATGTTGCCAACAGTAGAAAGCCCATATTTTGATGATTATTTCTAGTGTAAAATGTTTGGCGCAAGATATGTTCCACTTGGCAAATTTCATATCACCTTGTGCTTCTCTAGAATAAAAACCATTGCAGATGCAACTCCAACTTTGGAATACGACTATTTTAAGGAGGACCCTTCATCTAGAATAGAAAACATCAAGTTGAAAATCGGACCAGCAATCGGAACACCTACATGTATGTACCTTTAAACATATCAAATCATTTACAAGTTTACGTGTTTACGAGTTTATTTATTACGCAAATATAACAAAGCAATACAAAACTAATTTACTTTCTACTTCCTGGTGATTTGTACACGCTTAGAAATGAGTGTCAAATTTTGCTGGGTAAAAAATAAATGTGTAGTTTTTTACCCAATATTGTGCTAAACATCAATTTCGTAAAATAACTTTTTACACATGCAATAGTTTACTATTGAATTCCGAGTTTTACACTCTGGAAGTGTAGAAAAGTGCCCGTAATTGGGTAAAACATGATTTGACACCATGAAAGTGTAAGAATTATTGGGTAAAGGAAATTTACCCAATTTATGTGTACCAAAAATGACACAAGTGTTGAGTAAAACCTCTTCACAACCACGGTTGTGTAAAGTGTTACACATAAGTGGGTAAACAAAATAGGGAACATGGTCGTTTTGGGGTAAACATTTACCCAACGATATTGTAGTTTTAAACTTTGTTGGGTAAAATATCTGTGTAGAAAGCCGCGTTACCGATCGATGTAACTATTGTCCAAGGTAAAGTAAACTATGCGTGTAGTGTTGCGGGAGCACATTAATATTATCAAGGCGATTTTTCAACGGTTGCCGGCAACCTGACCTTCACACATCGGTCTCCCTTAAGATAATATAGCTTTATAATTTACTAGTTTCATTATATTTATACTTTTTTCATGCCAATCTCAACATTTACCAACTAATTTCAGCAATGTCTTTCTATCTTGTCATATTTAGTCATATAAAATAGTTTATATTAACACAAAACACTTCCACATATCAACTACTTCGTTAGCACAGTGGGTACGGCGTCAGTCTTCGAATGCAAAGATTGTGGGTTCGAGCCCCGTTCCGGTCAAGTTAAGGTAAGTTCTTCTAAAAATCTTTAATTCCGTGGATATTAAAATTGCGAAAGAAGATTAGAATACAAATATGACACCCAAAATGGCTTAAAATATATTCCTGTATTTTTTAAAATTAATTTATGTGTACCAAAATGACACAAGTGTTGGGTAAAACCTGTTGTGTAAAGTGTTACACATAATTGGGTCAAAATAGGGAACATGGTCGTTTTGGGGTAAACATTTACCCAACGATTGATGGGTAAAATGTTTACTATGTGTTGTGTAAGACTCTACACAACCACTGTTATGTTCATTTTTACCCAACAAACGACCATGTTCCCTTTTTACCATCCTGAAGTGTAGTATTTTACCCAACATTGCTTATTTGTTTCTAAGAGTGTATCCAGTGTGATGATTTCCTTACGTCAACGGTCGCGCACCTTCATCCTCACAAAAAAAGGTTCTACAGAATCGTACACTACTAGAACCTTCTACTATACACCGTGTGCGAAAAGTATTATTGTTGCCCCGGTCTGGCACCCTCTGGCGCTAATCAGTGGCGTATCTGGGATTTTTTTCCAGGGGGGGGGGGGGGGGGGGGGCAAGGGATATTATTTCCCGGTGAACACCAGTTCAACCCTATTAAGTAAAAAAATCGCAGCTGGGTCGTTTATTTCAGCGAATGATGTTGCATCCTAAAGTTGATGCGCGCGCGTAGCGCGCGAAATTTTAATAGCATATCTACACGAATCTTGCCATTATTAAGGTTCATTTTTCTTTCAAACGGGCTTCTATAATGATATTCCTGGACAAATGCGCGCGTAGCGCGAGAAAATTTGCCATTTTTATACTAAATTGCCCTTCATCAAACCGGGCAAGGGGCAAAGTCATTTAGATGGGAATTAAGTAAATCCCTTAGATTTTCTTTTTCCTTTTCCATTTTATCTTCCTCTTCTCCCTTTCCTTTCTCCCCCTCTCTTTCCTTTCTTTCCCTTTCCTTCCCCTTTTTCCTTTCCCTTTCCCCTTTTCTCTTCCTCTCTTCCCTCTCTTCTTCCCATCTCTTCGATTTTTATTAGCCCGGTAGTTTGGGCTGGTCTTCCCGGTCAAAGCCGTCTGGGGGGCACTCTGCCCCCCCCCCCCCCCTGACCCCCGGGAGATACGCTACTGGCGCTAATGCTTTCAGGAGGAGAGATTTATGAAAATCTAACACATGTACGTGCTTAGCTGTTGGAATGACCTTTCATTTCAAACACTGTTTGCGATCGGATGGGTATAGGCATGAGAGGCAGAGATACATTAATTTCAATAAATAACCTTTAAAAATGGCGGACAGTCTCCCGACTAAAATCCCATCGAAAAGCTGTGGTCAATGTTAAAGGAACAAGTATTTGAGCCTCCATATTGCAAAACAATAGACCAACTTGTTACCAGTGTGCAAAATGTATGGACAAATATTTTAAAAGACACCCTGACAAGGTCCGCCTGGTGTGTCCGACGTATTGACCACCACGGGGAGAATAATTTCCAGTAAAGTGCTATTTCAGGTAAGTTTAATGTTACCAGCTAATTAAAACTAATCAAAGGTGGAAATTATATATATAGAAATACCAAGTGTGATCAATCTACTGATGAGTTACATCATGTTTTAGTAAAGTTTGTGTTAGGGGGCGACAATATATTGCACACGGTTTACCTTTCCAGCTGTCACATGGTTTGAATTCCGTAAAGTTTTTATCTCGGGGTCAACGGTTTCACCACAGCACATCAGAAAAGGGTCTAAGTGTACCTGACCAATAGTACTGTTTATTTCCTATAGTGTTGATTCTCATACATCTCAAAATGTTCATTTTATAAATTAGCTTAGCAGATGAATTAACTTAGCAGATGAAATATCCCGATTACTGATGACGTCATTGTAGCGCCCCAGCTCGTCACAAATACTTATGGCCTACCACACAATAAGGACCCAATGGATACATCTTATACTACTGACTAAAACTTTACCCATACTACTGATTGCACCACAGATACACACAATAAGGACCCAATGGATACATCCTGTACTACTGACTAAAACTTTACCCATACTACTGATTGCACCACATGTACACACAATAAGGACCCAATGGATACATCATATACTACTGACTAAAACTTTACCCATACTACTGATTGTACCTCAGGTACACACAATAAGGACCCAATGAATACATCTTATACTACTGACTAAAACTTTACCCATACTACTGATTGCACCACAGGTACACACAGTAAGGACCCAATGGATACATCCTGTACTACTGACTAAAACTTTACCCATACTACTGATTGCACCACATGTCATCATCACTAATAACAGGTACCACACAATAAGGACCCAATGGATACATCCTATACTACTGACTAAAACTTTACCCATACTACTGATTGCACCACAGGTACACACAATAAGGACCCAATGGATACATCCTATACTACTGACTAAAACTTTACCCATACTACTGATTGCACCACAGGTACACACAGTAAGGACCCAATGGATACATCCTGTACTACTGACTAAAACTTTACCCATACTACTGATTGCACCACAGGTACACACAATAAGGACCCAATGGATACATCCTATACTACTGACTAAAACTTTACCCATACTACTGATTGCACCACAGGTACCACACAATAAGGACCCAATGGATACATCCTATACTACTGACTAAAACTTTACCCATACTACTGATTGCACCACAGGTACACACAGTAAGGACCCAATGGATACATCTTATACTACTGACTAAAACTTTACCCATACTACTGATTGCACCACAGGTACACACAATAAGGACCCAATGAATACATCTTATACTACTGACAAAAACTTTACCCATCGTACTAATTGCACCACATGTACCACACAATAAGGACCCAATGGATACATCCTATACTACTGACTAAAACTTTACCCATACTACTGATTGCACCACAGGTACACACAATAAGGACCCAATGAATACATCTTATACTACTGACTAAAACTTTACCCATACTACTGATTGCACCACAGGTACACACAATAAGGACCCAATGAATACATCCTATACTACTGACTAAAACTTTACCCATACTACTGATTGCACCACAGGTACACACAATAAGGACCCAATGAATACATCCTATACTACTGACTAAAACTTTACCCATACTACTGATTGCACCACAGGTACACACAATAAGGACCCAATGGATACATCTTATACTACTGACTAAAACTTTACCCATACTACTGATTGCACCACAGGTACACACAGTAAGGACCCAATGAATACATCCTATACTACTGACTAAAACTTTACCCATACTACTGATTGCACCACAGGTACACACAATAAGGACCCAATGAATACATCATATACTACTGACTAAAACTTTACCCATACTACTGATTGCACCACAGGTACACACAATAAGGACCCAATGAATACATCCTATACTACTGACTAAAACTTTACCCATCGTACTAATTGCACCACATGTACCACACAATAAGGACCCAATGAATACATCCTATACTACTGACTAAAACTTTACCCATACTACTGATTGCACCACAGGTACACACAATAAGGACCCAATGGATACATCCTATACTACTGACTAAAACTTTACCCATCGTACTAATTGCACCACATGTACCACACAATAAGGACCCAATGAATACATCCTATACTACTGACTAAAACTTTACCCATCGTACTAATTGCACCACATGTACCACACAATAAGGACCCAATGAATACATCCTATACTACTGACTAAAACTTTACCCATACTACTGATTGCACCACAGGTACACACAGTAAGGACCCAATGGATACATCTTATACTACTGATTAAAACTTTACCCATACTACTGATTGCACCACATGTACCACACATAAGGACCCAATGAATACATCCTATACTACTGACTAAAACTTTACCCATACTACTGATTGCACCACATGTACACACAGTAAGGACCCAATGGATACATCCTATACTACTGACTAAAACTTTACCCATACTACTGATTGCACCACAGGTACACACAATAAGGACCCAATGAATACATCTTATACTACTGACAAAAACTTTACCCATCGTACTAATTGCACCACATGTACACACAATAAGGACCCAATGGATACATCTTATACTACTGACTAAAACTTTACCCATACTACTGATTGTACCACAGGTACACACAATAAGGACCCAATGGATACATCTTATACTACTGACTAAAACTTTACCCATACTACTGATTGTACCACAGGTACACACAATAAGGACCCAATGGATACATCTTATACTACTGACTAAAACTTTACCCATCGTACTAATTGCACCACATGTACCACACAATAAGGACCCAATGAATACATCCTATACTACTGACTAAAACTTTACCCATACTACTGATTGCACCACATGTACACACAGTAAGGACCCAATGGATACATCCTATATTACTGACTAAAACTTTACCCATCGTACTGATTGCACCACATGTCATCATCACTAATGGATACATCCTATAGGGACCCAATGGATACATCTTATACTACTGACTAAAACTTTACCCATACTACTGATTGCACCACATGTACACACAGTAAGGACCCAATGGATACATCCTATACTACTGACTAAAACTTTACCCATACTACTGATTGCACCACAGGTACACACAATAAGGACCCAATGGATACATCCTATACTACTGACTAAAACTTTACCCATCGTACTAATTGCACCACATGTACCACACAATAAGGACCCAATGAATACATCCTATACTACTGACTAAAACTTTACCCATACTACTGATTGCACCACAGGTACACACAGTAAGGACCCAATGGATACATCTTATACTACTGACTAAAACTTTACCCATACTACTGATTGCACCACATGTACCACACAATAAGGACCCAATGGATACATCTTATACTACTGACTAAAACTTTACCCATACTACTGATTGCACCACATGTACACACAGTAAGGACCCAATGGATACATCCTATACTACTGACTAAAACTTTACCCATACTACTGATTGCACCACATGTACCACACAATAAGGACCCAATGAATACATCCTATACTACTGACTAAAACTTTACCCATACTACTGATTGCACCACAGGTACACACAATAAGGACCCAATGGATACATCATATACTACTGACTAAAACTTTACCCATACTACTGATTGCACCACATGTACCACACATAAGGACCCAATGAATACATCCTGTACTACTGACTAAAACTTTACCCATACTACTGATTGCACCACAGGTACACACAATAAGGACCCAATGAATACATCCTATACTACTGACTAAAACTTTACCCATACTACTGATTGCACCACATGTACCACACATAAGGACCCAATGAATACATCCTATACTACTGACTAAAACTTTACCCATACTACTGATTGCACCACAGGTACACACAATAAGGACCCAATGGATACATCTTATACTACTGACTAAAACTTTACCCATACTACTGATTGCACCACATGTCATCATCAATAATAACAGGTACCACACAATAAGGACCCAATGAATACATCATATACTACTGACTAAAACTTTACCCATACTACTGATTGCACCACAGGTACACACAGTAAGGACCCAATGGATACATCTTATACTACTGACTAAAACTTTACCCATACTACTGATTGCACCACAGGTACACACAATAAGGACCCAATGAATACATCCTATACTACTGACTAAAACTTTACCCATACTACTGATTGTACCACAGGTACCACACAATAAGGACCCAATGAATACATCCTATACTACTGACTAAAACTTTACCCATACTACTGATTGCACCACAGGTACACACAATAAGGACCCAATGGATACATCTTATACTACTGACTAAAACTTTACCCATACTACTGATTGCACCACAGGTACCACACAATAAGGACCCAATGAATACATCCTATACTACTGACTAAAACTTTACCCATACTACTGATTGCACCACATGTACCACACAATAAGGACCCAATGAATACATCCTGTACTACTGACTAAAACTTTACCCATACTACTGATTGCACCACAGGTACACACAATAAGGACCCAATGGATACATCCTGTACTACTGACTAAAACTTTACCCATACTACTGATTGCACCACAGGTACACACAGTAAGGACCCAATGAATACATCCTATACTACTGACTAAAACTGTACCCATACTACTGATTGCACCACAGGTACACACAATAAGGACCCAATGGATACATCCTGTACTACTGACTAAAACTTTACCCATACTACTGATTGCACCACAGGTACACACAATAAGGACCCAATGAATACATCTTATACTACTGACTAAAACTTTACCCATACTACTGATTGCACCACATGTACCACACAATAAGGACCCAATGAATACATCCTATACTACTGACTAAAACTTTACCCATACTACTGATTGCACCACAGGTACACACAATAAGGACCCAATGGATACATCTTATACTACTGACTAAAACTTTACCCATACTACTGATTGCACCACATGTACCACACAATAAGGACCCAATGGATACATCCTGTACTACTGACTAAAACTTTACCCATACTACTGATTGCACCACAGGTACACACAGTAAGGACCCAATGGATACATCCTGTACTACTGACTAAAACTTTACCCATACTACTGATTTCACCACAGGTACACACAGTGAGGACCCAATGGATACATCCTATACTACTGACTAAAACTTTCCCCATACTACTGATTGTACCACATGTACCACACAATAAGGACCCTATGGATACATCCTATACTACTGACTAAAACTTTACCCATACTACTGATTGCACCACATGTACCACACAATAAGGACCCAATGGATACATCTTATACTACTGACTAAAACTTTACCCATACTACTGATTGCACCACAGGTACACACAATAAGGACCCAATGAATACATCTTATACTACTGACTAAAACTTTACCCATACTACTGATTGCACCACAGGTACACACAATAAGGACCCAATGAATACATCCTATACTACTGACTAAAACTTTACCCATCGTACTAATTGCACCACATGTCATCATCACTAATAACAGGTACCACACAATAAGGACCCAATGGATACATCCTATACTACTGACTAAAACTTTACCCATACTACTGATTGCACCACAGGTACACACAATAAGGACCCAATGGATACATCTTATACTACTGACTAAAACTTTACCCATACTACTGATTGCACCACATGTCATCATCACTAATAACAGGTACCACACAATAAGGACCCAATGGATACATCCTATACTACTGACTAAAACTTTACCCATACTACTGATTGCACCACAGGTACACACAATAAGGACCCAATGGATACATCCTATACTACTGACTAAAACTTTACCCATACTACTGATTGTACCACAGGTACACACAGTAAGGACCCAATGGATACATCCTGTACTACTGACTAAAACTTTACCCATACTACTGATTGCACCACAGGTACACACAATAAGGACTCAATGGATACATCCTATACTACTGACTAAAACTTTACCCATACTACTGATTGCACCACAGGTACACACAATAAGGACCCAATGGATACATCCTGTACTACTGACTAAAACTTTACCCATACTACTGATTGCACCACAGGTACACACAATAAGGACCCAATGGATACATCTTATACTACTGACTAAAACGTTACCCATACTACTGATTGCACCACATGTCATCATCACTAATAACAGGTACCACACAATAAGGACCCAATGGATACATCCTATATTACTGACTAAAACTTTACCCATCGTACTGATTGCACCACATGTACCACACAATAAGGACCCAATGAATACATCCTATACTACTGACTAAAACTTTACCCATACTACTGATTGTACCACATGTACCACACAATAAGGACCCAATGGATACATCCTATACTACTGACTAAAACTTTACCCATACTACTGATTGCACCACAGGTACACACAGTAAGGACCCAATGGATACATCCTATACTACTGACTAAAACTTTACCCATACTACTGATTGCACCACAGGTACACACAGTAAGGACCCAATGGATACATCCTGTACTACTGACTAAAACTTTACCCATACTACTGATTGCACCACAGGTACACACAGTAAGGACCCAATGGATACATCCTATACTACTGACTAAAACTTTACCCATACTACTGATTGCACCACAGGTACACACAGTAAGGACCCAATGGATACATCCTGTACTACTGACTAAAACTTTACCCATACTACTGATTGCACCACAGGTACACACAGTAAGGACCCAATGGATACATCCTATACTACTGACTAAAACTTTACCCATACTACTGATTGCACCACAGGTACACACAGTAAGGACCCAATGGATACATCCTGTACTACTGACTAAAACTTTACCCATACTACTGATTGCACCACAGGTACACACAGTAAGGACCCAATGGATACATCATATACTACTGACTAAAACTTTACCCATACTACTGATTGCACCACAGGTACACACAGTAAGGACCCAATGAATACATCCTATATTACTGACTAAAACTTTACCCATACTACTGATTGCACCACAGGTACACACAATAAGGACCCAATGGATACATCTTATACTACTGACTAAAACTTTACCCATACTACTGATTGTACCACAGGTACACACAATAAGGACCCAATGAATACATCCTATATTACTGACTAAAACTTTACCCATACTACTGATTGCACCACATGTACCACACAATAAGGACCCAATGAATACATCCTATACTACTGACTAAAACTTTACCCATACTACTGATTGCACCACATGTACACACAGTAAGGACCCAATGGATACATCCTATATTACTGACTAAAACTTTACCCATCGTACTGATTGCACCACATGTCATCATCACTAATGGATACATCCTATAGGGACCCAATGGATACATCTTATACTACTGACTAAAACTTTACCCATACTACTGATTGCACCACATGTACACACAGTAAGGACCCAATGGATACATCCTATACTACTGACTAAAACTTTACCCATACTACTGATTGCACCACAGGTACACACAATAAGGACCCAATGGATACATCCTATACTACTGACTAAAACTTTACCCATCGTACTAATTGCACCACATGTACCACACAATAAGGACCCAATGAATACATCCTATACTACTGACTAAAACTTTACCCATACTACTGATTGCACCACAGGTACACACAGTAAGGACCCAATGGATACATCTTATACTACTGACTAAAACTTTACCCATACTACTGATTGCACCACATGTACCACACAATAAGGACCCAATGGATACATCTTATACTACTGACTAAAACTTTACCCATACTACTGATTGCACCACATGTACACACAGTAAGGACCCAATGGATACATCCTATACTACTGACTAAAACTGTACCCATACTACTGATTGCACCACATGTACCACACAATAAGGACCCAATGAATACATCCTATACTACTGACTAAAACTTTACCCATACTACTGATTGCACCACAGGTACACACAATAAGGACCCAATGGATACATCCTATACTACTGACTAAAACTTTACCCATCGTACTGATTGCACCACAGGTACACACAATAAGGACCCAATGAATACATCCTATACTACTGACTAAAACTTTACCCATACTACTGATTGCACCACAGGTACACACAATAAGGACCCAATGGATACATCATATACTACTGACTAAAACTTTACCCATACTACTGATTGCACCACATGTACCACACATAAGGACCCAATGAATACATCCTGTACTACTGACTAAAACTTTACCCATACTACTGATTGCACCACAGGTACACACAATAAGGACCCAATGAATACATCCTATACTACTGACTAAAACTTTACCCATACTACTGATTGCACCACATGTACCACACATAAGGACCCAATGAATACATCCTATACTACTGACTAAAACTTTACCCATACTACTGATTGCACCACAGGTACACACAATAAGGACCCAATGGATACATCTTATACTACTGACTAAAACTTTACCCATACTACTGATTGCACCACATGTCATCATCACTAATAACAGGTACCACACAATAAGGACCCAATGAATACATCATATACTACTGACTAAAACTTTACCCATACTACTGATTGCACCACAGGTACACACAGTAAGGACCCAATGGATACATCTTATACTACTGACTAAAACTTTACCCATACTACTGATTGCACCACAGGTACACACAATAAGGACCCAATGAATACATCCTATACTACTGACTAAAACTTTACCCATACTACTGATTGTACCACAGGTACCACACAATAAGGACCCAATGAATACATCCTATACTACTGACTAAAACTTTACCCATACTACTGATTGCACCACAGGTACACACAATAAGGACCCAATGGATACATCTTATACTACTGACTAAAACTTTACCCATACTACTGATTGCACCACAGGTACCACACAATAAGGACCCAATGAATACATCCTATACTACTGACTAAAACTTTACCCATACTACTGATTGCACCACATGTACCACACAATAAGGACCCAATGAATACATCCTGTACTACTGACTAAAACTTTACCCATACTACTGATTGCACCACAGGTACACACAATAAGGACCCAATGGATACATCCTGTACTACTGACTAAAACTTTACCCATACTACTGATTGCACCACAGGTACACACAGTAAGGACCCAATGAATACATCCTATACTACTGACTAAAACTTTACCCATACTACTGATTGCACCACAGGTACACACAATAAGGACCCAATGGATACATCCTGTACTACTGACTAAAACTTTACCCATACTACTGATTGCACCACAGGTACACACAATAAGGACCCAATGAATACATCTTATACTACTGACTAAAACTTTACCCATACTACTGATTGCACCACATGTACCACACAATAAGGACCCAATGAATACATCCTATACTACTGACTAAAACTTTACCCATACTACTGATTGCACCACAGGTACACACAATAAGGACCCAATGGATACATCTTATACTACTGACTAAAACTTTACCCATACTACTGATTGCACCACATGTACCACACAATAAGGACCCAATGGATACATCCTGTACTACTGACTAAAACTTTACCCATACTACTGATTGCACCACATGTACCACACAATAAGGACCCAATGGATACATCTTATACTACTGACTAAAACTTTACCCATACTACTGATTGCACCACAGGTACACACAATAAGGACCCAATGAATACATCTTATACTACTGACTAAAACTTTACCCATACTACTGATTGCACCACAGGTACACACAATAAGGACCCAATGAATACATCCTATACTACTGACTAAAACTTTACCCATCGTACTAATTGCACCACATGTCATCATCACTAATAACAGGTACCACACAATAAGGACCCAATGGATACATCCTATACTACTGACTAAAACTTTACCCATACTACTGATTGCACCACAGGTACACACAATAAGGACCCAATGGATACATCTTATACTACTGACTAAAACTTTACCCATACTACTGATTGCACCACATGTCATCATCACTAATAACAGGTACCACACAATAAGGACCCAATGGATACATCCTATACTACTGACTAAAACTTTACCCATACTACTGATTGCACCACAGGTACACACAATAAGGACCCAATGGATACATCCTATACTACTGACTAAAACTTTACCCATACTACTGATTGTACCACAGGTACACACAGTAAGGACCCAATGGATACATCCTGTACTACTGACTAAAACTTTACCCATACTACTGATTGCACCACAGGTACACACAATAAGGACTCAATGGATACATCCTATACTACTGACTAAAACTTTACCCATACTACTGATTGCACCACAGGTACACACAATAAGGACCCAATGGATACATCCTGTACTACTGACTAAAACTTTACCCATACTACTGATTGCACCACAGGTACACACAATAAGGACCCAATGGATACATCTTATACTACTGACTAAAACGTTACCCATACTACTGATTGCACCACATGTCATCATCACTAATAACAGGTACCACACAATAAGGACCCAATGGATACATCCTATATTACTGACTAAAACTTTACCCATCGTACTGATTGCACCACATGTACCACACAATAAGGACCCAATGAATACATCCTATACTACTGACTAAAACTTTACCCATACTACTGATTGTACCACATGTACCACACAATAAGGACCCAATGAATACATCCTATACTACTGACTAAAACTTTACCCATACTACTGATTGTACCACATGTACCACACAATAAGGACCCAATGAATACATCCTATACTACTGACTAAAACTTTACCCATACTACTGATTGCACCACAGGTACACACAGTAAGGACCCAATGGATACATCCTATACTACTGACTAAAACTTTACCCATACTACTGATTGCACCACAGGTACACACAGTAAGGACCCAATGGATACATCCTGTACTACTGACTAAAACTTTACCCATACTACTGATTGCACCACAGGTACACACAGTAAGGACCCAATGGATACATCCTATACTACTGACTAAAACTTTACCCATACTACTGATTGCACCACAGGTACACACAGTAAGGACCCAATGGATACATCCTGTACTACTGACTAAAACTTTACCCATACTACTGATTGCACCACAGGTACACACAGTAAGGACCCAATGGATACATCCTATACTACTGACTAAAACTTTACCCATACTACTGATTGCACCACAGGTACACACAGTAAGGACCCAATGGATACATCCTGTACTACTGACTAAAACTTTACCCATACTACTGATTGCACCACAGGTACACACAGTAAGGACCCAATGGATACATCATATACTACTGACTAAAACTTTACCCATACTACTGATTGCACCACAGGTACACACAGTAAGGACCCAATGAATACATCCTATATTACTGACTAAAACTTTACCCATACTACTGATTGCACCACAGGTACACACAATAAGGACCCAATGGATACATCTTATACTACTGACTAAAACTTTACCCATACTACTGATTGTACCACAGGTACACACAATAAGGACCCAATGAATACATCCTATATTACTGACTAAAACTTTACCCATACTACTGATTGCACCACAGGTACACACAATAAGGACCCAATGGATACATCTTATACTACTGACTAAAACTTTACCCATACTACTGATTGCACCACATGTCATCATCACTAATAACAGGTACCACACAATAAGGACCCAATGGATACATCCTATACTACTGACTAAAACTTTACCCATACTACTGATTGCACCACATGTCATCATCACTAATAACAGGTAGGCCTACCACACAATAAGGACCCAATGGATACATCCTATATTACTGACTAAAACTTTACCCATCGTACTGATTGCACCACATGTACACACAGTAAGGACCCAATGGATACATCTTATACTACTGACTAAAACTTTACCCATACTACTAATTGCACCACAGGTACACACAATAAGGACCCAATGGATACATCCTATACTACTGACTAAAACTTTACCCATACTACTGATTGCACCACAGGTACACACAATAAGGACCCAATGAATACATCCTATACTACTGACTAAAACTTTACCCATACTACTGATTGCACCACAGGTCATCATCACTAATAACAGGTACCACACAATAAGGACCCAATGGATACATCTTATACTACTGACTAAAACTTTACCCATACTACTGATTGCACCACATGTCATCATCACTAATAACAGGTAGGCCTACCACACAATAAGGACCCAATGGATACATCCTATATTACTGACTAAAACTTTACCCATCGTACTGATTGCACCACATGTACCACACAATAAGGACCCAATGAATACATCCTATACTACTGACTAAAACTTTACCCATACTACTGATTGCACCACAGGTACACACAATAAGGACCCAATGAATACATCCTATACTACTGACTAAAACTTTACCCATACTACTGATTGCACCACAGGTACACACAGTAAGGACCCAATGGATACATCTTATACTACTGACTAAAACTTTACCCATACTACTGATTGCACCACATGTACCACACAATAAGGACCCAATGGATACATCTTATACTACTGACTAAAACTTTACCCATACTACTGATTGCACCACATGTACCACACAATAAGGACCCAATGAATACATCCTGTACTACTGACTAAAACTTTACCCATACTACTGATTGCACCACAGGTACACACAATAAGGACCCAATGGATACATCCTGTACTACTGACTAAAACTTTACCCATACTACTGATTGCACCACAGGTACACACAGTAAGGACCCAATGAATACATCCTATACTACTGACTAAAACTTTACCCATACTACTGATTGCACCACAGGTACACACAATAAGGACCCAATGGATACATCCTGTACTACTGACTAAAACTTTACCCATACTACTGATTGCACCACAGGTACACACAATAAGGACCCAATGAATACATCTTATACTACTGACTAAAACTTTACCCATACTACTGATTGCACCACATGTACCACACAATAAGGACCCAATGAATACATCCTATACTACTGACTAAAACTTTACCCATACTACTGATTGCACCACAGGTACACACAATAAGGACCCAATGGATACATCTTATACTACTGACTAAAACTTTACCCATACTACTGATTGCACCACATGTACCACACAATAAGGACCCAATGGATACATCCTGTACTACTGACTAAAACTTTACCCATACTACTGATTGCACCACATGTACCACACAATAAGGACCCAATGGATACATCTTATACTACTGACTAAAACTTTACCCATACTACTGATTGCACCACAGGTACACACAATAAGGACCCAATGAATACATCTTATACTACTGACTAAAACTTTACCCATACTACTGATTGCACCACAGGTACACACAATAAGGACCCAATGAATACATCCTATACTACTGACTAAAACTTTACCCATCGTACTAATTGCACCACATGTCATCATCACTAATAACAGGTACCACACAATAAGGACCCAATGGATACATCCTATACTACTGACTAAAACTTTACCCATACTACTGATTGCACCACAGGTACACACAATAAGGACCCAATGGATACATCTTATACTACTGACTAAAACTTTACCCATACTACTGATTGCACCACATGTCATCATCACTAATAACAGGTACCACACAATAAGGACCCAATGGATACATCCTATACTACTGACTAAAACTTTACCCATACTACTGATTGCACCACAGGTACACACAATAAGGACCCAATGGATACATCCTATACTACTGACTAAAACTTTACCCATACTACTGATTGTACCACAGGTACACACAGTAAGGACCCAATGGATACATCCTGTACTACTGACTAAAACTTTACCCATACTACTGATTGCACCACAGGTACACACAATAAGGACTCAATGGATACATCCTATACTACTGACTAAAACTTTACCCATACTACTGATTGCACCACAGGTACACACAATAAGGACCCAATGGATACATCCTGTACTACTGACTAAAACTTTACCCATACTACTGATTGCACCACAGGTACACACAATAAGGACCCAATGGATACATCTTATACTACTGACTAAAACGTTACCCATACTACTGATTGCACCACATGTCATCATCACTAATAACAGGTACCACACAATAAGGACCCAATGGATACATCCTATATTACTGACTAAAACTTTACCCATCGTACTGATTGCACCACATGTACCACACAATAAGGACCCAATGAATACATCCTATACTACTGACTAAAACTTTACCCATACTACTGATTGTACCACATGTACCACACAATAAGGACCCAATGGATACATCCTATACTACTGACTAAAACTTTACCCATACTACTGATTGCACCACAGGTACACACAGTAAGGACCCAATGGATACATCCTATACTACTGACTAAAACTTTACCCATACTACTGATTGCACCACAGGTACACACAGTAAGGACCCAATGGATACATCCTGTACTACTGACTAAAACTTTACCCATACTACTGATTGCACCACAGGTACACACAGTAAGGACCCAATGGATACATCCTATACTACTGACTAAAACTTTACCCATACTACTGATTGCACCACAGGTACACACAGTAAGGACCCAATGGATACATCCTGTACTACTGACTAAAACTTTACCCATACTACTGATTGCACCACAGGTACACACAGTAAGGACCCAATGGATACATCCTATACTACTGACTAAAACTTTACCCATACTACTGATTGCACCACAGGTACACACAGTAAGGACCCAATGGATACATCCTGTACTACTGACTAAAACTTTACCCATACTACTGATTGCACCACAGGTACACACAGTAAGGACCCAATGGATACATCATATACTACTGACTAAAACTTTACCCATACTACTGATTGCACCACAGGTACACACAGTAAGGACCCAATGAATACATCCTATATTACTGACTAAAACTTTACCCATACTACTGATTGCACCACAGGTACACACAATAAGGACCCAATGGATACATCTTATACTACTGACTAAAACTTTACCCATACTACTGATTGTACCACAGGTACACACAATAAGGACCCAATGAATACATCCTATATTACTGACTAAAACTTTACCCATACTACTGATTGCACCACAGGTACACACAATAAGGACCCAATGGATACATCTTATACTACTGACTAAAACTTTACCCATACTACTGATTGCACCACATGTCATCATCACTAATAACAGGTACCACACAATAAGGACCCAATGGATACATCCTATACTACTGACTAAAACTTTACCCATACTACTGATTGCACCACATGTCATCATCACTAATAACAGGTAGGCCTACCACACAATAAGGACCCAATGGATACATCCTATATTACTGACTAAAACTTTACCCATCGTACTGATTGCACCACATGTACACACAGTAAGGACCCAATGGATACATCTTATACTACTGACTAAAACTTTACCCATACTACTAATTGCACCACAGGTACAAACAATAAGGACCCAATGGATACATCCTATACTACTGACTAAAACTTTACACATACTACTGATTGCACCACATGTACCACACAATAGGGACCCAATGGATACATCCTATACTACTGACTAAAACTTTACCCATACTACTGATTACACCACATGTCATCATCACTAATAACAGGTACCACACAATAGGGACCCAATGGATACATCCGATACTACTGACTAAAACTTTACCCATATTACTGATTGCACCACATGTCACCATCACTAATAACAGGTACCACACAATAAGGACCCAATGGATACATCCTATACTACTCGCTATACTTACTGGCTCCTAATCGATGATCTATGTCCCGTATGATCACCACATAGCCCCTCTTTTCCAGTTCAACTTTCAAGACATTGACTACAAAGTTTAGATCTTCCTCAGATTCGTGACTGTATGATATGTAGACGTCACTTTCCTTGCCATCTGGACATTTTTATTTGTCGGTGTTGTGGAGTGGGTATCATGAATGACAAACAAACAAATAATTACATTAACATTGGGGAAGTAACATTGCACTTCGGAACTCATTTCTATGTCCTCTTTAAGTTGTTTTAACTTGGGCATAACTTTTAAATAAAAGTAGTTATAACCCCTAACTAATTAATTTTGATTACCAATAACATAATTTATTTTGCACTAGGGAACATTGCATCACTGCAGCGCTTAATTCATTTCTTGGCGACATAATTACAATTGTATACTTTTTTAAGCACTTTCCCCGCGGCTATAGTTTTACTTACCATATAAAACATATTTTTTAGAAACCTTTCCCAACTTTCAAGGTCTGTCTCAAGGATTACTGAACCAATTCTTGACATGTTTGTACTTGTTTTAATGCATTTCTAATGACAATTATGAAGGATTCACACCACTAAATAAATAATGGAACAGTCCACGAAAGGCCTGTTGAATTGGTTGGGATGACACTCCTCCAAGTGAAATATATAAAAATGCGTCAAAAGTAGTGTTGTTGGCCGAACTTTTGATCGGATGATTATTAAATAAAGATTATCAAACAATATCAGTGCAAATGTTCTTCTTTGACCAATTTTTTATGATTTTATAGTCATTTTAGAGACTTCAAATAATTGATTAGAATTGCTTAGACCTAGGCTAGGCCTGGGCAATCTACAAACATGCGTATCTTCGACGGTGCATATCTCGAACATTTTGCCTTGACCTTATATTATTATTTTTTTTACAGGAAAGCCAAGACCATGATCTTACAGAACGCAAAGTTGAAGCAACCAGTTGCTTTATAAGCGAGAAAATGGCGTATAATTATGGTCCATTTTACACAGTAAGCATAGGGAAATTGTATTAGTGGTGTGGACCCTGAAACATTTTGTGAAAAGTGTTAAGGTCTGTACTTACCGTTTTTGCACTCGTTGCTATAGTGGTCTTTCCAATATAATTTCAGCTCTCGTCTTGTGTTGTAGTAAATGATTTCCAATAATGCCAACAATATAATAGCAGCAGCAACGGTTGCTACAAGTACGGTTAAACCATGTAAGCGGTCCACTAGTTGTTTTGGATCTGTTGTAAACAGAAAATCAATTTAATAGTCAAAGAAAAGAAGAAAAAACCAGATTCGAACCGGCAACTTCCGTGATTTGAGAATCCTTCCGTCTACCAAGGCTAATATTTCTACACGTTCAGTTTGAATTTAACAATGTTTTACAGGTCGTCGTTGTTGCTGTAGTTGTTTTAGTCGTATTTTTGTTCTTGTTGCTGTTTTTACTGTAGTTTGTTGTTGCTGTTGATCTCTTTCTTTGTGTTTTTGTTCTTGTGGTTCATGTTATTTGCGCCTCCCTGTTGTTAATTTAATATTCTTATTCTTGATCTTTTTGTGCTTGTTCTTTGTGCTTGTTCTAGTTGTTCATGTTCTAGTTGTTCATGTTCTTGTTTTGTTCTCTTTCTTAGTGCTCTTGTTCATTATACCCTTACCAAAGTTGAATGTATTCAACATGTATTCCTCTTGTATTCACATTCATGACACTTTGAATACAAGAGACTAATAAAGATGTCTTCATGTATTTGGTATTTTTGTACTTGTCCTTTGTGCTTATTCTTGTTCTTGTTTTTTTCTTTCTTGTTTTCGTTCTTGTTGTTCATGTTCTTTTTGTTCTTGTTCTTGTTGTTCTTGGTGTTGGTGATTTTTTGTTTTTGTTTATGTTCTTGTTTTTGTTGCTGTTCTATTTCTTAGTGTGTTCTTGTTCTTTGCTCTTGTTCTTTGTATTTGTTCTTGATTTTCTTGTTCTCTTTCTTGGTGTTTTGTATTCTTTGTGCTTGTTCTTGTTGTTCATGTTTCTGGTGTTCTTGTTATTGTTCTGGTTCTTGTTCTTTGTACTTGTTATTGTTGACTTACTTTCGGTCAAATTAAGATGGTTAACGTCGTTTTCCTGGAAATCAGCTATCACTTTAATCCTATAGTTGCCAAACGCTTCCTTAGAGATGTTGTGTATAAAAAGTGTACTGTTGTAGATCCAAAACCTACACAAAGTAAAAATTTAGATTAAAATACTTTTGTAAGAATTTGGCGATCACAATCAAAAGAATGTGGGGTTTCAGACCTTGTGTTTTGATTACTAGTACATTCTGAAACAGTCACATATAGAGAGGTATAGAAGAACAACGTAACCCGTGTTCTTGATTAGTAGTCACCTGTCGGGAGTACTAAACTGTGTTCAAGATTTTCAGAATGATGATGCACAAGTTAGTGTTATGACATTTTGTCAAAGCACAACTCATGTTATAAATTGGAAGTCACGCAACAACTATATTGCATAGACAGGCCGGTTGCGAACCCCTTTTGATAGTCTGTACTAACCACTTGGCTAATATAACATCTACATAGGTGAGAATTAAAAAACTACTACAAAGTAGGTGTTGGTTTGAAGATGCACAAAATTTTATTACAAAATCCGACGTTTCGGTCAACAGACCTTGGTCACGGAGTGGAGAGTGTATGCGAATACGAAGTCAATTACTTCGTATTCCCATACACTCTCCATTCCGTGACCAAGGTCTGTTGACCGAAACGTCGGATTTTGTAATACAATTTTGTGCATCTTCAAACCAACACCTACTTTGTAGTAGTTTTTTTTATTCTCACCTATACAATGAGATGCAACGTAGCACCTCTTTTATTAACTAACATCTACATAGCCGGGCGCGCATGCACCTAATGCTTTTAAAGATTTCTTGAGCAACACCAGCATGCTTCACTTTCATCGGATGACCACTGATATCTGTCACCATTGACTGGTTTCCATTCATGCCATTGGTATTATATTGCAATGAAAGGTTTATAATGTTGTTGAACGAGGGTCTTTAAAGGTATATTATGTGATATTTTCCATGGGCAGTGATGGGACGCCCTCAATCCTCGAAAAAAATATGGAAGCAGATTCAAGTTCTTGCAGATTTACTTTTCTTATCATAAATCATAAATATATTCCAAGTTACAGAGCGATACGATTCCTAATAACCTCAACATCATGGTTTAAAGAGTGAATTTAGAGTAAAATTTGACAAATAGATTGTACCGCTCGGTACAATCTATTTTTTAAACCATGATTTTGAAGTAATAGGAATCGTATCGATCTGTAACTTAGAAGATCTTTATGATTTATGATCAAAAATGAAAATCTGCAAGAAAATCTGCTTTCATAGTAAAAAACAATGATAGAGGGCGCTACTTGGAAAAGATCACATAATATGCCTTTAAGAAAATCCGGCTGCAAGTAGCACAATTGATGTGACTTCAATTCAGTCTCCCTTCAGTCTTCACTTTTATGTTTTGGGTAACACATTTCAGTTGAGATTCAATGGCATATTTGTGGCCAAAATGCCTATCTGTACCATGTATTATGAAGGTGGGAGTCAGACGATCTCCAGCTGTTAATAATTACTTCAACGCCACGCTTTCCACGCGGGAGTCGTCTGCAGCCTCCAAAATGTCACCGTAGTTGTGCTAAGCATGCTGGACTGCACAATAAATCTTCTATGGGGTTACACCCGCCCTTCTTCGAGCTCAGCTTTGGATTTAGTGAAAGTCAGAGAACGTAGGCCTATAGACAGTCGTATACACATTTTATAAATAAATTAGTCAATATTCCACAAATAAATCCTATAAACATCATTTCGACTAAACTTAATTGACTTAAGTCAAAGTAACATAGGACTAATTTGTAGGAGAATGATTAATTTATGTTACGATATGAATACAATTTAAAATGATTAAAAGCACTTGATCTTGTTATTCGTTGATTTCATTTTTACTCACGGTTCACTTTCCATCCCATCATTGACATCAACGGAAGCAATTTCTTCATATTGTGTCGTCACTTCCGGGTCATGTCTATTCACATCATTTAAATAGTCCACAAGGTTATAGAAATTCGCCGTCTCGTTATACAGACTCCATATGATATCCAAAACGAAAGGCTTTATCGTGGTGGAGAACTCGCAATAAAACTTGGTTGAGTCACCGATGTCCGCCATTTTGGCTTCGCAGTTGTCGTTGTTCAGGATGACCACCATCCCGGAATCTTCGGCTGAAAGTGAACCGTAAATCGTTGTTATATACGGTATACACAGTGAATCTGAACTGTAGGCTATTCTGACCAAAAGCGAACAGGGACAGGATCAGGGACAGGGTCAGGGACAGGGACAGGGACAGGGACAGGGACAGGACGGGTGAGGGTGAGGGTGAGGGTGAGGGTGAGGGTGAGGGTGAGGGTGAGGGTGAGGGTGAGGATGAGGGTGAGGGTGAGGGTTAGGGTTAGGGTGAGGGTGAGGGTGAGGGTGAGGGTTAGGGTGAGGGTGAGGGTGAGGGTGAGGGTTAGGGTGAGGGTGAGGGTGAGGGTGAGGGTGAGGGTGAGGGGGAAGGAGAAGGTGAGAGAGGACACACAATTGATCAACTCACGTATAATATGCAAGTGGATGGTTCGTGGCTCCAATACTTGAGTCCCTTGCGATGCCATACATTTATAAAGACCGTCATCGACACCGAGTCTGCTCTTCGGTAGGACTAATTTTTGATTTAAATCCTGTAGAGTTATCGTAAAAAAAGAAAAGGAGCAATGATGCAGTATAGCCTATTAGCCTTATCCCAATATTATAAGACGTATGTAATGATATGTAGTGATTAGGCCTAGCGATTAAACACACATCATTCCTCATTCCCCTCACTCCATCCCTCCCCCAGGCTCCCTCCTTCTCTATCTCATCCACACTCCCTCCTTCCCCATCTCTCGCGCCCTCTTTTTCCTCGCCCCACTTATCCCTACCTCACTCCTCCTCCCTACACTCTATCTATGCAGTCACCCGATAGTCAATGATAGTCTATACCGGTGTGTGTGGTGTGTACCAATTTGGCCAACGTTGACCCAACGTAGTCTGGCTATCTGGGTACGTACCCTTCCTCTATCCCCCTCACTCCATCCCTCCCCCAGGCTCCCTCCTTCTCTATCTCATCCACACTCCCTCCTTCCCCATCCCTACCTCGCGCCCTCTTCTCCCTCGCCCCATTTATCCCTACCTCACTCGCTAACTCCCCTCCCTATACGTCGCTCCCTCCCCGCCTCCCTGATCCTTCCCTCCAATTATTCTTATCCCTTCTGAGTCCCTCTCTTCCTTTTCCATCCCTCTCCACTTAACCCACTGGGTCTACCTGACTATCTTACAGTGGTTCTGATTGGTTTATTGCAAGATATACTCATTTGAATAGCCAATTAAAATACAGCTTGTAAAATATTTCACTCCAATCTTTATCAGGGATACAACTATTGTAAAAATGTCTCTGATTGGTGCAATAAATCATGTATCTATCTTTCTGACCAATCGGCCGGTAGTTCTCAGGGGGTTAACTAAATCTCAGTGTAGAGTCTGGCTGGTAGCTATAATACTGACCTGCAGTTCGATAACCCCTGGTTCATGTACAATGGGCTCATCGTCGTGAAACCACTGCAAATCACAAAAATTCTGCACTTCACACATAAGCGTTTTCTCTCCATTTTCTTTAACTATTTCATTACCACTCCATTCATTGTTTCCCTGGCGGATGTAGGTTAGCTTACAATCTGTAGGATAAATGTTCATAAGGAAGTTTGGTGAAATATCGCTAATATTTACGCTGGCCCTTTCATGGGCGGCGAGTTTCACGAATACACGCTGGACGAGTCGTCCGCTCCGGGTATACTGGCTACGTAGCGCAGATGTATTATAATACACTATGCGTACAAAGACGCGTTCATGCATGATGCACTTTACCTTAACAGTTACGTCACCGTCACTGTCTCGAGAAAGTGGGCATAGACAGAGACTATAACTATGGGACAAGTATCTCGAAGGCAAAGTCCCCCGTTTACTATGCTTAAATTGACGGAGGACGGTTTTAGAGGGGGCGCACTATCACGGTCGTAGCAAACCAGACGACCTAAGACGTGGTGGATTTTATCGGCTCAAAACATGATTTGTGGCACAGAAATAATAGTACATCAATGGTCAAAAAAAGCTGATTGTGATTTAGAGTAAAACTTATTTGCTTTGATGATAGCAGAATTTAGTTCTTATATGACACGAAACATTCAGAATTGGTTATTTGAAATTAATTTTTACGTGGAACAAAATACGAATTTTAAATTGTGGATGGCTTCGTCTGACAGTGACAGAGGAGGGGCGTGGCGTTATTTGCATTTCATGAATATTGTAATCAGATCAGTTGGGAAGGACGCTGGATCGCGACGATCACATCGTGTGAGGTCATGAATAGTCATGAATGAATATTCATTCACAACGAATGATTGACAGTTTACGCTTAACTTCCGGGGGACGGTCTGATAGAGTGCGCTATACTGAACAAAATCTCAACAAAGGGCAGATAGGGTGTTACGTAGGCCTGGAATAGACCATGTGTCAAATCGAAATAAGCTTTCATTGAAACATGTATGCACTGACCATTCATACATACCTGGGGTGGGGTTATGTACCATATCACACGTGCATACTGACGCACTACCATCCGTCTTCCCTACAACGCTGGTGGTGTAAATGATAAGGCATAGAACAGTGGACAGATTCTTGAGCCCCAGCGGCATGTTACGGCAGTAGAATACAAACTGTAACAAAAAATGTATATTTGTCATTTCATTATTGTGTTGTGTTTTCTTACCAGGAACAACAATTCCTTGCGCTACAAAATTAACTTTGTCTCGTTCAAATCGGTGCAATACAGACGGAGATATGGCCACATTACAAACTTATTCAATGCAAGATGTTTCATGTTTGGTTGTCACAGTTCATTAAAGGAAGTGTCCCGCAAGCATAAAAGTGTGCATTATATGTTAGAAAAATAACTATCAAGCCCAACTTTTGTAATTATATAGAACAAAACACCACACTTATGACAAAAACAAATAAAAACCGCAATCTCTCAACATGCACTTTTTAAAATTCGCGGCGATCGAAAGTCCCAGTGTCGCCATGATGTCATAGTTATACAATGCACATGCGCGAAAAAATTGCATGTTGAGTGATGGCAGTTTTTATTCATTTGTGTGACTAGTATGGTGTTTTGTTCTATATAATTACGTAATTTCGGCTCGATAATTATTTTCTAACAAATAATGCTCAATGTTGTGCTTGCGGGACCCTTCCTTTAAACTCTCCACTGAATCATTGCACTACAAGCAACACAGACCAGACCAATTGATGAGTGTTGTGATTGTTATATACGAGGGGCATTCAATAAATACCTGCAACTATTGAAAATCTCTGAACCGTGACACGTGTCAGTAAAATAAACTTATACTTTAACTGTAAGTCTTACTCTTTTCTCACAGAAAATTTCGAACACGTAGGTCATTTTTATCATTACATTTCAGCACCGTGAATACCGTGATCTCAGGGCACTGGTTAGGGAATTAAATGTTACAATGGCGGGAAATTTGAAAGACAAGTTTATAGCATGCATTAAGATACGTGCGTTTACGGTGTTAATATTGGCGCTTGATTTATAATGCTGATTCTTGTCAATTTTCAGTGCCCAGAGACCATGATGTTTATAGTACTGAAATTACATGATAAGAATGACCCACATGTTTGAAATTTTCCGTGAGAAAGGGTAAAGACTTACAGTTTAAGTATCATAAGTTTATCTTATTGACACATGTCACGGTTCAGAGATTTTCAATGGTTGCAGGTATTTATTGAATGCCCCTCGTACCTATTTGTTTGCCTTCAAGGACCCTTACATGGTTTTTCCTTGTCTCTTTATTCCAAAGTTTTTCCATTGACATTTCAAAATTTCACAAAATGTTTCAAAAATGTAAACATTATTGAATTTAATTAATTATGAAAATAAATTGTTTCAAATCTGCTTACTTTGATTGTTTTTGACCATTATTTGGAATCATCATGAGAAATGCATTAAAATATGTACAAACAGACATTATTCATAATTGGCGCATTAACGTCAGAAGAGGGCCGGTCTATCCAACTGAGCATGCCAGAGCAATTAGTGCTCCGAAAACAAGGCCAGCGATGTAGCCGAGACGAGAGTGATGTAGTTTTTAAAGGTAGATGTTCCGATTTTCAACTTGAAGTTTTCTATTCTACATGAAAGGTCATCCTTCAAAACGTCGTGTCCCAAAATTTGAGATGCATAGCTATTATGGTTCTTATTTTAGACGCACAAGATGCTGTGAACTGTACCCATTGAGTAGTACACAAACTATATCGGTGGTAACCACCATTCGCGGTAATTCAACGCTATTTCGTCGATTTCTCTGTCAATATACCGAATTAGGCCGTCAAATTTCAGTATGATGATGAGAAAAATACGAGCTTTCATATGATATGAAAATCTCCGTATGTTTGAAATAATTCTGTGTTACGAAAATGAGATCGGGTCATCTACCTTTAAATGTGGTGAACTTTGCACTAATCATAAAAAAATTCTTCATACTTCTGAACTGTTCAATATTTGAACTTATTACATTCGCGAAATAAACTTGGACGTATCTATTCCACTAGTTTGAAATGAAGTGTTTGCTGGTAACCGACACTATCTAGGAAATATAGAAGTTCACAGTTTATTACATTGCAGTAAAAGTACGAGATTGTAATGTTTATCGGCGCACTAATTGCTCTGAGCATGCTCAGTTAGAATTCACACCCTCTGTTGACGTAAATGCGCCAATTATTAATAACGTCTATTGGTTCTAAGATAAGACTTGAAAGTTGGAAAAGACTACTGAAAAATCTGTTTTGTAATTGTAGCCGCGTGGAAAGTGTTAAAGTAGTCGCAAAACCACGTCAGACGATTTTTTCTTATAAGTGACAAAATCAATGGCAAACAAAGTTATATTTTGATAGATTTGGTATTTAAACATAACCAAATAATAATCAATAATTATTTCTTTGAAATGATAAAGCTGCATAGGGAAGGCTCGACCCTCCGGGTCTTGCCTTCTCTAGCAGCTTTTCATGCGAACCAGACCTGAACAAGACACCATTATAATTTGATAACACAGTCACCCTAATACACACTTAAAAATAGGTAGTCAAAAATCCTACGAATCGACTTTCCATGGTGTTATTCACGTTAGTTGTGAGATGATTTGCCTAATCAAGACGCCGGCGTTGTGAGACATGTTTTTCAAATAGTGTTTAATTAAATTTCATATTATTGTAGATGAAATTGAATACATGGAAATAATATGTGCTGTTATTCTTTGAATTGGTTGAAGGATTGAGCTATTGTTATTCATAAAATATTTAATATTTGACTGGCATGGTAGTCATTTTGACGATGACTTTTGCTGCAGTTAAATTGTAACTCCATATAGACCTAGTTATTATTAACTACATACAAAGTCGAATTTAACTACATTCAAAGTCGAAAGGCAAATATCAACCCCGTATTGTGGTCAAATTAACTACATCCAGGGCTATTCCAAAGTGACCCCCAAACCAGTCAAATTACTACTATGTTAACATAGTCATTTTCCACTTCATACCAAGTCAAAAGATGTATGGGGTCAAAATTAACTTATAAGGGGTTGTTTTAAAATGACTTTTTAATTGAAGTCAAATATGACTTCATTCATATAGTTATTTTTAATTCATACGAAATCAAAATATAAAGATCAACCCCGTATGCAGTCATATTTGACTTATTAAGGGTCATATGACTTACTAAGGGGTCATTTGAAAATGACTACAGAAAGTAGTCAAATTTTGACTACCTATTTTAAGTGTGTACAAAAGAAGAAAAAATCGCATCCGCAATGTGAAATGTATACGAAGAATGGATGGAATATAGCCTATTAAAGGGACGGAGGACGATTTAAATATTGTATTGTTAAATTAATTGTCTTATTATACCTGTAGGCCTACAAATGTCAAATGCATGCTCAAGAGGACTTAATAAAGGGGTAAAAAAGTAAGCCCCCCCCCCCCCCCTCTAAAATTAGATTACTTTTGTTTACATAACTTCACACACAATTAGACGTTTTGAAAAACGATGATGAAAAGAGAAACATTTTGTTTGCGTAACACCTCCACACAATAAGACGTTTTAAGAAATTGAAACTTTTCTGAAAAGGAAAAACGCTTAGCTATCCGTACAAAGTTTCCCCTTTTCAATACCATGTTTACTTTTCCCAAAAAAGTCAAATATCCCCAAAATAATGAAATCATTAACATGTAATTTGCCAAATGATCCAATACAAGTAAGTGCCACTTTTTCTGAAAACATCGTGTTGAGGAAATGTGACTGTTTTGGGAAAAGTAATCGTGATATCGAAAATGGAAAACTTTCGTTTTGTAGCCAAGCGTTTTCTCTTTTCATATATAAACGTTTCAATTTTTCAAAACGTCTAATTGTGTGTGAAGTTAGGTAAACAAACTAATTGAATGAAAAACCTAGCTACGCCATGTATTATAAGTAGGCTATAAGAGATGTTATAAAAATAATTGATAAGTGTAATCCAAACAAAGGTGCCGGTATGACGACATAGGCAACTTCATTATAAAACGAGTTGTAAATGAAATAGTGGAACCCCTCACGATAATATTCAATCTCTCTATTTCAACTGGTATTGTTCCCGAAAAATTAAAACAAGCAAAAGTAATACCAATCTACAAAAAGAATGACGCCGACAAATTTTCTAATTATCGGCCAGTGTCACTTTTGCCGTGTTTTTTCCAAAATTCTAGAAAGACGTATATTTAATAGATGTGTTGATTATGTTGATGCCCATGAAATCCTAAATGACAAACAATTTGGATTTAGACCAAATCATTCAACCTATAGGCCTATGGCTATTTTGCAACTAGTTGATAAAATTAACAATGCTGTTGAGAGAAACGAAACCACTATTGGAATCTTTCTAGATTTATCAAAAGCATTTGATACAATTGATCATAATATACTTTTATACAAATTGGAGCATTATGGATTTCGTGGAATTGTATTGGAATGGTTCAAAAACTATCTTAGTAATAGAAAACAACATGTTTCATATAACTCAATTGAATCTGAGGAAAAGGATATTCTTTGTGGTGTTTCGCAAGGCTCGATATTGGGTCCCCTACTGTTTATACTTTATGTTAATGACATATCTAATACCTCAAATGTACTGGAATTTATCCTTTTTGCTGATGACACCACTATTCTCTACTCGCAATTCACTATTGAAACACACCTAGCCTGTATTAATAAAGAATTAAAAGAAGTCAGCAATTGGTTCAAAGCCAACAAGTTATCAGTAAATGCTAGCAAAACTAACTATATGATTTTAGGAACACCTCACATGGTATCAAATGTCGATTCTCATATGGAAATTATTTTAGACAATACTGTTTTGGAAAGAGTAAAATAAACTAAATTCCTAGGTGTGTTAATCGATGATTGCCTTACATGGAAACATCACATTGATTGTGTGTCTAAAACAATTGCTAGAAATATTGGTGTCATGAACAAACTCAAGCACTTTGTTCCAACCCGTATATTACATACTCTTTACTGTACCCTTATCTTGCCTTAGTTAAATTATGGTGTACTTATTTGGGGAAACACTTGTAAATCCTACCGGGACAAGATTGTTAAACTTCAAAAATGGGCAATAAGAACTGCTTCTTGTACTACAAGTTGTAGTCACTATAGAAGTCACACTGGACCAATTTTTGCCAAATTTAATATGTTAACAGTCACTGATATGTATACTCTTGAATTGGGTACATTTATGTATAAATACACCGTAAATGAGTTACCTTCTTCATTTAAAGACTACTTCAAAAAACGTTCTGACATCCACAACTATTCGACAAGACATAGTAACAACTTCAATCTAACCAAAAATAAGAGAATATTCTCGGATCACTCAGTTCGCACTATAGTGGTCCCCATCTTTGGAACTCTCTCGAAAATTCATACAAAATTTCAAATTCGGTAAAACATTTTCGTAATAAATTCAAGCAAAAACTTATTTCAAGTTACGATTAATTGATTTTTTTAGAGCACTATTTCAATTTCACTTTATGGTTATTTTATGATATTCTTTTTGAGCATTGTCCTTTGTCTTGTCCGGTATATATTGTTAGTGTCATATTTAGGTTTTAAATTTGGCTGTATTGGTTTTGTGTTTTATTGTCCCAGGGCTTCAGGGGATAGCACTTTACAGGCCTTTTTGGCCTTCTCCTCCATAATCGTTTCGTTTTTCTGTTGTTTTAAATTATCTGATTGTTTCTTACTGATTTTTGATGTTATTTGATGTTATTTGTGATTTTAATGGTATGGTAATAAATGATGAATGAATGAATGAATGTAGAGGTAGTACTTCGCCGACCCTTCTTTCAGTCACTGCTTTAAATTAGGCCTATAATTAAAGATATACATGTATACAGGGTGAGTCCAAAAAAAAGTGTACTCAACTTAAAGGATTTTTAAAAAGAAATTTGAGCATTTGTCACACAAATTATGTTAATGGTAAACAAGACCAATAAAATTAGCTTTAATAATAATTTTATTTGGTTAGAATTGGTTAAGAGAAACTCATTTTACGCGTATATTGAATAAACGTGGCCATTTTTAGATCTGAACAAGGTACCATCTTCGAAGGCTCAAATTCAATATCACCAGGTGTAATAAAGCAATAACAAATTACAGTCCTGACAAAAGGTTCTAAAGTCTTCAAGTAGGCCCTACTACGGCAACGTATTGACAATGCATGTAAAGCTTTGCGGCGAAGAAGGACCTCCAGGCGCGCCATCAACAGCATGAAGACCAGAGCGAGACTTTGTATTAACAATAATGGTGGTATTGGTGGTCACGTAGAAGGAAGACCTGCTTGATCATTTGCCTATTTCTGGACTTACCTGAAAACAAATTGTCTTCAAGAATGAATGTCCTTGTAGAGAAAGAGAGAGATACTTTTACTTTACTAGTCTTACTGTAGCTGTGGACATCGATATTTTGACCGTATATTTTAACTGTATCGAGGAAAATATTTACTTAATCGAACATATTTATGAAAAATAGGTGCAATATTATGTTTTATCAAAAGACTTTATTGTATATTTTATACAGTATCAGATAGTCACTCATTTGGCCATTTTTATTCCACGTCCTCGTCTTGCTTATCATGTTTATGAAATCTATGAATAATTTTTCAATCCCTGCAATTACTTTACGCTTTAACTCACAAGTGGTGATAATATTTTATCTTTATTTCATGTTAAATAACGAGGAGAAACGCTGAACAAGGCTATTATTTATTTAATTGGTTTAATAAATAGACTGTTTAATCCTTTACATGTTAATCTTAGTACACATTATTAAGCGCTCATTGAGCTTGAAATCACAAATTTGTTCGGTTTCAAAATTCAGTTCTTTTACAGAAATATTCATATCTCCTAGACGGTTCCATATATTGCCGTGATTCTTTTTGCCGGTGATAGCAGATAATGGCGTAATTGATTACATTATTGGTTGCCTTAATTTTGTGGTCAGAAATATTTTCTATTTATTTTTCAATCAGAGTACACTTTTTTTTACTCACCCTGTAGGCTACACTGTCACAGTAAAGTATTGGTTCCCATTGGGACTATGTCTATAACGGTCCCATAATTTCTTTTGGTGTGTAAACAAGGAGGTATGAATTGTTTTAGCTATCTACCTAAGATGGCTTTACCTTTGAGGTAATTTTAACATTTTCGATGGTTTGGGGAGGGGGAAATGGGGGGGGGGGGGGGGAGGTGGCTTGATCTGTCTGGGGGAGGGGGTGGCAAGGTGGGGAAAGCTTGAAAGAGGCAAGTGGTAGAGGGGTTGGGGATTTGACCCCCATGCCTCATACCCTCTGGCATGGGCGTCACATGATCCTGGGGGGACAGGGGGTCCTGTCCCCCCACGTTTTGGTAAAATTAGCCATTTGTTGTTGTTTTCAGCCCCTTTTTGACAATTTAGGCCCAATGCCCCCCCCCCCCCCCCCCCCCCGGATTGACGCTCATGCCCTCTGGTCCCGCCACTGATGATTAATGTATTAGTACTCTGATAATTGCCTACTAACTATATATACTAACCTTTTTAAATGATACATGCAGTTGAACTCAGTTGATAGACCTATGACCGACTCACTCTGCCACCAATTCTATTTAAAGCAAACCTCCACAATGAATTCAGGATAGTCCAGCTCAACTTGTTGTAGTAGTCGTTAAAATATAATGCAGTGCGCTTCAATGTCAATGCTCTATACGGACGTATAAACTTGAATAAACTTCCGGTTTAAAACTTGGCTAGTCATATCAACAAGAGCCAAGCTCATGTGTGTCCGCACTATTTTTCCATAAAAAAACAATACAAATAAACAACATGAGAACAATCGCGGGAGAGAATCCGTTGGTTTTAATAAAATCAAACCAGGCCCGGAAAACAGGTACTAAGTAGCCTATGAAGCCTGCCTGGTACATACGAAAGCCACGGATATCGTACAGTAAACACTGCACAGCTAGCTGAGGCGACCTGTTGAACTTGCGTAGCGTAAATACCAATGGATACGAATTAATATGTCACAGTCACAATCAGGTTCAAACATAGAACGATATGCCTTCATAGAACCATAGATTACAATTGATTGTATTACATGTATATATATATAGAAAGGGTACCGGGGTGAAGAAACTGTTTTAATTGCTTTTGATCGCGCCGTGGCAGCGGCAGCACTACAAATCGTTTTCCACTTAAATGAATATTGTTAGCGAAAATACAATGAATGATCTTGAATGCCCTTAAGAAATCGTATGCACGAATACGGTCTTTAACATTCATTACAAAGGGACAAGCCATCCATCAAAGATATAATAATAGCGGGTAGGATGACGCATTAAAGTCGTTTTGTCATTTTGTTTCCTGTCTTAGGCTATTCATCTATAGATAGCTTACAAAGGCTGTGTTTTGGGACACTTTTTTAGTCTTTACGGCATTTTACTTTACGACATATTTTAAATGTCACATTTACATTTTGGTTCGAGTTATACAACAAATTTCACAATATATGAAATAAAGGGGTCAAAAAAAGTAAGCAGCCCCCCCTAAAATTAGATTACTTTTGTTTACATAACTTCACACACAAATAGACGTTTTGAAAAATTGAAACGATTATGAAAAGAGAAAACGCTTGGCTACCAATAAAAGGTTTTAAATTTTCGATTTCATGTTTACTTTTCCCAAAACAGTCACATTTCCTCATAATGATGTTTTCAGAAAAAGTGGCACTTACTTGTATTGGATTTTGGCAAATTTCATGTTACCGGAAACATCATTTTGGGGATATTTGACTTTTTTTTGGAAAAGTAAACGTGATATTGAAAATGGGAAACTTTGTACGGATAGCTAAGCGTTTTTCCTTTTCAGAAAAGTTTCAATTTCTTAAAACGTCTAATTGTGTGGGGTGTTACTCAAACAAAATTGTATAGGATTTTGAAAATGCCACTGTTTCTGAGAACATCGTTTTGGGAAAATGAGACAATTTTGGGAAAAGTAAACATGATATTGAACAGGAGAAACTTTCTGTGAGAAGCCAAGCACTCTTTCTTTTCACAAGTTTTTAAATTTCTCAAAACGATTAATCCTGTGCGGAGTTATGCAAACAAACTTGGTCTAATTTTCGTACAAAAAAATCACGAGAGAGAGTTTTTAAATTTACTGGTATGGACCAAGTGCCACTTTTTCTGAAAACATCATTTTGGGGAAATGTGACTGTTTTGGGAAAAGTAAACATAATATCGAAAATGTAAAAGTTTCTATTGGTAGCCAAGCGTTTTTTCTTTTCATAATCAATCCAACTTTTCGAAACGTTTAATTGTGTGTGAAGTTATGTAAACTAAAGTAATCTAAATTTAGGGGTGGGGGGACTCACTTTTTTTGACCCCTTTATAAAGCAGTTTACCAACCCATGCTATTGCTATCACTTTCATTTGGTTCATTTTACGCGGAAAGTCAAACTGTCAATTTGGTTCATTTTACGTGACAAATGTTACATTGTCAATTTGGTGCATTTTATGCGACAAATGTCACGCTTTCATTTGGTTCATTTCACGCAACAAATGTTACATTGTCAATTTGGTTCATTTTATGTGACAATTGTCACGAGTGTCATTTGGTTCATTTTCGCGACAAATGTTACATTTCCAATTTGGTTCATTTTATCTGACAAATGTCAAACTTTCATTTGGTTCATTTTAAATGACAAATGTTACATTGTCATTTTGGTTCATTTTATGTGACAATTGTCGTACTGTCATTTGGTTCATTTTATGCGACAAATGTCACATTGTCAATTTGGTGCATTTAATGCGACAAATGTCACGCTTTCATTTGGTTCATTTCACGCAACAAATGTTACATTATCATTTGGTTCATTTCATGTGATATATGTCACACTGTCATTTGGTTCATTTCATGCGACAAATGTCACATTGTCAATTGGGACATTTGATGCAATAAATGTCACACTTTAATTTGGTTCATTTTACGCAACAAATGTTACATTATCATTTGGTTCATTTCATGTGATATATGTTACACTGTCATTTGGTTCATGCGACAAATTTCAAACCATCAATTTGGTTCATTTAAATGCGACAAATGTCACATTGTCAATTTGGTTCATTTTACGCGACAATTGTTACCGTTGTCATTTTGGTTCATTTCATGCGACAAATGTCGAACCATCAATTGGGTTCATTTTATGCGACAAATATCACATTGTCAATTTGGTTCATTTTACGCGACAATTGTTACATTGTCATTTTTGGTTCATTTTACGCGACAATTGTTACATTGTCATTTTTGGTTCATTTTCTGCAACAAATGTTACACTGTCAATTTGGTTCATTTTGTGCGACAAATGTCACACTTAAATTTGGTTCACTTTACACAACAAATTTTACATTGTCAATTTGGTTCATTTTATGCGACAAATGTCAAACTGTTAATTTGGTTCATTTTATGCGACAAATGTCACATTGTCAATTGGGACATTTGATGCAATAAATGTCACACTTTAATTTGGTTCATTTTACGCAACAAATGTTACATTATCATTTGGTTCATTTCATGTGATATATGTTACACTGTCATTTGGTTCATGCGACAAATTTCAAACCATCAATTTGGTTCATTTAAGTGCGACAAATGTCACATTGTCAATTTGGTTCATTTTACGCGACAATTGTTACCGTTGTCATTTTGGTTCATTTCATGCGACAAATGTCGAACCATCAATTGGGTTCATTTTATGCGACAAATATCACATTGTCAATTTGGTTCATTTTACGCGACAATTGTTACATTGTCATTTTTGGTTCATTTTACGCGACAATTGTTACATTGTCATTTTTGGTTCATTTTCTGCAACAAATGTTACACTGTCAATTTGGTTCATTTTGTGCGACAAATGTCACACTTAAATTTGGTTCACTTTACACAACAAATTTTACATTGTCAATTTGGTTCATTTTATGCGACAAATGTCAAACTGTTAATTTGGTTCATTTTATGCGACAAATGTCAAACTGTTAATTTGGTACATTTTATGCGACAAATGTCACTTTGCCATTTTTGGTTCATAAGTTTTACATAACAAATGTTACAACGTCATTTTGGTTCATTTTATCTGACAAATGTCAAACTGTCATTTTGGTTCACTTTTTATGCCATTTGGTTCATTTTATGTGACAAATGTTGCATTGTCATTTTGGTTCATTTGAGGTGACAAATAATACATTGTCAATTTGGGTAATTTTTATACAACAAATGTTACACTGTCAATTTGGTACATTTTATACGACAAATATGTCACACTGTCATTTTGGTTTACTTTATGCAATAAATGCCACATTGTCAATTTGGTTAATGATTTGATACGACAAATATGTCACACTGTCATTTTATGCGACAAATGTCAATTTGGTTCCTTTTATGCGACAAATGTTACATTGTCAATTTGGTTCATTTTATGTGACAATTGTCATGAGTGTCATTTGGTTCATTTTCGCGACATATGTTACATTTCCAATTTGGTTCATTTTATCTGACAAATGTCAAACTGTCAATTTGGTTTATTTTATGCGACAGATGTCACATTGTCAATGGTTCATTTTATGCGACAAATGTCAAACTTTCATTTGGTTCATTTTAAATGACAAATGTTACATTGTCATTTTGGTTCATTTTATGTGACAATTGTCGCACTGTCATTTGGTTCATTTTATGCGACAAATGTCACATTGTCAATTTGGTACATTTTATGTGACAAATGATACATTGTCAATTTGGTACATTTCATGCGACAAATGATACATTGTCAATTTGGTACATTTCATGCGACAAATGTCACATTGTCAATTTGGTACATTTCATGCGACAAATGTTACATTGTCAATTTGGTACATTCATGCGACAAATGTTACATTGTCAATTTGGTACATTCATGCGACAAATGATACTTTGACAATTTGGTACATTTCATGAGACAAATGTTACATTGTCAATTTGGTACATTCATGCGACAAATGTCACATTGTCAATTTGGTGCATTTTATGCGACAAATGTCACGCTTTCATTTGGTTCATTTCACGCAACAAATGTTACATTATCATTTGGTTCATTTCATGTGATAGTATGTCACACTGTCATTTGGTTCATTTCATGCGACAAATGTCACATTGTCAATTGGGACATTTGATGCAATAAATGTCACACTTTGATTTGGTTCATTTTACGCAACAAATGTTACATTAACGTTTGGTTCATTTCATGTGATATATGTTACACTGTCATTTGGTTCATGCGACAAATTTCAAACCATCAATTTGGTTCATTTAAGTGCGACAAATGTCACATTGTCAATTTGGTTCATTTTACGCGACAATTGTTACCGTTGTCATTTTGGTTCATTTCATGCGACAAATGTCGAACCATCAATTTGGTTCATTTTATGCGACAAATATCACATTGTCAATTTGGTTCATTTTACGCGACAATTGTTACATTGTCATTTTTGGTTCATTTTCTGCAACAAATGTTACACTGTCAATTTGGTTCATTTTGTGCGACAAATGTCACACTTAAATTTGGTTCACTTTACACAACAAATTTTACATTGTCAATTTGGTTCATTTTATGCGACAAATGTCAAACTGTTAATTTGGTTCATTTTATGCGACAAATGTCAAACTGTTAATTTAGTACATTTCATGCGACAAATGTCACTTTGCCATTTTTGGTTCATAAGTTTTGCATAACAAATGTTACAACGTCATTTTGGTTCATTTTATCTGACAAATGTCATACTGTCATTTTGGTTCACTTTTTATGCCATTTGGTTCATTTCATGTGACAAATGTTGCATTGTCATTTTGGTTCATTTGAGGTGACAAATAATACATTGTCAATTTGAGTAATTTTTATACAACAAATGTTACACTGTCAATTTGGTACATTTTATACGACAAATATGTCACACTGTCATTTTGGTTTACTTTATGCAATAAATGCCACATTGTCAATTTGGTTAATGATTTGATACGACAAATATGTCACACTGTCATTTTATGCGACAAATGTCAATTTGGTTCCTTTTATGCGACAAATGTTACATTGTCAATTTGGTTCATTTCATGTGACAATTGTCATGAGTGTCATTTGGTTCATTTTCGCGACAAATGTTACATTTCCAATTTGGTTCATTTTATCTGACAAATGTCAAACTGTCAATTTGGATTATTTTATGCGACAGATGTCACATTGTCAATGGTTCATTTTATGCGACAAATGTACAACTTTCATTTGGTTCATTTTAAATGACAAATGTTACATTGTCATTTTGGTTCATTTTATGTGACAATTGTCGCACTGTCATTTGGTTCATTTTATGCGACAAATGTCACATTATCAATTTGGTACATTTTATGTGACAAATGATACATTGTCAATTTGGTACATTTCATGCGACAAATGATACATTGTCAATTTGGTACATTTCATGCGACAAATGTCACATTGTCAATTTGGTACATTTCATGCGACAAATGTCACATTGTCAATTTGGTACATTTCATGCGACAAATGTTACATTGTCAATTTGGTACATTCATGCGACAAATGTTACATTGTCAATTTGGTACATTCATGCGACAAATGATACATTGACAATTTGGTACATTTCATGCGACAAATGTTACATTGTCAATTTGGTACATTCATGCGACAAATGTCACATTGTCAATTTGGTGCATTTTATGCGACAAATGTCACGCTTTCATTTGGTTCATTTCACGCAACAAATGTTACATTATCATTTGGTTCATTTCATGTGATATATGTTACACTGTCATTTGGTTCATTTCATGCGACAAATGTCACATTGTCAATTGGGACATTTGATGCAATAAATGTCACACTTTGATTTGGTTCATTTTACGCAACAAATGTTACATTATCATTTGGTTCATTTCATGTGATATATGTTACACTGTCATTTGGATCGTACGACAAATTTCAAACCATCAATTTGGTTCATTTAAGTGCGACAAATGTCACATTGTCAATTTGGTTCATTTTACGCGACAATTGTTACCGTTGTCATTTTGGTTCATTTCATGCGACAAATGTCGAACCATCAATTCGGTTCATTTTATGCGACAAATATCACATTGTCAATTTGGTTCATTTTACGCGACAATTGTTACATTGTCATTTTTGGTTCATTTTCTGCAACAAATGTTACACTGTCAATTTGGTTCATTTTGTGCGACAAATGTCACACTTAAATTTGGTTCACTTTACACAACAAATTTTACATTGTCAATTTGGTTCATTTTATGCGACAAATGTCAAACTGTTAATTTAGTACATTTCATGCGACAAATGTCACTTTGCCATTTTTGGTTCATAAGTTTTACATAACAAATGTTACAACGTCATTTTGGTTCATTTTATCTGACAAATGTCATACTGTCATTTTGGTTCACTTTTTATGCCATTTGGTTCATTTCATGTGACAAATGTTGCATTGTCATTTTGGTTCATTTGAGGTGACAAATAATACATTGTCAATTTGAGTAATTTTTATACAACAAATGTTACACTGTCAATTTGGTACATTTTATACGACAAATATGTCACACTGTCATTTTGGTTTACTTTATGCAATAAATGCCACATTGTCAATTTGGTTAATGATTTGATACGACAAATATGTCACACTGTCATTTTATGCGACAAATGTCAATTTGGTTCCTTTTATGCGACAAATGTTACATTGTCAATTTGGTTCATTTTATGTGACAATTGTCATGAGTGTCATTTGGTCCATTTTCGCGACAAATGTTACATTTCCAATTTGGTTCATTTTATCTGACAAATGTGAAACTGTCAATTTGGTTTATTTTATGCGACAGATGTCACATTGTCAATTTAATTCATTATGCGACAAATGTCAAACTTTCATTTGGTTCATTTTAAATGACAAATGTTACATTGTCATTTTGGTTCATTTTATGTGACAATTGTCGCACTGTCATTTGGTTCATTTTATGCGACAAATGTCACATTGTCAATTTGGTACATTTTATGTGACAAATGATACATTGTCAATTTGGTACATTTCATGCGACAAATGATACATTGTCAATTTGGACATTTCATGCGACAAATGTCACATTGTCAATTTGGTGCATTTTATGCGACAAATGTCACGCTTTCATTTGGTTCATTTCACGCAACAAATGTTACATTATCATTTGGTTCATTCCATGTGATATATGTTACACTGTCAGTTGGTTCATGCGACAAATTTCAAACCATCAATTTGGTTCATTTAAGTGCGACAAATGTCACATTGTCAATTTGGTTCATTTTACGCGACAATTGTTACATTGTCATTTTGGTTCATTTCATGCGACAAATGTCGAACCATCAATTTGGTTCATTTGATACGACAAATGTCACACTGTCATTTTTGGTTCATTTTCTGCAACAAATGTCACATTGTCAATTTGGTTCATTTTGTGCGACAAATGTCACACTTAAATTTGGTTCACTTTACACGACAAATTTTACATTGTCAATTTGGTTCATTTTATGCGACAAATGTCACACTTAAATTTGGTTCACTTTACACGACAAATTTTACATTGTCAATTTTACATTGTTCATTTTATGCGACAAATGTCAAACTGTCAATTTGGTTCATTTTATGCGACAAATGTCACATTTTCAATTTGGTACATTTTATGCAACAAATGTCACGCTGTCAATTTGGTTCATTTTACCCGACAATTGTCACACTTCAATTTGGTTCATTTTATGCGACAAATGTCAAACTGTTAATTTGGTTCATTTTATGCGACAAATGTCACATTGTCAATTTGGTGCATTTTATGCGACAAATGTCACGCTTTCATTTGGTTCATTTCACGCAACAAATGTTACATTATCATTTGGTTCATTTCATGCGACAAATGTCACGCTGTCATTTGGTTCATTTCATGCGACAAATGTCACATTGTCAATTGGGACATTTGATGCAATAAATGTCACACTTTGATTTGGTTCATTTTACGCAACAAATGTTACATTAACGTTTGGTTCATTTCATGTGATATATGTTACACTGTCATTTGGTTCATGCGACAAATTTCAAACCATCAATTTGGTTCATTTAAGTGCGACAAATGTCACATTGTCAATTTGGTTCATTTTACGCGACAATTGTTACATTGTCATTTTGGTTCATTTCATGCGACAAATGTTGAACCATCAATTTGGTTCATTTAATGCGACAAATATCACATTGTCAATTTGGTTCATTTTACGCGACAATTGTTACATTGTCATTTTGGTTCATTTCATGCGACAAATGTCGAACCATCAATTTGGTTCATTTAATGCGACAAATATCACATTGTCAATTTAGTTCATTTTACGCGACAATTGTTACATTGTCATTTTGGTTCATTTCATGCGACAAATGTAGAACCGTCAATTTGGTTCATTTAATGTGATAAATATCACATTGTCAATTTGGTTCATTTTACGCGACAATTGTTACATTGTCATTTTGGTTCATTTTATGTGATACATATGACATTGTCAATTTGGTTCATTTTACGCGACAATTGTTACATTGTCAATTTGGTTCATTTCATGTGACAATTGTCAAACTGTCAATTTGGTTCATTTTATGCGACAAATGTCACATTTTCAATTTGGTACATTTTACGCGACAATTGTCACACTTTTATTTAATTTAGTTCATTTTAAGCGACAAATGTTACGTTGTCAATTTGGTTCATTTTATGCGACAAATGTCACACTTAAATTTAGTTCACTTTACACGACAAATTTTACATTGTCAATTTGGTTCATTTTATGCGCCAAATGTCAAACTGTCAATTTGGTTCATTTTATGCGACAAATGTCACATTTTCAATTTGGTACATTTTATGCAACAAATGTCACGCTGTCAATTTGGTTCATTTTACGCGACAATTGTCACACTTTTATTTAATTTAGTTCATTTTAAGCGACAAATGTTACATTGTCAATTTGGTTCATTTTATGCGACGAATGTCACACTTAAATTTGGTTCACTTTACACGACAAATTTTACATTGTCAATTTGGTTCATTTTATGCGCCAAATGTCAAACTGTCAATTTGGTTCATTTTATGCGACAAATGTCACATTTTCAATTTGGTACATTTTATGCAACAAATGTCACGCTGTCAATTTGGTTCATTTTACGCGACAATTGTCACACTTTTAATTTGGTTCATTTTATGTGACGAATGTCAAACTGTTAATTTGGTTCATTTTATGCGACAAATGTCAAACTGTCAATTTGGTACATTTTATGTGACAAATGTCAAACTGTCAATTTGGTTCATTTCATGCGACAAATGTCACGTTGCCATTTTTGGTTCATAAGTTTTACATAACAAATGTTACAACGTCATTTTGGTTCATTTTATCTGACAAATGTCATACTGTCATTTTGGTTCACTTTTTATGCCATTTGGTTCATTTTATGCAACAAATGTTGTATTGTCATTTTGGTTCATTTGAGGTGACAAATAATATATTGTCAATTTGGGTAATTTTATACAACAAATGTTACACTGTCAATTTGGTACATTTTATACGACAAGTATGTCACACTGTCATTTTGGTTTACTTCATGCGATCGATAAATGCCACATTGTCAATTTGGTTAATGATTTGATACGACAAATATGTCACACTGTCATTTTGATTCATTTTATGCGACAAATGTAACACTATCATTTTGAGGACAAATGTCACACTATCAATTTGTCACTGTCATTTTTGTTCATTTTCTAAGAAAACACCAACAAGTTTGAATAAATTCTGTTATTCGGTCTATATTTCACAGTACGGTATACCTTAATTTGCCTAATTTAAAAATGTAGGCTCTATACATAGGACAATTTCAAACCTGTTGCAGTTGATATAAATCCACACAACAAAAGGAACTTCACAGTGTGTAGTCATAAAATCAAACACGATGAACTTATGACCTCATGAATAAATTTGCGCCGAATGATACACTGTCATTTTGGTTCAATTTGGTTCATTTTATGTGACAATTGTCACACTGTCATTTGGTTCATTTTATGCGACAAATGTCACACTTTCATTTGGTACATTTTACGCGACAAATGTAACACTATCAATTTGGTTCATTTTATGTGACAAATGTCACACTTTTATTTGGTTCATTTTATGCAATAAATGTCACACTTTCATTTGGTACATTTTACGCGACAAATGTTACATTGTCATTTTGGTTCATTTCATGCGACAAATGTAACACTGTCAATTTGGTTCATTTTATGTGACAAATGTCACACTTTCATTTGGTTCATTTTATGCAATAAATGTCACACTTTCATTTGGTACATTTTACGCGACAAATGTTACATTGTCATTTTGGTTCATTTTATGCGACAAATGTAACACTGTCAATTTGGTTCATTTTATGTGACAAATGTCACACTTTCATTTGGTTCATTTTATGCGACAATTGTCACACTGTCATTTTGGTACATTTTACGCGACAAATGTTACATTGTCATTTTGGTTCATTTTATGCGACAAATGTAACACTGTCAATTTGGTTCATTTTATGTGACAAATGTCACACTTTCATTTGGTTCATTTTATGCGACAATTGTCACACTGTCATTTTGGTACATTTTACGCGACAAATGTTACATTGTCATTTTGGTTCATTTTATGCGACAAATGTAAAACTGTCAATTTGGTTCATTTCATGTGACAAATGTCACACTTTCATTTGGTTCATTTTATGCGACAATTGTCACACTGTCATTTTGGTTCATTTTACGCGACAAATGTTACATTGTCAAGTTGGTTCATTTTACGCGACAAATGTTACATTGTCAAGTTGGTTCATTTTATGCGACAAATTTCAAACCATCAATTTGGTTCATTTAAGTGCGACAAATGTCACATTGTCAATTTGGTTCATTTTACGCGACAATTGTTACATTGTCATTTTGGTTCATTTCATGCGACAAATGTCGAACCATCAATTTGGTTCATTTGATACGACAAATGTCACACTGTCATTTTTGGTTCATTTTCCGCAACAAATGTCACATTGTCAATTTGGTTCATTTTGTGCGACAAATGTCACACTTAAATTTGGTTCACTTTACACGACAAATTTTACATTGTCAATTTGGTTCATTTTATGCGACAAATGTCACACTTAAATTTGGTTCACTTTACACGACAAATTTTACATTGTCAATTTTACATTGTTCATTTTATGCGACAAATGTCAAACTGTCAATTTGGTTCATTTTATGCGACAAATGTCACATTTTCAATTTGGTACATTTTATGCAACAAATGTCACGCTGTCAATTTGGTTCATTTTACCCGACAATTGTCACACTTCAATTTGGTTCATTTTATGCGACAAATGTCAAACTGTTAATTTGGTTCATTTTATGCGACAAATGTCACATTGTCAATTTGGTGCATTTTATGCGACAAATGTCACGCTTTCATTTGGTTCATTTCACGCAACAAATGTTACATTATCATTTGGTTCATTTCATGCGACAAATGTCACGCTGTCATTTGGTTCATTTCATGCGACAAATGTCACATTGTCAATTGGGACATTTGATGCAATAAATGTCACACTTTGATTTGGTTCATTTTACGCAACAAATGTTACATTAACGTTTGGTTCATTTCATGTGATATATGTTACACTGTCATTTGGTTCATGCGACAAATTTCAAACCATCAATTTGGTTCATTTAAGTGCGACAAATGTCACATTGTCAATTTGGTTCATTTTACGCGACAATTGTTACATTGTCATTTTGGTTCATTTCATGCGACAAATGTTGAACCATCAATTTGGTTCATTTAATGCGACAAATATCACATTGTCAATTTGGTTCATTTTACGCGACAATTGTTACATTGTCATTTTGGTTCATTTCATGCGACAAATGTCGAACCATCAATTTGGTTCATTTAATGCGACAAATATCACATTGTCAATTTAGTTCATTTTACGCGACAATTGTTACATTGTCATTTTGGTTCATTTCATGCGACAAATGTAGAACCGTCAATTTGGTTCATTTAATGTGATAAATATCACATTGTCAATTTGGTTCATTTTACGCGACAATTGTTACATTGTCATTTTGGTTCATTTTATGTGATACATATGACATTGTCAATTTGGTTCATTTTACGCGACAATTGTTACATTGTCAATTTGGTTCATTTCATGTGACAATTGTCAAACTGTCAATTTGGTTCATTTTATGCGACAAATGTCACATTTTCAATTTGGTACATTTTACGCGACAATTGTCACACTTTTATTTAATTTAGTTCATTTTAAGCGACAAATGTTACATTGTCAATTTGGTTCATTTTATGCGACAAATGTCACACTTAAATTTAGTTCACTTTACACGACAAATTTTACATTGTCAATTTGGTTCATTTTATGCGCCAAATGTCAAACTGTCAATTTGGTTCATTTTATGCGACAAATGTCACATTTTCAATTTGGTACATTTTATGCAACAAATGTCACGCTGTCAATTTGGTTCATTTTACGCGACAATTGTCACACTTTTATTTAATTTAGTTCATTTTAAGCGACAAATGTTACATTGTCAATTTGGTTCATTTTATGCGACGAATGTCACACTTAAATTTGGTTCACTTTACACGACAAATTTTACATTGTCAATTTGGTTCATTTTATGCGCCAAATGTCAAACTGTCAATTTGGTTCATTTTATGCGACAAATGTCACATTTTCAATTTGGTACATTTTATGCAACAAATGTCACGCTGTCAATTTGGTTCATTTTACGCGACAATTGTCACACTTTTAATTTGGTTCATTTTATGTGACGAATGTCAAACTGTTAATTTGGTTCATTTTATGCGACAAATGTCAAACTGTCAATTTGGTACATTTTATGTGACAAATGTCAAACTGTCAATTTGGTTCATTTCATGCGACAAATGTCACGTTGCCATTTTTGGTTCATAAGTTTTACATAACAAATGTTACAACGTCATTTTGGTTCATTTTATCTGACAAATGTCATACTGTCATTTTGGTTCACTTTTTATGCCATTTGGTTCATTTTATGCAACAAATGTTGTATTGTCATTTTGGTTCATTTGAGGTGACAAATAATATATTGTCAATTTGGGTAATTTTATACAACAAATGTTACACTGTCAATTTGGTACATTTTATACGACAAGTATGTCACACTGTCATTTTGGTTTACTTCATGCGATCGATAAATGCCACATTGTCAATTTGGTTAATGATTTGATACGACAAATATGTCACACTGTCATTTTGATTCATTTTATGCGACAAATGTAACACTATCATTTTGAGGACAAATGTCACACTATCAATTTGTCACTGTCATTTTTGTTCATTTTCTAAGAAAACACCAACAAGTTTGAATAAATTCTGTTATTCGGTCTATATTTCACAGTACGGTATACCTTAATTTGCCTAATTTAAAAATGTAGGCTCTATACATAGGACAATTTCAAACCTGTTGCAGTTGATATAAATCCACACAACAAAAGGAACTTCACAGTGTGTAGTCATAAAATCAAACACGATGAACTTATGACCTCATGAATAAATTTGCGCCGAATGATACACTGTCATTTTGGTTCAATTTGGTTCATTTTATGTGACAATTGTCACACTGTCATTTGGTTCATTTTATGCGACAAATGTCACACTTTCATTTGGTACATTTTACGCGACAAATGTAACACTATCAATTTGGTTCATTTTATGTGACAAATGTCACACTTTTATTTGGTTCATTTTATGCAATAAATGTCACACTTTCATTTGGTACATTTTACGCGACAAATGTTACATTGTCATTTTGGTTCATTTCATGCGACAAATGTAACACTGTCAATTTGGTTCATTTTATGTGACAAATGTCACACTTTCATTTGGTTCATTTTATGCAATAAATGTCACACTTTCATTTGGTACATTTTACGCGACAAATGTTACATTGTCATTTTGGTTCATTTTATGCGACAAATGTAACACTGTCAATTTGGTTCATTTTATGTGACAAATGTCACACTTTCATTTGGTTCATTTTATGCGACAATTGTCACACTGTCATTTTGGTACATTTTACGCGACAAATGTTACATTGTCATTTTGGTTCATTTTATGCGACAAATGTAACACTGTCAATTTGGTTCATTTTATGTGACAAATGTCACACTTTCATTTGGTTCATTTTATGCGACAATTGTCACACTGTCATTTTGGTACATTTTACGCGACAAATGTTACATTGTCATTTTGGTTCATTTTATGCGACAAATGTAAAACTGTCAATTTGGTTCATTTCATGTGACAAATGTCACACTTTCATTTGGTTCATTTTATGCGACAATTGTCACACTGTCATTTTGGTTCATTTTACGCGACAAATGTTACATTGTCAAGTTGGTTCATTTTACGCGACAAATGTTACATTGTCAAGTTGGTTCATTTTATGCGACAAAAGTAACACTGTCAATTTGGTTCATTTTATGTGACAAATGTCACACTTTCATTTGGTTCATTTTATGCGACAAATGTCACACTGTCATTTTGGTTCATTTTATGCGACAAATGTAACACTATCAATTTGGTTCATTTTATGTGACAAATGTCACACTTTTATTTGGTTCATTTTATGCAATAAATGTCACACTTTCATTTGGTACATTTTACGCGACAAATGTTACATTGTCATTTTGGTTCATTTTATGCGACAAATGTAACACTGTCAAATTGGTTCATTTTATGTGACAAATGTCACACTTTCATTTGGTTCATTTTATGCGATAAATGTCACACTTTCATTTGGTACATTTTACGCGACAAATGTTACATTGTCATTTTGGTTCATTTTATGCGACAAATGTAACACTGTCAATTTGGTTCATTTTATGTGACAAATGTCACACTTTCATTTGGTTCATTTTATGCGACAATTGTCACACTGTCATTTTGGTACATTTTACGCGACAAATGTTACATTGTCATTTTGGTTCATTTTATGCGACAAATGTAACACTGTCAATTTGGTTCATTTTATGTGACAAATGTCACACTTTCATTTGGTTCATTTTATGCGACAATTGTCACACTGTCATTTTGGTTCATTTTACGCGACAAATGTTACATTGTCAAGTTGGTTCATTTTACGCGACAAATGTAACACTGTCAAGTTGGTTCATTTTATGCGACAAATGTAACACTGTCAATTTGGTTCATTTTATGTGACAAATGTCACACTTTTATTTGGTTCATTTTATGTGACAAATGTCACACTTTCATTTGGTACATTTTACGCGACAAATGTTACATTGTCATTTTGGTTCATTTTATGCGACAAATGTAACACTGTCAATTTGGTTAATTTTTTGTGACAAATGTCACACTTTCATTTGGTTCATTTTATGTGACAAATGTCACACTTTCATTTGGTACATTTTACGCGACAAATGTTACATTGTCATTTTGGTTCATTTTATGCGACAAATGTAACACTGTCAATTTGGTTAATTTTATGTGACAAATGTCACACTTTCATTTGGTTCATTTTATGCGACAATTGTCACACTGTCATTTTGGTACATTTTACGCGACAAATGTTACATTGTCATTTTGGTTCATTTTATGCGACAAATGTAACACTGTCAATTTGGTTCATTTTATGTGACAAATGTCACACTTTCATTTGGTTCATTTTATGCGACAATTGTCACACTGTCATTTTGGTACATTTTACGCGACAAATGTTACATTGTCATTTTGGTTCATTTTATGCGACAAATGTAACACTGTCAATTTGGTTCATTTTATGTGACAAATGTCACACTTTCATTTGGTTCATTTTATGCAATAATTGTCACACTGTCATTTTGGTTCATTTTACGCGACAAATGTTACATTGTCAAGTTGGTTCATTTCATGCGACAAATGTTACACTGTCAATTTGGTTCATTTTATGTGACAAATGTCACACTTTCATTTGGTTCATTTTATGCGACAATTGTCACACTGTCATTTTGGTTCATTTTACGTGACAAATGTTACATTGTCAAGTTGGTTCATTTTATGCGACAAATGGAACACTGTCAATTTGGTTCATTTTATGCGACAAATGTCACACTTTCATTTGGTTCATTTTACGCGACAAATGTTACATTGTCAAGTTGGTTCATTTTATGCGACAAATGTTACATTGTCAATTTGGTACATTTTATGCGACAAATGTCACGCTGTCAATTTGGTCCATTTGATGCAACAAATGTCACACTGTCATTTTGGTTCATTTTACGTGACAATTGTCACACTTTTATCTGGTTCATTTTAAGCGACAAATGTAACATTGTCATTTTGGTTCATTTTATGTATATCAAACTGTTAATTTGGTTCATTTTAGGCTATGTGACGAATGTCACATTGTCAATTTAGTACATTTCATGAGACAAATGTCACATTGCCATTGTTGGTTCATTTTACGCAACAAATGTTACAATGCCATTTTGGTTCATTTTATCTGACAAATGTCACACTGTCATTTTGGTTTACTTTATGTGATAAATGCCACATTGCCAATTTGGTTAAAGGGACACTAAGAGATGTGTTGGAGGATGCGCCCTCAATTATGATAAAAACTGGGATTGGTATATTTTTATAATTGTATTACATGTATGAACTTACACCTATAAGGATTAAGAAAAACCAGCCCTCTATGTACAAGAAAACGTCGATTTTAAAAATGCTCGTCCCGCGGGACGAGCATTTTACGTCCGACAGTATCCCCCTGCAGTACGTGTGATACATAACGCGAACCATATTTGCATAGAGGGCGTTTTTCAATAAATAGCGATGATATTGTTTTAATCAAGTTTTGCTGTGTTTTTGATAGTAGAAACAACAGTATTGGCCATTTTTAATGTTCATCTTGAATTCTGAAGTAAATTGTTAAACATTTAAAATTTTCAACACCACTTAATGTGCCTTTAATGCTTTGATACGACAAAAATGTATCACTGTCATTTTGGTTCATTTTATGCGACAAATGTCACACTGTCATTTTTGTTCATTTTCTAAGAAAACACCAACAAGTTTGAATCAATGCTGTTATTCGGTCTAGACCTATATTTCACAGTACGATATACCTTAATTTGCCTAATTTAAAAATGTAGGCCCTATACATAGGACAATTTCAAACCTGTTGCAGTTGATATAAATCCACACAAGAAAAGGAACTTCACACGTGTGTAGTCATAAAATCAAACACGATGAACTTATGACGTCATGAATAAATTTGCCCAGGCCATAATTAAACCAGTAATAATTATACGTCGCACTCGAAATACAGTGATCACTTTTCTGTTCACTGATATCCAGACGACGGTGGACACGAACGGCCGTTTATTTTGAATTTCCGTTGCTTTCAATGTAACAATGGATTTCGATTATATGACCCGATAAAATTCATCACACGTTGGAACTAAATTATTTCATCATAAAACCACTGTGGATGGCTAACCATCCGCAGTGTCAGTATCATTTTTTGAATTTAAACCGTTGTTAAGCGTTCGTCCCATTCACTTGATCATGTAACCTCGTTCGCATATTATTTTAACCTGAATATTCGTGAATGCGCCCGTGTCCAGCGTCGTCTGCTGATATCAGTGATTTTGTTATACTGCCCTCACTGTATTGGGATGAGGCTGCTAAGTTCATGTCCTATAGAAAATAATGGAAAGCACAGCCAAATGTCATTAATTTGATTCCTGCATGGTACAATATAGCTGTATTTTGCAAAACATCTGTATAATATTTAGAATATCATGAAAATGAGGTTATTTGTAAAATATATGCTTGTAAAACGTTGAAGAACTGAATTTCTGATCAACAAATTAACTTTGTTGAGTCTTCTTCACCAATTTTGTGGCCAACCTTGGCATTACAATTTGTTCCTAATCATGCCTCAACCATGTTAGATTACCTCATTGCGATCACAGTTCACTATTAGGCACAAATCATATTTTCGTGTCAAAAGCAAGCAAATGATCATTGAAAGGGACTCCCATAATACCCAAATACTGCTGTTTTTCTCAAATATATTTCATGTTGAGTAGTTTGATGATAGCCAGGCACATGCCAGAAACAATGCATATCTTCTTGCAAGGCATTGTGGGACAGTTGTTTTATTGCAACTTTATGGGCGCACAGCACTAAATCACTCCTCGTTTTGTGTAATGGTAGTAAGTTCCGTCAAAAACAAAAAACGATTTTGTGATTAATGGGGTCCTTTGGGAATTAGTTTGGCGTGAGGGTAGCATTTCATAATTAAAATGAAAGATAATATCTTGTACTTTGATCAGGATATTGCAAAATATTTATTTTCGATTGTATCGAACATTTATCACGTGGATGAACACACATGCTCGGTGGCGGTTAGAAGGCGAGCGTCCGGGCTGAAAATAGGGGTGGCGCTGTTTAAATGATCATATCGTAAAATCTAATTGGAAGTGGTATCTGTTCTTGACGATTTTATCAAATTTCAATATTTGTTTGTTAGAATAAAGCATTCGAGACATTCCATAAAGAGTTACTAAGGGCCCAAAATAGCAAATCTTTTAGCCCTAATTTACATGTAATCCAATGGGCGGTTTATTTAGTGCTGTGCCCCCTTATGTGCACATGTTTTTCTAGGATAGAGGGTGATTTACATTTTTGTAAGACTCAAAAGTGATATTCTGATGTCAAGTTATTTGATGTTATTTTCAAGTAAATTAGCTCTTGCATTATTGATTACAAGTTTAAAGTTTGAGGTAAATGGTTTTTTCATAGGGTAAATATTTTTGGTCTTTTTGGTCTTTTGACATTTTGATTGTACTGAACACTTGCATCAGTAAACGTGAACACTGATATTGATGATCAGTAGACTTTGAAATCTCGTATAATTATTGTAATTATTGAGCTAGTTTAACAACCTAATCAGTGGCGCAGCTACCGGGGGCATGCTCCTCCCCGACCGAAAAAGGCCCTTCGTTCCTCCTGAAACAATTCAAGCAACTCATCCCCCCAATATCATGGGTTCATGCATGAATTTAAACTAGTATCCAAGCAAATAGAGCGCTATTCAAACGTTCAAAAGTGCCATACAGGGCGAGTCAAAAAACTGCAACAGTGGAAAGAAGCCATCTTTTTTTTAAAAACTCAGCTGAAGTTTGAAAATGTTTAAACGTTATAAGAATACCCTACTTGTTACTAACTTTGTGTGAAAAAATGAAGTCAATATCATTTTCCGTTTGCCTTTGGTGAACCTTTTTACCCGTGCACCAATTTCACACGTTTGTCCACGAGATACCCAAAACATGCCATAGATCGCAAAATGTGTCTCCCGTTCAATTTGGAATCTTGAGTACATTCGTGATGTAATTGGAATTTAATGCATTATTTTTTGTTTACATGCGAGTTAACATAATCGATTTACCTCACCCATGCTATGAATTGCTTATATTGTTCTGAATTTGGATGGAAAACTTAAAGCTTTGTTTGCAGGATATTCAAATATGAAAATGAAATGTGTGCCATTTCAATTGAAAATCACTGTGTTCTTGGACAAACACGTAAATTGGAGTGTGCGGCAAAGAGGGTCACCAAAGACAAACGGAAAATGCGATCGACTTCATCTTTTTACACAAAGTTAGGAACAAACATGTCATTCTTGCCACGTTTAAAAAGTTTTAAAATTCAACATGGTTTTGAAAACAAAATGGATTCTTTCCACTATTGCAGTTTTTTTGACTCACCCTGTATTAACAAGTGACACATATCGATCTTAATCATCTTGTATAGGGTCATGTGTTTTAAGCTCGCCTCCTTTCGCGTTACACACGGATTTTGGCTTTCACGACATGATTTTAACTTTACACATTTATATTTGCTTGTATACCCCCCTGAGGTAGTAAAAGTATATATTTTCTGAAGGGAAATTTCATGAGGAAACCAAATATGCCATTAAAATTATACTACGACTAAGAACTAAAATGGTATGATCGGAAATGTTCGGAAAAATATCAGAGTTTTTAATTTTTAATTCGAGATCCATATATTTTTTATACCTACCCCTATCATTATTTACTTTTTTGAATTCCTCATGAAATTACCCATTAGATGATATATAATTGTTAAAGTTACTACGTCGGTATGGTAATTATACCGGCTAGTGAATATCTCCAATTTTTATTTTATATATTTTTAGAATTTTCACAAATATTTGTTTAAGGATGAACCCTTCCCTGATATAAACTGCATTTCTGAATTCCTCTAGTTACAAGCTTTCCAAAAATGTATACTTTTGCTATCATAGGTTGAAAACTTTTTCTGTTATTGTCATTTTTATAAATCCGGTAAATTGAGGCTGATTATTCATGTTTACTGTGTAGCGAATAGGAAGAAAGCTGATGTTCATTGTCTTATCCATAATTAATTAGTTGTTACAAATAGTTGACAAGTCTGTTGAACCACATACTTAAAGACTACTAATTATCCTTTAAAATGGGACCAGAATGGTGTTTGTAACATTAGGAGATGACTAGTTATTGTAAAAAGAACAAAACATGGGATTATCCCCATTGAGTTTGTACAGGCGGCACCCCTTCCAGAAACACCCCTTCCAGCACCACCTCTGGTCCCCAAACATCAAACAGCTGTATCTCCCATTCTGTATTAGCTATACCAATGCCATTTTGCACGCAGATAGCTTGTTATTAGGGCTTTAAAATGATACCAAATTTGTTGAGATAGCTTTTGTGGTTTTAAACATATTTGAGGAACATTACAGCATGAAACTAAAAAATGTAACGGCACCACCCTATTGGGAGGCGAATTCATAACGCGTGACCATAGATGAGGATATAGTGCAAACGAATAGCTGAGGGCCGTGGCTTTGTTGGCAGGACGACATGTCCCTGGATCGATTCCCGGCAGGTCCACGACAATTTAGTTGGTGTTTTCTTTCAAAATTGTGATCCCGGTTAAAAATCCGTTTAGGGGGTTAAGGGTTATGACATGACTGTTTGGCATGATAACATGAAGTTCATATCTGTAATTTATTACGACAATGGCATACTAAATGACTCAATATTTACACATTTAGATAAAACATTGCAAAATGTAAATAGCATATTAAAGGCATATAATGCATTTTTTTTCATGGAACGCCCTGCCCTGTATCTGTGATTTTTTCCTAGAAATGCACATTTTTGGTCAAATTTACATTTATAACCATGAAACTAAAATATCTTATAAGTTACAGAGCAATTATACGTTTCCTAATTACTTCAAAATCAGATTTGATTTCAGAGTGATTTTTTGTTCTTAAATAGAATTCCATGGTTTGACACTGTAATTAACAAGGCTTACAGAGTTTCCGGTTGCAACCGCAAATGTACAAAAATTAACACACCCCTCTGAAATGATTTATGATGAAAAGTTGAAAAATGCCTTAAATTAGAAGCAGATTTCCATTATGATTTAGTAAAGTTCTGATGGGTTTCTTTTACGGGAAATACAGTCAAAGTAGATTTATGAGTCCAGGATAGAAAGTCTTTCCTGATAGTCAAACTTCATTTAAGAGTGAGAGAAATATGTTTAAATTTTGAAAAAGATCCCATAATATTGCTTTAAAATATCACACAAATATAATGTTCTGACACACTTGTTTCTTGATCAATTGCACTAGAACACTTTCCATGCGGCAGTCGTTTGCAGGCGACAGTTCCGAAATGTCAAAAAATGTTTCAAAAATCTCAAAATTATTGAATTTCATCATCATATTTGTAATCACCATGACAAATGCATTCAAATAAGTACAAACATACCTAGTAAAGGTGCGGTAATTCTTGAGATAGACTTGGAAAGTTGGGAAAGGTTTCTGAAGAATATGTTTTGTATATATGGTAAAACTATGCCGCGTGGAAAGTGTTAAAAGTTATTCCCATATGTGACCTGGCACGACAAAATGAGCATAAAGTCGCAAAAAAATTTAACAAAATTTCACCTTTTCAGAAAGTAGATGTCTAGGTTTAAAATGACACCAAAGTTGTTATAATAGGCCATTCCAAAGTGAAATTATGATAAATTGAAGTTAATCACCGCTGAATTATTGAATTGGAGAAAAAGGCCTTCAAAGTCAGTGAAGCTTATCGTCACTTGGCTCTCTTACATTTTCTGTCAAAACTTAATCAAAAGATTGTTTATGTCAAGTACCTATTATTAAACTGTACTATCATTGGTCCATTTGGGAATTTACAGGGTTCAAACTATTATTAATTGCTTCGAAAAGCCCTGACCTTGAAGACCATACCAAATTTGCCATAGGGGATACTATTTTAAACCTGTGGAATTGACGATGGAAAGTAATTTCGAGACATTTCCTCTCTCTTTGCGTTCATTTCTAGAGATGTAAGAATAACATGCCCTCTCTAAAATTACTTTATAAACATATTCAGACCAACATTTTTTCTTAATACTTCGGAATACATAAATAGTTTATCTTTCCGAAAAATGAAAATATCTCATTTTCGACCTCCCCTTGTCAAGTCGACTATTTCAGGCCATAACTCGCTCATTTTGTCGTGCCAGGTCACATTTGTAGAGCAAAATATTAGCCAGGTTCACAGGTTATAAATTCCGAGTTTATTGCATCATCTGCTGAAATATTGTAATGAAATGTTTTTTAATTTTATTTGCATTTTGAAATAGAAATATTAGTTCTCTTTGTTGATATTTAGTTCTTAAACAAAGCCCTCCACCAATATGGCCACCAAAATCACTCAATGCTATAGTAACAGTCATGTCTTAACACTTGCAGACGACATTCCAAATGTTCACAAAATGTTTCAAAAATGTCAAAAGTATTGAATTTCATTACCATATTTGGAATCACCTTGAGAAATGCATTAACATAAGTACAAACATGCCTAGTGTTGGGTCCGTAATCCTTGCGATAGACTTTTTGGGAAAGTTGGGAAAGGTTCCTGAAACATATGAACAAGTTTACCCCTGAAATGGACCTTTACCTTTACAGCGAGTCAATACACAAGGTAATTGACCTATGTCTGAACGCGCCCAACCTACACACAGTACACACAGTCACTGGTATAGTATACAAATTTGGTTTATCACTGTATCGATTGGGTCACCGGAAGTTCATTTTCAGTAAAAAGATGCATGATTTGATGGCCAAATCAGGGATACTATTAACTTTGGGATAGGAAAGTAGGATACCAACGTACGTAACGAAAACGGACCTTTTGCATATTTGAATAAATTATAGTAATCGTCCGGAATGCGTCCGTGACCGGCGTTTAACGCGTTTAACAATGTTTAACCAGGTTTAACGGCAGGTTAAACGGCATGTTAGTCAGCATAGGTTTGGGGGCGCTGTAGATTTAAACAGACGACGGTGGCCACGCGAAACCTAAATTTTGAATTCGTAGTGAATAACACGTAATCGCGAATTTTAAACTATCATTTTGACAAATACATCATAATTAAAAGGATTTTTATCGTTAACCGGGCGATGACTGTTAAAAATAATTCAAAATGGTGCACTCCCGTTGCCAAATTGGGTCGTCTGAGAGACGCGTGGCCAGCGTTGCGTCGTCTGCTACAATCATCACGCCTGATCGGTATAGCGCCCCCAATTCTATGCTGACTAAGTTCAATTTAAAAGTGGACCCGATCGGCAAGCTCAGTGACATACCCCTGGCCAAATGTCAAGCTTTCCCCATGAACCAATCATATCAAGCCTTATATCATTTTGTTGCTAAATACTTGAATATTTAATATCCATCTGAGACAGATAAAAATAGCACACAGTCGACGACCGGACGTGGTTAATTCTAGTGTTGACCTCCGTAGAAAATGGTGCTGACCAACATTGAAAAAGCGTATTTTGATTGATTTACCACATTTTCAACTCAAAATGACAAGCTTTTCTACTTACGGGATTTATAAAATGAAATATTTATATGAGAGAGGAAACCATGTATATTTAAAATCCGTCCGAGACAGTAGGTTTTATTGTCACACGTTCCAGTGGGGTGGCCAGGAGTGTTGTTTTGGCTAAAAGTGGTAGTTGATTTCTCGTGTTAAATGGAGGGTCATGTACTGTGTGGAGCAGATGTCCGCTAGTTGTTCATAAGAATCTGTTTAGTGTATGGGGAAAATAATATCCGCGTTGAAAGTGTTATATCCCATTGTAACGGTGAAAAAGGGGTCACCTTCCACGAGTTGTCACATTTTATTATTTTTCAGTGGATTACTTTTCAGAGGATAGACTAGATAAGATTATAAGCTTTATGCAAACAACAACAATTTTATGGTTCAATGCACACATCTAGGTCAAGGGTCTTTCAATCCGCGCACAATTATTTATTTATTTCTATATATTTACAAATTGTTTAGAATAAAAAAATAGCGTACTAGATAAGTAATATCAATATATAAATATATATATATAATTATATGTTAATTAAATTATGCATTCATAAATAAGGCAACATTATTTTATAAAACACACATGAGCAGGGCATCACCAGCAAGGCTCAAGATAACAGGTTTTTTACCGGGAGCTACTTTTTTCAAAAGAAGCGCCCGGATCATGGGATTTATTGAGAACCAGGAGCTACTTTCAGTCTACCGGGCGCTAACTTTTTATTAAATCGTATTGTCAAATCGAAATTCGAGTGTCTTGGGCAAGCTTACCGATCAGTAATGGGCGCTGGTTTGGACAAAATATCAGCGCTCGGTTGTATATTTTTCAGCATTACTGGGCGCTATGGCAGGAGGACCGAGCCCAGCGCCCGCTTATCTTGAGCCTTGGTCACCAGCATAAAACGTTTTATGGGCAAAGGGGGAAATTGAGGGTCAGATGCACGCAAACGTGCAAACAATTTAACTTTTAACGTAAAAAAAGGCCTGAAATTTGTTTAATTTGGTCTGATACCACATCAATTCTAAGCTTAATTTAGAAGCTAATTCAAGGTAATTTTGACATTAAAAGTTAACATTTTTTATTATTTGAGAGATGAAATGGGGTGGGGTTTGAGCTCCCCCAATATCGCCTGATACTTGAAAATTTTATATGTGCCAGTATCGGCCGATACTGAAACACTGCCTTTGTACCAGTATCGAACGATAATGTGGGTAAAGTATCAGTCCAGAATCTGGGACCTAAAATACATTTTTTCCGGCTTTTGTGTTGAGCGACCTTATAGTCAGAAATACACATAGCTTCAAAACAAAATACCCACTTGTTGTCCATCCCTGTCTTGATGACAAGTGTTACTTCTCATATACAGGGTGAATCAAAAAAACATTGTGCACGTTTGAAACGATTGACCTTGATGCGTGCATTGAACCATGGAATATTTGTTATCTGTATAATTCGTTATTAATCTAGTTTATCCTCCCAAAATATGAAAGAAATCAGCTGATAAATAAGCAAACTGTGATAAGTTTTGTAAGCTGATGCGTTTTTCGCCATTCCAATGGGATTTACACACGGTAAATTGGTTGCTAAAATGATCATTATAATCACATCAATTGTCAAAACGTTCTTGAAATATTAATTCTTTAACTCTGGGATAAGCAGTTAATCTTCTGATACCAAAGTGTCAAATGAAAAGACAAATCTGAATACCTGCATCAGTGACTGGTGATGCTGCATCACCAGTCAACCTTCAAGAAGTGAAGGCACTTGTCAGAGCCGAAGTGACATCCCTGCGCCGCAACAGTGCTCCATATCATCATGCTGCAGTAATATTCATGTCTTAACTGTATAAATTCCATAGGAATGGCGAAAAATGCGGACAGTTAACAAAACGTGTCGCAGTTTGCTTATTTTTCAGTCGATTACTTTCATTTTTGGGAGGATAAACTAGATTACCGGCGCTTTATACAAACAACAGAAATGCCATGGTTCAATGCACGCTTCAAGGTCAAATGGTTTAAAACGTGCACAATGTTTTTTGATTCACCCTGTATACAATCATACAATATAAATTTTAAAAATTATTGCTAAGGCGACAAAAAACAAAACCCTGTTTTACAGGCGGACGGACCTGTCAAGTTAGTTGTTTGGCTTTTTTATACCTAAAATGTCACACAAATCTGCAAAATCAGAACTTTTTTTTTTAATTTGGAACAAAAAATGTCGACATATTTTCGTCCAAAAAACGGCTAATTAGACATGATTTGAGAAAAATGTATCTAAATAAAACATATTTTAAAAATCTAAAAATTGCAAAAAGTCAAAAGAAAATACCCACTTGTTGTCCATCCCTGTCTTGATAATCTATGTTTTAAAGGAAGGGTCCTGCAAGCAGAACATGTGCATTGTATATCTGTGACTTCATCGACACCAGGACTTTCGATCGCCGCAAAATTTAAAATTTGCATGTTGAGAGATTTATTCGTTTTTGTCATAAGTATGGTGTTTTGTTCTTTATATAATCACGCAAGTTGGGCTCGACAGTTATTTTTCTCACATATAATTGCACAATGTTGTGCTTGCGGGACACCTCCTTTTAGGGAACGACTTCTCATATATACAATCTTACAATATAAGTTAAATTTGTTGCTAAGGCGATGAAAAAACAAAACCTTGTTTTACGGGCGGACGGACCTGTCAAGTACGGTCGGTCAGTCGGTCAGGTGGTTTTTTGTTGGTTTTTTTACCTTAAATGTCACCAAAATCAGGACTTTTTTGTTAACATTTGGAACAAAAAAATTAAACAGATTTTCGGCCAAAAAACGGCTGATTTTACATGATTTGAGAAAAATGTATCTAAATAAAAAATATGTTGAAAACAAGCAGTAAATTAAGAATTATTTATACATATGTATAAATAATTCTGATAAATAATAATAATAAATGTATTTATACATATGTATAAATAATTATTCATACATATGTATAAATAATTCTTAATTTACTGCTTGTTTTCAACATATTACGCTCTTCTTAGGAATTGAGCACTTTTGATATGGGCAGTGCATCTTTTTGATAATTTATTAAATAAAAAATATTTTTAAAAAAATTGTAAAAAGTCTGTCTGTCTGTCGGGCCTGTTTTTTTTTGTCGCCTAATTGAAAAAAGCTATGTTAACACTGGGTACATTCTAGTTTTAGTACCCTCCACAACATTGGTTGCCATGGTGCTCTCTGAAGCAGCGTAGTGCGGATCGGTACAATCCACACTAAATGTTTCGTTTTTATAAGTAGCCGAGTGTGGATCTGGATAAAGCGAGCTGACCCCCTCTGGGATGGTAGGCAAAATTTGCGACACTTGATTCTCATACGATATGAGTTCAACCTGGCTCGGAGAGGTGTTGTAGACAGGGGACGCTTTTCTCAGACAACGTGGAGGCATGCGTAGCAATAACTCCTTATGGAAAATCTTCTTCTTTCTCGCCAGTCTCTTACTATTTTGACCTTGTGACCTTTCACCTTCTGATGACCCCTGATCAGGCCATGTTAAGCATTTGACATTCTCTATTATGTGTGTCAGTAATTTCTTTTCATTCGTTTCACACATCTTGGATATGTCCTGGTGCATTATGGGTATTATCTGATGCTTGTAATTGTCCATTCGGTCCATCGTTACACTGAGGTCATAGTTCGCTAGCGATGTGGAGGATGTGATGTACCCTGGTGAGATAACTAGAATGCATCGCCGACAGGTCTTCAGAGATTCGACAATTTCGTCGTATTTACCTGAAACATGAACAATTAAATGTAAAATATGATTGGTCAAATCCACAAAGGGTGTCACTCACAGAGGAGGGAGTGGGGGTGTAACTCACATTCAGCTTAGGAGGGATTGAGGTGTAACTCACATTCAGCTTACATTTTGTGTTCTAAAGTATATTACAATTCTGCATTTCCTTGCTGAATTTATCTGATGGTTCTGTATATATATAGTTATGTAAATAGTTGTTATATTCCATGTATATATATTGTAAATAATTATGTATTTTTCTCTGTGAAATGAGGGCCTGCTTGGAAAGCAGTGCTTGACACTGAAGCTGTTTACCCTCAATAAAGAAAGATTAAATAATTCAGCTTACGGAGGGAATGATGGGTATGGGTTTAAACACTTTCCATGTGGCTATTAGTTTTACCATTATACATAACAGATTTTTTAGAAACCGTTCCCAACTTTGAAAGTCTATCTCAAGGATTACTGAACCAATACTAGACATGTTTGTACTTATTTCAAAGCATTTCTCATGGTGATTCCAAATTGGGTAATGAAATTCAATAATTTTGATATTTTTGAAACATTTTGTGAAAATTGGGATTGTCGTCTGCAGATGCCTGTCGTGTGGAAAGTGTTAATACATTGGTACGCTGACTTACATGTTCCCAGCAAGAAGTCTATATCCCTAACAATGACCCTGTAGCCACTCTTTTCAAGGTCCTCCTTCAAGACTATGACAAATTTGAGGTCATCCTCAGAATCCTCGAAGTACGAGATGTAGACGTCACTCTCTTTGTTATCTGTAAAAAGGCATACATCATAAAGTATGTTTCAATTCCATCAACACCAATAACCACTAAATGGGCCTTTTCTATGGCTTAAAAGATTATGATTGTTAGCCGATTGCGTGTGGATTGCTTATTTAAGCAATCTTCTTTGGTACGGGTCAGCACCAAAAGGTGGTGACATATTGCCAGCAACCAAATTTGGTCAGAAAAGGCGCGCTATAAACGTGGCATTAAATTGACTCCAATTTTTTTGATATATGCTTCGACGACAAACACACCCACCCTGTTCTACGGGCAAACTATCTTCTCAGGTAGGGTCGGTCGGTCCGGTGTCTTTTTTTCCTTCACAATGTTGGTGTATTTTTAACTCTTTTTTGAAATTTTAAACAAATTAGAAAAAAGATGTCCCTTTTTTTCAAGATATAAAAGAAAATTCAAAAACTGTGTAAAAAGAAAATCTCAAACCTGAAAGAAAAACAAAATGGGTCTGGCAGGCCCATAGTACAGGCTAGGTTGGGGTGTTTTTTGCCTTAAAGACAGTTAAACGATTTGAATGGACACGCCTAATGAAAAGAAGAAGAAAATTAGGGTAGGTAAGGTAGGAATTTTTTCGTAAATACCTGCTTTTGAATACTTTTAAGTATTGATTAACACAAGACCTGCTTTAAAATGCTCATTGGATTAAAGTAAATCTATAACCAAGATGTCAGCTTTTTTTTTAAATATTGTAACAAAAAAGTTATGGAAGAAATAAATTTAATAAAAAAACACTAGTTACCCAGGGGGCCAGCTTAACCCCCCTGTATCCCCATGCTGTAAAAGGTTGGTGGGTATACAGATAACCATTAGGACCTATACAACATTCCTAGGGTAGACAACCTAAAATATCAGGTGCACAAAGATGGGAAACGGGGGGTCAAAGTTCAGGGGGGGTCAAATTTGGTAAATTTTGAGCAAACCATATCATGTTTGGTATCAAATGATAGCAAATTTAATTCTGAACATGGACTATGACATTTATATTGTTGTAAAACAATTTCTTTTAATGTTATGACCTAAAACTGATGTACCAGACCTAGAGTCAAATCAGGAAGAGGCAGACACACGTATGTTATTGCATGCCATATATGCTACTCAAAATGATGATGTGAAACGCATTGTCGTGCATGCAAATGACACTGATGTAATAGTTCTCAGCATATATTAATACGCGACATACTTAAAAGATTTAAATCTTCAAGTGATGTGGATCAGAACCCAACAAGATAGCTATCTACCGATACACGAGATGGTTAATGCCGTGCACTCCCTCATTCATAGCATTAGTGGTAGGGATATTACAAGCTACCCATACTTTACAGGGAAAAGGTCATGGCTACAGAGATCCAAAGAGGTAGAGCTGGATTTAATTGCCGGGTTCGGTGAGGAGAATGAGTATAAGTTGACTGAAGACATCATCAACCAGGCAAGGAAGTTACTCATATCGGTATACAGTAAAGCTGGCGATGACTCTCGTTTCTCTTCTCTAGAAGAAATCAGGGCACATAAGTTCTTGAACAAGAATAACACAGTGTTGAAAATGCTGCCTCCTACTGAAGGTGCATTTATGCAGCACTTAAAGTGCTGCATTCACAACAATCATTGACAAGACAGCACACCAAGCGGAACAAAATCTCCCCTCAGCAGAAGAATATGGCTGGACTTTGAAAGACGGTATGTTTGTACCCACTACAATGACAATATCATCATGGCCACAGGATATCAACAAGGGAATATCATGCGGCTGCAAGAGTGTGCCTTTCTGCAGCAAGAACTGTGCATGTGGAAAGCAATCAGTTGCATGCTACATAGGATGCAAGTGCAAAGGCTCTCCTTCCATATGCAGTCGTGCAATGCATGCTGAAAAAGTAACTTTGGAAAGTGATGACACTGACAGTAGCAGTAATACTACTTACTTACTTATGTCGTTCTCGAACGGTCTTCGTGATGGCTCGCCAAACTACTCTGTCCCTCATGCATGCTTTCATCTCCTCATCATTCTTCAGTCCTGTGTCTTTCGCCAAGTTGTCCAAGTATGTTAAGGCTGGGCGGCCGACAGATGTGTGTCCGTGTTTGGGTCTCCATAGCAGCAGGTCAGACACAATCTCATTTTCTCTTCTCATGCAATGTCCTGAAAAATTCTCATCCTTAATTCGATCTGTGATGTTTTCTGATACCTTTTGTAAGTTTCCATACAGTCTTTGTTTGGTACCTTATCTTTCCAACTAATGTTGAGTGCAGTTCTCAGCATTCTAAGTGTAGCATCCATCTAGAGATTTATTCAGTCTGTTGGTGATAGTCCATGTCTCAGCTCCATACAGTAGAACACTTTGAACAGTAGTTTGGAAAAGTCTGATTTTGATTTTTCGACAGCGGCTGGATTTCCACACTTTGTTCAGAGCATTACAGGCCTTCCAAGCAAGTGCTTTACGTACTTTTATGTCATGCTGGCTACTACCAACCCAAGCTCCCAGGTACTTGAAGTCCTCTACGTTGTCTAGGTTACTTCCATCAGAGGTTTTTAGCTGTACCGCTTGTGCTTGGTGGAATACCATGCATTTGGTTTTCTTGGCATTCATGTGGAGCCCAGTTTTGAGTGCTGCTTCCTCAACATATTTCAGCCACTTCTGTGCCTGCTCCTTAGTGTCAGAAAGTAACGCTATGTCATCTACAAAGTCAAGATCAGTGACGTTCTTTGGCCCTATTCTTCGACTTTGTCTAGGCTTGATGGTGAATCCTAGTTCCTCTTCTCTCCCACTGATAGCTATTCTTAAGCAATAATCAAGGATGATTATGAATAGGTAGGGGGCAAGGGTATCTCCTTGGAGTACTCCTGCTAGGATGTCGAACAGTTCCGTGTCACCATCAGGTGATATAACTTTGGCTCTTGTGTTTCTGTAAGTTTCATCAATTGCATCTGTTATAACCTGTGGGACACCATATGCTTTGAGTATCTTGATCATTTTCATTCGATGTATGGTGTCGAATGCCTTTATCTCTACTACAATAATCAATTACAAACTCAATTTTGATATCTTGCCTAATTGTGTCTGATTTCAGTAGACCTCTTCACATATACGGACTACTGCAAATTGTCTTCATATTCAATACTTGATATCATGCCCAAATTTGCCAATACGTCAACTGCCTGCTCTTGTGCCAATCTCTGATTACCCAATTACATGTCATTATTCTACCAACTGCTTTCCTAAAAATATTAAAGTCTTTCATTTGTACTAGCTCTTCCCTTTTAAAGGTTTTTTTTATTGAAATCAATGAATGTTATGACTGCAGAGAGATTATTGGAATGTATACCTTCGATGGTGCTCCTGAGCCCAAGAATGTGTGAGGTAGTGCCTCTTCCCTCGCGGAAGCCATTCTGGTTAGTTCGAAATAATTCATCTAGGTGATGTCTTATTCTGTTGAGAATCATTCTGTTATATGTCTTGGCCACAATAGAGTTCAGACATATGCCTCTGTAGTTTCCTGCTTGACTTAGGTCATCAGATTTTGGGACTGGTATCAGGTTCAATATTGCCCACTGGTCAGGTTTTTGTTTTTCTAGGAGGGCCTTATTACAGATATCCAGTATTAAATCATCAAGATTGCATCTTGTCAGGAGTTCAGGTGGAATGTTGTCCTCTCCAAAACTTTTCCCCTCCTTGATAGATTTCTTGGCTTTCTGGTACTCAGTGTTATTGAAGGCAGTACACTTAATTGATAGTTCTTCGAAAATCTTTGGGATGTCTTCATCTTTATCAGTCACTACCGGTGGATTTCCTAGGAGTTGTTGGAAGTGGCAGTACCAATTATTGACACGTTCTTCCTTTGTCTTTCCTTTGAGGATACCATTCCTAGAGGTTTTCCTTCCACTTACTTCGTTAATGAGCTCCCAAGATAATCTGTGTTGCATGTTTAGGGTTGCCTTTTCCACTTCTTTTAATTTCTTGTCCAGGTATTTAGCAGTAATGATGAGCATGAACCTGACAACTAAAGATTATGAACAATAAATACTGAGGATGCTGTGCAGGTTGAAAACATGTATGTTTTATAACTCTAGGATATGCAATATGCATATTATGATGCTGGTTATATAGCGTTATCCGATGAAACTTCATGAGTTTCACATAATCCATGTACACAATACACGTATTAAGATAGGGTTTTGTTACATACATTCAGTTTTTTTGTAATATTTTGAAAAGGAATGGTATGACCAAAGAACTATTACAATATGACATGTTCAGCATCAAATTTGCTTTCATTTGATACCAAACACGATATGGTTCGCTCAAATTTTCACAAAATCTGACCCCCCTGAACTTTGACCCCCCATTTCCCGCCTTTGTGCACCCGATGTTTTAGGTTGTCCACCCTAGAAGTATTGTATAGGTCATAATGGTTATCTGTATACCCACCAACCTTTTACAGCACGGGGATACAGGGGGGATATAAATACTTGATTTGGCCCCCTAGGTAAGTAACAGAATTCTTGAAAAGGGATGAGAAACTACTTCATTTTTTTACTTTGCCTTATCCAGCTTACCCTTTGCACACTCTCTGCTAAAGTGATCTTTCCTGAACAGTTTCAGCTCAAGTCTATACATGTAAACGCCAACTCCGACTAGAGCCATTGACAGGAATAACAAACCGAGGATAATAAACAGAGTTGATAATCCTTTAGTTCTATCAACAGGGATCACTTCCTCTTCACCTGAAAAAAAAAAGTTTGAAATATTAGGGGTTTTTTCACACCTGGGGGAAGGTCAACTATCATGCTGTATAATCTCCGGTGGGAGGGGGGGGGGGGGGGGAGGGGCAGGCCACGCTAAGGGCATCTTGGGCTGATAGTCACACATCATCATTATAATTTAGCACAAAATGGTTAGGCTATGGACTTATCACACAATTACTTCATACGTTTTATCAGTCTTGAGCACCTATATTTGTTGCTATAGTATGATTCGTCAAACTACAATCCTTGTTAAGGGTCACTTTTTCCTTCTTTTAGAGTCCGTGTTAAGGGTAGTTTTTGAGAGAGAAAACGCATGGATGATTATAACTTTTATACATGAGTGCCCCCCTCCCCTGGGTATAATCATGCGTGACCAAATACTTTTGAAGCCAAAATTCATCATAAAATGAGTTGTATGTGTGTTTTGCTACAGCCCATGGTTTTTCTACCCAGTTTGACCCCCTAAACAAGTAACACATTGACAGGATTTTGAAAAAATAAACCCTTTTCCTTAAAATAGTCAACAGTGTGGACGCTGGTGTTTACACACAGACCTGTAGAAAAGCCTGGTAAGGCTAAATTAAAAAAAATCATTTGTCTCAAAGCTCCCGCGCGCGTTAGTTTATTGATGCGCATTAGAAAAACAAAAATCTTGAAGAAAAAAAATTCCAAAAAATCCCAAAATTTCACAGATTTTTCATTGATCACATTAATCATTCTAAATACAAAAAGTAACTTTTACAAGGATTTCAATATTTTATATTTAAAAAAACCCAAACCTCCCCCCCCCCAAAAAAAGCATTCCGCATTAGGTTTTGAAAAACTGAAGAGCTTTGAAAAGATGTTTAAAATTTAGCCTAATCAATACGGCTACTATATATCGTCGCTGTTCTGACATACCGGCACATCTCTTTACTTATTTCTGTTGTGATGTGCCGGTATGTCAGAACAGCGACGATATATATAGTTTAATCAGTTCCTAATTGGTGAGAATTGTTAATGTTAGGCTTGTATTTGTCTGTGCACAAAAAGACTCTGTGTCGATGCGCATATTTCAAGTAGGTATAGGGCCGCGTATAAATATTAGCCTCACAATTTTCGGCAATTTTGAACTGATTAAACTATAGTAGTATGTAGGTTGCGACAACCATTGTCTCTCATACTACATGTTATGATTTGTATAAACTATCTTTAGAAAAAACTCCCGGGTGGAAATTCAAATCCTTTACATTTTGAACAATTAAATTATTGCATGAATTCACAGATGCGGTTTATGTAACAATATTTAAAAAGAATTTATAAATCTGTTTCACTCAATGTTTTATTACACCTAAACTCAAACCCACGAGCTCCCGTAACAATGATATATTTTCAGATAAATAATAGTTTCTGTGAATGAGAAAGAAGAGATATTTCATGACTATGCAGTCTTTTTATACTGGTTCATGATGATCGATCTAAATCTGAGACACATAGTGTACATAGCTTCAATAGAAAATCCCTGTAATTTAAAAGTCACTGAGCTAAAGGAGTGAACAAATGAATGACTGATCGTTAAAAATATTGAAAAGACCTGCCTTAATGAATAGTGGAGGAGGAAGCCAACAAATTAAGGGGGACAATCCCAAATGTTGTTTTAAATGTTCAAACATACAGAAAAAAATGTGCTCAAAGCGTGCCGGCATATTCATTTTAAAACAAAAATGGTCCAAAACGTTCATGAATGCAACTGGTATGACAAATTGAGCTTATTTTCCAGCTGATTTCAATCAACTAACCCTGGTGAAGCATGCAAAAATCACCCCATCAATATTTGAGTTGTGTCGGTTGAGATTGGTAATGTTGGCCGGTTCATTTGACAAGGGAAATCATGAAATCATCACTGCCAAAAGTGCAAATATGGAACATTTTCGCAGGCTATGCGTGCATATGCCCCACAAATAGATTGATTTTTTTAGAAGCATGTTTAAAACCAAAATGTACCTCAATCATCGGAAAATTAGCGTAAAGTAATAACGCACACACTTTTTAGTCAGTATTGTCGGTTCACTTTGATTTTTCACCCCATGAAAAACCTAGCTAAGCCACTGCAAAAATTGGTCCTGTATGACGTTAAAAACATGCCACTACTGACCACCCCCCCCCCCCCCCCCCCTCTCCACCCCATATGTCCGGGAATATCAAGAATCCTGTTTAAAACCACCTTAATTATGGCCAGATGTATGTAAATAGTAATCTTTTTCGGGAACAAAGTAAGACCAATAAAATTTAATTTAAATCAAATGAAAGCAGTCGACTCACGTAATGTTATCGATAGATATTGATCAAAGGGATTGCCAGCCTCGTCCTGATATTGCACTCTGTAATAGGTCAATGATTCTTCCGAAATATTCCTGACATGAAGCGTTGTGTTATAAATCCAATATCTGTGGAAAATATATATATATTATGTAAAAGCTGAAAGCAAAACTGCTCATCCACAACAATAGCCTGTGTAAGTAAATGCAACCAATATAAGAGGACCTGACGTTTTGATAATAACAGAATCTTTATAGTAAGCAACAACATACGCAACATTGAGCCATTACGAACACAGCGTGCACTGATTTGCTCGCTTTACCGGACCAGAATATGAGTGCACACTGATGTATGGACATTTAACCAACAACATACCGAGTTATTGACCCTAGTATATGGTCCTAGCAACAGTGGACATGTCGCTACAGCCTGTTTTTAGCAAATTAGTGCTTGACACTTTTGTCATGGTGTTTCTACTGGGCCACTGGAAAGTTAACGCTAAGTTAACTTAACAGTAATCACCGCTAATTTTTAAATCCCCCCAGACCAAAAGAGGACTTCCCCGTCAAGTCTATGACACTTATATCTCGTGACAATATGCATCAGTACCCCCCTCAACGGGACCTACCCATTTCGGTTCTCGCCATACTCCGTGGTTCCACTTTTTATTTCTTCGTACACTGCAGTATCATTCGGGTAATCCCATTTCAAGAACATAACATTAACAGGTCCCGTTGGCGTGTTCTTACTCCAGTAAGTCTGCAATGAATTTTCGGCTTTACTTGTGCCTACAGAGTATTCGCAGAAGAATGTTACGCTGCCCCCTAGATCAGCTGTTTGGTTGCGACATTCTGAATCCTCGTGCGTGACGGGTACTAAATCGCCGGCAATCTCGTCTATGAAAATATGGAATAATAATCATTACTGGGTAAGTCGGTAAAGACTTGGTATATAGTTACACTGCATTTTAGGTCAGCATTATTATCGCGGTACTATCGGTGTGCATGATCACAGAATTAAAATAATTACTGGGTTCAGTGCCCCCCTCCCCACCTCCCCTCATTGAAAAGCCATTCATGGATGAGCACTTCTCATGTCTTGAACATTTTTGAACATTTTAGAATTTTGAAAATTCACCAAAATATGCCATTATATGACCCCAGTTCCTCCTCAAACTTGTCTAAGATCTGCACAAGTGT
>CM069454.1:64828501-64900306 GCA_035610835.1 Ophiura sarsii
CAATTTATCTTTAAAAATCAATAAAAATGCTAATATAATTGCGATTTTGTCCCAAAATTGTTCAAAATGTGTCTAAATTCATGCTCTTCCATAATTGAACATTTATTTTTATCCAAATGTCAACTTATTTTTTTCTCGCCAATTTTAATATTTTTCAATACGTTTTGCACGATATCTCAAAACTATAAAACACGCAAACTTGCAATATGGGAGCAAACGTAACTCAAAAACGAAAGCTCATATAACCATGGGATTTGGACCAGATGTTAAGCACACAAGGGGCTATGAAACCATGGATCCCGATTTTTAATATCTGTTTTCAATTTGAATTACGATGCAAAATTACCTGATTGGTCGGTTCACGGTTGCCATGGCAACCATATAAAAAATCCGGATCCATGGTTTCATGCGCACTCAACCGATACATCATCTATCCAAGTATGGTGTATATGCAACATTTTGTTTTCTAGTTACGTTTGCTCCCGTGTTTAGCCAATCAGAGGCCTTGCATGGTAACCATGGCAACCAGATCAAAATAACACACATTTTCTGAAACGTCTTGACCTAAGCTTTAATTTGATATATAACACTAAGCGGTAAGTCCACGATAACATTGAGAAAATGTGTTTCCAAATTTGGGTCAAATCAACCTAGACCCCCCCCCCCCCCCCCCCCCCCCCCCCCCCCCCCCCCTTAAAGGGGCACATTAGCCCAGACAAAATTGAAGACAAAACGTATGAAGTCCTCACTGGTATCCTCACGGGACATTTCTGTCCAAAACCATTAGTGATCGCCGAGCGATTTAAGTTCTACTCTCGCAAACAAGAAATGGAGAGAGTATTGCGGATTTTGGGGCAGGGATAAGGGATTTATCAACAACGTGTGACTTCAAAGCGTTCCTAGACAAAGCACTTCGTGACCGATTTGTATGTGGACTAAACACTAAATTCAAGGGCACGCAGAAAAGGTTTCTCACTACAAAGGACTTGACATTCAAGATCGCGCTAGAAACGGCGGTATCGATGAACTTGCAACTAAAGACGCTAATGATTTGTTGGAATCCGCGAGCGCTGGTCATGCTAGTCATAATAGTGTACACAAAGTTACATCATCATACAATGTTAAAGGCAATCAAGGCAAACGGTATGGTAAGGCTGGTCAGGGTCAGAGTAGGAGTCAAAAGATGTGCTATCGAAGTGGCAAAGAGCAGCACAATCCAAATTCTTGCCCATATAAAGATTACAAGTGTAATCTGTGCAAGAAAAAGGGTCACTTGGCGTCTGTATGTCGCTCACGTTCAAGTCAGTCAAGTGGCAACTCTAGCTCGGGACATGGCCACGTCTACCAAACGGATGCTGTGGATGCCCATTATGTAAATGAGTTGAATGGGAGTAAGCCTCCAATTGTACATTGTTGTAATTGTGGTCCTAGTGAAAATCATGTGCACGGTTTAGAGCAACCTTTAAGGCTTTTCAATGTTGATTCACTTGCTAACAATAAGCCTGTCAACGTCACAATTACAGTTGACATAGTGCCAGTGCAAATGGAAGTTGACACTGGTGCATCCATGACAATTGTACCTGAAAATATGTATCGGGACAAGTTCAGATGTCAATTTGAAACCTTCAAATCTACAATTCCAAACTTACGCTAATAAGGACATACTTCCAATTTTGGGACAAGCTGAAGTGGAAGTAACCTATGAAGGCCAAAAGTGGAAATTGCCAATTGTTGTGGCAAAAGTGACAAATAAGCCAGCAATTTTGGGTCGAAACTGGCTACAGGTCATTAAACTAAACTGGGAAAGTCTCTTTAAAGTCATGCACATGACAAAGCTAGACAAGGTATTAGATACATATCCAAAGGTTTTTGAACCTGGTTTAGGAACCATGTCTGGATTTACAGCTAAATTGCGTGTAAAACAGGACGCGACCCCACGTTTCAAAAAGGCGCGACCGACCGGTGCCGTACGCGCTTCGTGAACAACTGGAAAAGGAGTATCAACGACTGCAGCAAGAGGGAATATTAGTCCCTGTTAGTCATTCTGAGTGGGCAACCCCGGTGGTCCCAATAATGAAAGCGGACAATTCCATAAGAGTCTGCGGGGATTTTAAAGTCACACTCAACGAATCGCTGGACATAGACAAGTACCCGCTACCGAACCCTCAGGATTTATTTGCGGCATTGGCCGGCGGGCAGCATTTCACTAAGCTTGACCTGTCGCAGGCCTACCAACAGATGTTACTTGACCGGAGTCAAGAATATATGTCACAATCAACACGCATGTTGGTTTACTGCAGTATACCCGTCTTCCGTATGGCGTCGCCAGTGCGCCGTCAATGTTCCAAGCTACCGTGGAACAGATCTTGCAAGGCATAGAGGGCGTGCTTTGTTTTCTTGATGACATATTAATCACGGGAGCGAATGAAGCAGAACATTTGACAAGATTGGACACTGTGCTAAAACGTTTGGATGCACATGGACTCCGTCTCAAGGTATCTAAGTGTGCGTTCATGCAGCCGCAGGTTGAGTATCTTGGTCACCTGATCGACGCAACAGGTAATTGCAAATCGTGCCCTCTATAGTTTTTAGTCAATTAATGGATGGCTTACGTAATATAGAGGGCGCAAAGCAGGAGACGCCGGAAGTGAACTATGAACTGTGATTGTGAAAGATCACACCTGTCAAAATGGCTTAAGTACGGAAATTCGTCGAAATTTACCATCTCCTCGTAAATCAACCAGGAAAATAAGATGAATGACGTCTTCGTTTCTCTAGCAGTTCTATTGAATTTACCGAGGCGCAAATAGACAAAACGGGAACGTAGATTGGGTGGCAAATTTTGTAAAATGGCTGCCGTGTGAATAGAGTCTATAGCTGCCACTTGTTAATCATTAGCTGTTATTAGCAAGGGATCAATAGGCTTTCAAATACATTTGACATATGGCAGCTATTGCTGATACAGCTCCGCAGTTGGTCCCAATAAGCCTTATTTTCAATAGCTGCCATTTGTTACTTGTTGATAAAACTATGCAGTATTTCCATCCATGGTAGCTGCAACTTGTTATATATTAGCTGTTTAAAAAGGGAACAATAGGCTTTCAAATACATTTGAAATCTGCAGCAGTTATTGCTGATACAGCTACACAGTTGGTCCCAAGAAGCCTTATTTCTAATAGACTCTATTCGCACGGCAGCCATTTTCCAAAATTTGCCACCCAAGCCTCGTTCCCGTTATAAATGTATATCTACCCCTCGGTTACTTCTATTACATAGCGCGAGGATCCGTCGGTACGCCACACGCTTTGGTACCATGCTTCTCTCGCAGTTCTATCGAATTCGCCGGGGCGCAAATAGACATAACGGGAACGAGGATTGGGTGGCAATTCTTTGAAAATGGCTGCCGCGTGGATAGAGTCTATAGCTACCACTTGTTACTTATTAACTGATGGCAAGGGATCAATAGGCTTTCAGATACATTTGACATCTGGCAACTATTGCTGATACAGCTACGCAGTTGGTCCCAAGAAGCCTTATTCCAGTAGCTGCCACTTGTTACTTATTAACTGATGGCAAGGGATCAATAGGCTTTCAAATACAATTGACATTCGGCAACATGGTAAATTGGATCATAAGAATACGCGCTGATGTTACCCCTCAACTTGAGGTGAGACTAAGTACATGTAAAGTGAATGCACAAAAGTATCCAGCAGAGTCAAGGGTAACATACATTAACATATGGCAGGCTGGCAGCCATTGTTGAGCGTCATCTTTGACCTATTTACAAACATAAAATAGAATGATACAAATGTTCTCTTGATTGAATTTAGTTTTAGTTTTGTCTTTTATACAAACATACCGTACTTACAATCTACACATTTTTGACATTGTTGCGTGGAAGAATTTTTGATTTACTAAGGTACATACAAAATTGAGATTTCAAGATTCAAATACAGTAAAAAACACCCAGTTTGATTGATCAAAATTACCCCAAAATGTGTTAGAAATAAATAGTACGGAAATTTAAGATCTGAAATCATCTTAAAAGTCTCATGCCTGTTACTTGTTTGTGAGTTATATTTGTTGAACAAAACTCAAATTTAAAATATCAGAATCTGATAATCTTGATTTTACCATCTTATTCTGTTCTAATAACAAAATTGTTTTACAGTGACACGAGACATTGTCAGTAGGGCCTACTTGAACCTGCATAGTTATATTGCCTAAAAATTCATGAATAAGAATGATACTCGATTAATTTACAGGCTTAATGAGAATTTAGCGGAGCGACAAATTCGATGCCGCTTCTTTCGCACGATAAATTGCGTATACTCCAAGCGATGATTTAATATTAGCAACGTTAATTTTGCCGTTGCGTTAACCGGCCCTTATTTAAAGTTGCCGATACTTGTATTTTGACGAATTTAGGGAATTGTTTAGAGGGATTTGAATCCACGAATGTTTTTGGCTTTTGTAATTATTATTGTTATTGAATAGCATTTATAAAGCGCCTTTTCTAAAAAAGACCAAAGCGCTGTACAGAGATAAAATACACACATGATTAAAAGTACCAAGTAATATACAAAATATTAACACTTCAATAGAAAAATTGGAATTTAAAAAAGGCAATAATTAAAATACAATAGTATAGATGATATACGTACACCACCCCCCCCCCCCCCCCCCCCCCCCTCATATGGCTACACACCTCACACCCCACAAACCAAGGACATATCCCGCAAGCATACACTCAGTCCAAGCATATAATAAGACTAAACGCATAATATTAAAAATGACCAAGCAAGGATGACATTAAAAGTACAAAGGTAACAATAATATAGACAGAATGGTTCAAAGGATTTCGGTGCTGCTTTCATAGGCAGGTAATGATGCTAATAAACACATAGACAATTAATTAAGACTAGGTGATGTGGTCTTGGAAATAAAATGGGGAACTACACTTTACTGTTTATGGTTCTCGATCACAGCAAATATCAGGAAACACCAATTCTTTAATTTCACAGAATTGAACTGCGTGTCCTTGTCTTGGAGAAGATCATGTTATTTTACATACAAATGTGAGTTTGTGAATGTCTCCGCTTATACACTACCAACCAAAAGTATTAGGACACCTTGCAAGCTGCATATTGAGAATCCATTGAACTACTGTGTTAGCTTTTTGGTATTCTAGGGTTATAAAATTAATGGAAATTTAAAAAACAAAAATGTTTATACGAATTTGGGATATTCTTGAGACATTATTATTCAAAAGGAAAACATTTATAGCAGTATTTCAGTGATTTAGGTTAACTGTAAAGTCAAATTAGCTGGCCAATAATTCTAAGTTATGCTGAAATTAATTAAAACTGTGTAGTGTGATCTGGGTGCTATGAGAAAGTGCAGAGAATTTGGATGGTTTCCATTTAAAATATGAAAGTAAAGGTCTGACAATTTTGACTTCCTTTCCAAAAAACATTCTCAATTGTTTGTCAATGGATTCACTCAAGTCAAACTAATCCCAATAGTATCACTAGTCTTTAATCTCTCACAGATATTGACACTTGATCTCTTTATTCATCTTCAAAATAAGATATTTGGGATGGAAATTTAGTTTCATTTTGACACTACCCTCCATAGGAGTACAATGGCTATAATGAGACAGATTAATTATTCATGAGCTATTTCCAATAGGAAATTTGTATAGGGATTTTAACAAGGAACATGTTTTCTTTAATTCAATGAAATTGAATAAGCAGATATTGTAGGAAACATGAATTGATTAATGAGAAGAGATACAGCAACACATTTGTTCAACTCGTTGTGAAATATTACACTCCAAATTAAATATATGGGACAATTTTGACACCATAAACAAGTGTCCTAATACTATTGGATGCTAGTGTAAAGCGGCCATTCAAACGATCGAAGCGTGCGACGGATAAGCACGTTATCGTTCAAATGGATATGACGTCACTCCAAGTGCTCTACATAAACATAATGTAATTTTAAATTGGGGGTAATTACAAGCGATTAGAATGTTCCGACATTTGTCCAGATGGCCTATACACCCTTCTCCAGTATACACACACTCGCTAAACGGTATTATTTCTCCGGTCTGCAATCGAAATGAAGATCATGATTACAAAGTTACTTCCTTTTCCGGGAAAATTCCGGTTATCGTCATCGGTCAATCTCTTCAACTGATAGTCATGTCAACTACTTCCGAATTTTGTGATTCGACTTCTTGCTTATTTTGATCCGAATCTGGGGTGAAAGTCACGTTATCGGTTGGTTTAAGACTATGCAATGCGATCCATAAACCATCATCTGGCACGCCCGATACAAACTCACTTATCTCGTCTCCGCTGTCATCTGTAGTTACGGTAACCTTGTAATTGTCAAGAAGAAAACGACATATGACGAATTTTGCTCACATTCCTTTAGATAAAATGTGTGCCATTGATGTTGAACTCCTTTCCAAAATGTATCATATTTGAGTTATTTAAGTTCTGTATAGGGCATGGGTTGGGGGTGGTGGGGGAATTCCCCCAGTTGCCCCACCCCAGTCAGCTCAAGCCCCACCCCTTTTGTCCACAAAAAATCGAGAATGTTGAGTTTTAATGTCAAAATTACTTAAAATGTTTACATTAAAAGCCAACACTAAAATCATCATTGATGATTTTCGTATTTTCCCTCAGCCATTTCTTACCCCCTCCCACCCCAAAAACAAAAAACCCACCCCCAATTAATGCTGGTATCGCCACTGGTAACGCAATTGCGATGACATCATAATATGATTCCGAACCGGTTAAAACAGTTTGAGTCGTATTTTCGCCATCCCGTGGCCTATACCTGATCAAAGCAATCCAAAAAAGCACTTATTTACCTAATACTCAAATGCAAAAAAAGGAAAATATATAATTTTGTAGGTTTTGAAGGGATTATTATCGTAAATATTCTGTCAATTATCTGTTATGACGAAGGGAAGGAGGGCCCAGCACCAATTGTCAAATGTCAGGCTTTTTTCTCTCAGAACTTTCTTGGACACCCTATAAAAATGTTCTACTTCAAAGATCACATACATCATGAAATTTAAGCAAAATGTAAAGTTGAAAAATCCAGTCGCCTTTCATTTTATATCAGCGCGAAAATAGACGTGTGTACCCCCCCCCCCCCCCCCCCCCCCCCCCCATTTTAAAAGTATAGGGAGCCTATTTATCGGCAACCGGTGTACTATCAGGCAATATCGAGTTCTCTGCCCCGTTAATAATGGATCCACACAATACGGAATAAGCAATGAAATGTCTAGGGGGCAGCAAACACGACATTGCCATATTATCATATGTATACGTATACCATTGCAAAGGACACTTTTAATATATAGTTTATTTTTGTAGTATACCTTTTGTTCCGCAATAGGGTTCACGACGTCAACGCCCTGTTCCGTATCGTCTGTGAATTCGTAGCCACGATTGTCTGCGCCAGGTGGTGCGTCAGGATCTATTGCTGTTATGTAACCAGTGCTAACATCTTCCCGGGCATTAACTTCAGTCAGCTTCCTATCTAGTTCCTTCACCAGAGCAGTGAACGTTGGACGCGAGTTCGAGAATTTATGCCAGCATTTCAACATGCATTTATACCTGTAATAATGTAATAAATATCTAAAAATTATGTGAGTGACAACACGAAATGTTTGGAACTTGTTTGAGCTGTTTAATGTCTGCGTTTTCAAGTATAGAGAAGTTAAAACTAGCGTTTAACAATGTTTAATGTCATGTTTACTTATCCCGATTTTGCTTCTTTTAATTACGACCCTCGCTTTGCTTATGCGGAAGATGCGTTCATATAACCTTAAAAAGGTTATTGACTACATTAATAACATCGAGTGATCAAAGTTCCACTCTAATCCACTCTAATCCTACCCGAAGCAAATACCGAAGCAAGCACTGAAGCACAGTGGTGAATTGTTGGATAACGGGAATAGAAATGCCGGTGTTATGTAGTAATTATTTTCAAAATGGTAAATGGTAAATGTTGAGAAATGATACCTACATGTAATCAGGGCATGCTGGAGGCTTCTCCAGACGATATCCGCTTTCCAACTCTACCAGGATTGTGTGGGGGCTCCATTTGCGGTTATACGGGATTTCACCATAACTATACACTTCATACATGACGATTCCAAATGACCAGCTGTTTAGGGGTTAAGAAAAATGTGTGCATTTAGAAATTCTTTACTGTAGCTGGAGATAACATCGATGTACTGACACAAGTTCATGGCGTGTCTTATTTTGGACGACTCTTTTGGTAGACGGGTATGTCAGGTATTTTACACAATAAAAGAGATAAACCTGGTTTTTCGCCGATAAACCTGGTTTATCAAAAACCTTGCTTTTCGAATCGATAAACCAGGTTTATCGATTCGAAAAGCAAGGTTTCGATAAACCAGGTTTTTCAAAACCTTGCTTATCGAATTCGATAAACCAGGTTTATCGGTCGAAGTTTTGAACTTCGTCATCCGACATCGGAACTATATGAAGCTGCGAAATGGTCTGGTGACGGGCAGCTGAGTGAGGCGATGATCAGGTGCAAGGAGATCGAACCACGTGTACCACTAGAGCCGACCAGGGCCAGTGTGCGACCTGATAAGACCCAGCCTGTAAAACAATTGAATATCCTTTTCTGATGCATTGTGGGATCGCAAAGTGTATTTAATAGTGAGCTAAGTAATCAATTAATACAATTACTAATTTGTTACTGGTTAAAAACTAATTAATAACTATTTAACAAATATTTTTGAAGAAAAGGCCGAGAAGCTCCATAGTACTGAATTATGCCGGGGTATATGCAAATTTAAATACTTGATTACCTTACTAATTAGCTACTTAATTAAGCAAATAACGCAATATAGAGTAATTATAAGAATAACTAAAGTAATTTTTTTGAGTACTTAAGCAATTACTGCACGGCAGTCAACTTAACAGACGTAGCCTTAGGGGGGGGGGGGGGCTGGGGTACCGCGCCATTTTGCAATATTTTGCGAAATCGATCGTGGTTATCACGTGATACGTATCGTGGAAAAATAATGTACACTGTTTTAACGAAATGCACTGTGGGATTGTGTTACCAGCCTAAAATTATAGAGGTCGCAAACCCGGTCGCAAACTTGCTTATGTTGAGCCTAGCTATAACAAGCTAAAAGTGACATCTCTGAATGTAGTGTGAAATTGTTGGACAAACTGGTAAAATGGTTTTACAACAAGTTTTGCTATCATATTATTATCAAACTGAACTCAAGTTAAATCACTCTATATCGAGCAATAATATAATTGTTTACGCATTTTAATTGTTTAGACAAAGTTAAATAAATCAAGGATACATTTATGATAGATAAATAAATAAAAAGAAAACTATAAACGCATGGGCGGCATTTATAATTGATAAAAAATTGACATAACAATGATGTTACATTAATATACCATCAAGTTTAAAAAATAGAAAAATAATGGGAATATTCGAACCCGTGATTTCCGATTGCCAACGACATGGCCAACCTACGCACGCCACAGAGATTTACGACTGTAATTGTGATAGTTTAATTATTTAACCATGTCCATTTATTTATAACGAACGGATTTTTATTGTGCCATTTTTGCCAAATGTGTGTGTTGCTCTCGCACAAAATGTGTTTGTAATTTGATTATAATTCTTATTTTTAAAAGAACGGTAATTTTTTTTGACATTTTCGAGAAAAAAAAATGGCGTAACCCTGATACGGTAAACGCCAGCAGTGTGGTGTCCGCGTGGGCAAGCATACAGATGATGCTAAGCAAATCCAGCATATAATACAAAAAGTGCTCCTAATGGGACTCGAACCCACAACCTCTTGCTCCTCAAGCGACTTTCTTTCCACTACACTAACCGTGCTAATTGAAAAAATTTAACGCAAATAATTTATTTATATCATGGGTCATGGGTTAATGAACTGTGTTAAATTCTACAATCCCGGCCGCCACTCTGTTCAAAGGCACAAAAAAGTTGACTTGTTTTATGCTTTTTTTGCAATTCTGAGGTGTGCAGTTCGATTTTCTTTCTCGAATTGTTTAGAAAACCATCTATTTTAGAACATCTGAAATTTAAAATGAACTGCACACCTGGGAAAGTATGATGCCAAGGGCATATTTTTTGCACGTAAATCCAATACAAGAGTTCTGAAAATCGACACAAATATGACGTCATAACCATTGCTTCGGGACAAAATGGCGCGGTACCCCACCCCCCCCCACCCCCCCCCCCTAACGTAGCCTCATCAATATTCAAATAAATCTACCTGGCCCTGTGTTGTACAGGGAATCCCATCATTTCGGCGAACGTTTTTTCCCTGCTTCCCCTCACGCGCACACGAACACGTAGCTATATTCCTCCGTTGATAAAAATGTACGAACGGTATATAATTGTTATGGAATCGGGCGTATAAAACGGGCCATGTTGAACGACTCACCCTAATTCGATAAACCTGGTTTTTCGATCGACCGATAAACCTAGTTTATCAAAAACCTTGCTTATCGAATTCGAAAAACCAGGTTTATCGACCGATAAACCTGGTTTATCGAAAACCTTCCCTATCGAATTCGAAAAGCCTGGTTTATCGACCTATAAACCTGGTTTATCGAAAACCTTGCTTATCAAATTGAAAAACCTGGTTTTTCGAATCAGGTTTATCGATTCGAAAAGCAAGGTTTTTGATAAACCAGGTTTATCGGCTGATAAACCTGGTTTTTCGATCGATAAACCAGGTTTTTCAAAAACCTTGCTTATCGAATTCGATAAACCTGGATTTTTAAATCGATAAACTAGGTTTATCAATCGAAAAACCAGGTTTATCGGCGAAAAACAAGGTTTATCTCTTTCACTGTTTCCGATTAATAACATGGCAGTGGGGTATCTGAAGTCACTTGTCAGGAGGGCATAGGGTATTTTCCCCGATGAACATTAATTCGACCCTAAGGATACGAAATAAATTGCGCGGCTGGATTCTCTATTCCACCGAATGACATCGTATCCTAAACGTGATGCCCGCGTAACACGCGAATTTTAAAAACATATTTTCACGAATGTTGCCATCAATTGTCCAACATAATGATATTCCTGGACAAAGTCACGCGTAACGCGCGAAGATATGCCGTTCTTATACTAAATTGCCCGTCAAGCTGGGCAAGGGACAAATTGTCAGTTAGAAGGGAATTAGCTAAATCCCTTAAATTCCCCAAATAAACGCGATTCACCCAAAGTCAAAGTGCAAGGGTATCCCATTCCAGGTCCTATAATAACCGTAATGAAAATCACTGAAGCTACGTAATGCACGCTCATACATCATCCATCAAGTGTTTAGACTTTAGATGGTTAAATCTCTTCTCTTCTCCAAGTTTCTTTTCATTTTCACTTATTTTCCCTTATTTTCCCTTCCTTATCAACTATCTAGTGATAGTATATAATTCTTTGTCTTCCCCTCTCTCCTTCCTACTCTTTTTATCTTTCTCTTCTCCCTTTCTTTTCCTTACTCCCCTTCCTTCCCTTTTTCCCTTTCCTTTTCTATTCCTCTCTTCCCTTTTTCTTCCCTTCACTTCGCCTTTTTAGGCCGGTAGTTTGACCTGGCCTTCCCACCCAAAGCCATCAGGGGGGGGGGGGGGGGCAACTCTGCCCTTTGACCTCCGGGAAATATGTTACTGTCGGCAGGTATTTGCTAATTACTGCTAGTTGTTATCAAGGCATCATCCCGTTTTCAAAAGTAGGGGGACACGAGTGGCGGCTCATGGGTGTTTGTAAAGTCTGACCTCAGAATTAAGAACATTTTGAAAATATGCAATGAAAATGGTGCAATTTGGTGCATACTTTTAACCAAATTGTTGACGAATATGTGTTCAAAATAATAAAATGAGATCTGTATAATGGGCGACTATCACAAGACAAATTACATTGGTTGAAAAATGCGACACACCAGTGGCGTAGCTAGGTTTTCCATATTGGTGGAGGGGCAATAAATGAAAGTGAACAAAGATTGTTCGTGCGAAAATTGTGACTTTACATTTATTTTTGCTATGATTGAGGTACATTTTGGTTCTAAACAAGCTTGTACCAAAATATTTTTCATTTTCGGGACACATGCTCGCCTAGCGTGCGAAACATTTCCATATGTGTACTTATGACTTAAACAATGCATTGCGTACTAACCAATTGTCGAAACTCAAAAGTACACTGCGTTCACGTTGCTATCATGGTGATGAAAGAGCCAGTAGGCCCCTTGCTATGCTATTGTAAGTTTGTATCAGCTCGTAGGTGATCATCAACTAGTAGTAGACCTGTCACCTAAGGGCCTTCTATATATGTGCGATCTCATTATTCTGATCATCCACATCAAGGGCCGGGCATCATAGAAATCTAGCATCTTCCATTATCATGATCCTAATTCACTATTATCTTCACTCATCATCACTTATCATCATCATCATAATTAGACACTTTTCAGAAACTCTTTTCAGCCTCAGGTTATTCAAAAAAGTGTGGGGAGATCTACTTTTATGCCCCCCCCCCCCCACGTGTTCCCATGTCCCTGCCCCCCCCCCCCCCCCCACGTATATGACACCCCTGGTTGTTATGTAATGAAAAGTTGCTATGTAGACTCTATGTATGAAACGTCTGCACATGCGTATAAAAGGGAAGAGTTCCATTTATACTCTGTAAAATGATCGAGACTCGAGAGGTTTTGGGATCTATGTTTTATATGTTTAGGTGAATGTAAATTGCATTAAGCGGATGTTTTAATCGTGAACACTAAACACTTTAGTATTTCTAGATACTATTTTCCTTACACGTCACTTCTGAAGTGGAAGTTTTTGCCATTACTTTTCAGCGTCTCCAAGCTCACCCATCGTGGTCGAAACGGTCTAGTTTCGTGTCTGTCAATCGGAGCATTGGTAAGGTAAAGATCGACCGCCAGTCCATAGTCGGCGATTTTTACCTCCAGGCCCTCTCCGACTAGCACGTTGCTAGCGGCCAAATCGCCGTTGTAAATGCGGCTACTTGATAAGTAGTTCTAATGATAAAAAACAAAACAAAATGGGTTTAGTTAGGGTTTTAGGGGGGCAAAGGGTATATTTACCGGTGAACACCAGTTTGACCCTAAGGTTTGGAAAAAATTGCGTCGTCGTCGTCATTCTATGGATCATGGCTGATTCTTTGTGACCCTATTGATGATTGAGCGCCACCGTTGTCTATTTTGTGGTGTACTTTTGTCCTAAACGAACTTCTATAATGATGTTCGTGGATATATGCGTGCATAGCGCGCAAAAATTGCGCGCCATTTGTATACTAAATTGCCCGTCAAGCCGGGCAAGGAGTAAATTGTCAATTAGATGGGAATAAAAGATATATTCAGTTGTCTTGGAGGCTGCGCCCTCAATTTTGATACAGATTGATATTTGTACATTTATACAAGTGTATTACACTTACACTTGTAATGATTTTAAGAGAAATCAACCCTCGTTGTACAACAAAACATAAATTTAAAGATTGGACATCCTTGCCAACTTGGGTGCTTGATTGACCTTGATTTAGGGTAGAAGGTCACATGTGTTTCAATGTGTTTCGAAACAATGTATGCTCCCCCAGCTATTAAGCTCTATGAATAGTCACAATAAAGGGGCAGAGGGGATGAGGGCGCATCAGACAAATAATGTTAACGTAAAACTAACTAAGGCCTCATTGTCCATCAGATGGGTTAATTTCTGTCTAAAGAAAGGTGATACCAATTCCTCGTGATTTACTACATTCATAAATTTGCAGTTAAATTTTACACTGACAAATGTGACACTGACTAATAATAAAGACTAGCCCGTAATAAAGAAAGATTTGTTCAAAACCTGACTTACCATTCCTTTCGCAATCTGTAGCACTATATTCACCATGTCGTTTGGTGTAAGATCATAAATCGGATCTTCCATTTCATGTTCTCCCTAAAATCAAAAATTATCTCTTGTGTGAGCATTAATGTATAATTCCTCTCATGAACATTAAACAATTTCCGATAGTCTAATCATTTGGTAAATATATGGCTCTATATTAATTCCTTTATCTTCTGACTGTAAAACAAATATCAGATTCTTCAAAGCCGCGTAGAAAGCATTTTGAAAATGGAAGACCGAATCAACGGATGCTATACTCAACTGTTACGTAGAATATTTAACATCAGTTGGAGGGAACACATCCCAAACAGCGTGGTATATGGCGATATCCCCCTATAACATCAATAATCAGGCAGCGCCGTTTATGTTTCGCTGGCCACTGCATGCGAACAACCAACCAGCCTTACTATCTCCCGTCTAATTTGCTGGACCCCTCCTGGTGGGAAAGCTAACAGAGGATGAAGACCCTTTAGTATCCTGATACCGTCAATAACGATATGGGTTTAGATCCACCAGAGATCCACCAACTCATGAATGATAGGAAAGTCTGAGCCAAGTATGTTCAGATGTTGCGAATGCTTCCTCCATTTCGTCCACGGACGACCAATGATGATGATGACGATCGTCATCCGACTGTCATTATCCGACCAGTATACCTCCTTTTTGCAAGGGTGATTTTAACCTGGTTATGAACTGCAGTGTTGGAGTGTGATCGTATACCCACGCGATTAAAGATGAATTCGCAGACATGTAAATACTGCGTCAATGGTTGGAATACTCTCTAACTATACTGCACAGAGGTAGATGAACATGGTGATCGGGAGTAAAATAGTTGGCCAAGGTAATTTATTATGCTTTATATGCAGTGACCCGTTACAACATGTTTTCCATGGGCAGAATAATACATCGTGGTTCTCACCTCTTGCGGTCTACATTTCCGTACGAACCCCAGCAGGTCTCCGTATTTCATGAATGGCGTCACGAGGTAGAAAGGTTCTACCGTTATGCAGTGACCAACTACGGATAGAATATTGGGGTGCCCCTTCGGACCCTGGATATCAATGGAAATTGTCACCTCTTCCAGAAAGTTCTTTTTTATTTTGAGATTTCCCTGTGAGTTAATCATATCTGAAAATAAATAGTTGTATCCAATGCTATGATACATTATTATCGTATACAAGAAATGGTTCTAGTTATAATATGTAATTTGATGATAAATGAAGATCAAAACTAAATTCAAACATTAGGTTAATGTGCGTATAAAATACCCTTGGGGTTACACTGAAGAACATGATAAAGAATAGCGCCCCCCCCCCCCCCCCCCCCCCTTCCCAGTCTCCCATCTGACTATCATTCGGCGGAATTTCCCCCGTTCGGCATGTTCGGTGGGATGTAAGGGGTTATATTCAATTTCCATCCGATTTCAAGACGTCAGTCGGGGAATCAAAATTAGTATAAAAGTAGCAAAGTTTCGCGCGCGCGCATAGCCTATGTCCATGAATATTGTTTCAGAAATGCCACATTTTGGTGATAGATTGTTAGAATGCTATGGCTATTAGCACATATTAGTGTTTCCTATTTTTACATTATCATAATTCTTAATATGGTAAAAATAAGTCTGGGGTCATCTACCTTTTTTGAAACGGGCTTAGTTTAGCCAAACGGCCGGACTAATAATGTTTAACAATATCCAAATGTTTGTTTGTTTTTGTTAAAAGAATATAATTATTATATGATTTTTAAAAAAACCAATAAAAAACCACCATTCTGGAACTTTTTGGACTGCAAAACCGACCTTTTACTTTCGGCGTCTTCACTGCCACATCAATCCATTTATTGTTTTCAACTCTGAATTGTCCTTTATAAACCAATCCTTGAGCGCCACTCCCAAGCAATATATCTAGTACTGCTAAATCAGTGCGACGTATGTCATATTTGTCTATAAGAAAAAATACATAAAACAACGATAGAAAAATGATTAACAGTTTAAAAAGATGATAGATATGATAATAATATATGTTTTGAATGCATCTCAATATCTTTAATGCACTGGTTTACCATTTTTCCTTTACCAGATCACATGAATATTTTTTATTATTCTATTGTTATATTTTTTACTCAATCAATCTTTATTCAATTCATGTACAATGTATTGGCACATCCTCTCTTATTATTATGCTCATCATTGTGACTCCGAATTCATTTCTTTTTTTATCAGAAGGTATCATACATTACATAAAAAAATAATAAGACTTTGTTTTCCTTAATTTAGAAATACCAGTTTCAAAGAGAAATTAATGCACCAAAATATCAATTTGCCCAAAAAGTGATTTTTGTAATTCTCGCGAGAATTTGCGAGACAACCATCCCATTTAGGTTTTGTGTGATTGCGTCGTAGCTTCGAATTTCAAAATGATGAGTTGATAAAAACTTGATAAAAGGTAGAACCTTCACAGTGCTTTGTGTTCACATGATTTTTATTGTTATATGACGTAGTATATGTGTGTTATACCTCTCTGAAAAAATATGTCCGCCATTACCCCACGTTCCCCTACTATTTGGTGAATGTGATGTAATATACACTCTTACAATATCTATTTTGGATTATCATACACTCATATAGACTATTTTTTACATTTACAGCGGTAATTTTGGTTGCCATCTTGGATCCAAAGTATGTTATCACAGTGCAAATACTTATGCAGTGCATCGTTGAAAGTATATTTACATCGTACATTTCGGTTGATATTATGCTATTTTATGGAATTTGACAATTTTTGCAGCCACTTTGGGACCATTTTGGGGGCCATTTTGGCAGCCATTTTGGATTTTTAACTATGTTAACAAAGCAAAAATACTGGATATGAGTTATTAGGGGTCTAACACATACATCCCATCGTTAAAGGTATATTTTCATCATACATTTGGTTAATATTATGCTATTTTATGGGATTTTGAGAACTTTTGACCATTTTGGGCAATTCATTTGGCGGCCATTTTGGTTTTAAGTATGTTTGCTGCGTTGGAACCAGAATGGCTTCAGACAGCATAGATCAACCGTCTCTCAAATACTGGCTCTGAGACGTATCATTGAAGGCATGAAGACAAAGAATCTTCCTCTGGCAGTAGTATTCATAGATTACTCAAAAGCTTTCGATTCGATCCATCGTGAACGGATGTTCCAAATCCTACATGCGTATGGTATTCCAGGAGTCATCATTGATGCAATCAAGGCTATCTACACAGATTCATCTGCCTTAGTGATATCTGCAGACGGTGATACCGAACCTTTCGAGATTCTGGCTGGAGTTCTACAAGGAGACACCCTTGCTCCATTCCTCTTCATAGTGGTAGTAGATTACATCATGCGGCATGCCTTGAAGGACATCAACCAATCCACCGGGATCGTTCTTGAGAGAAGGAAGAGTAGACGTCATCCAGAGCTACGCCTTCATGATTTGGACTTCGCTGATGACATAGCACTCTTGTCTTCATCCATTGAGTCAGCTGAAATTCTGCTACAGCATATCGAAGAAGCTTCAAACTGTGTTGGCCTGCACCTTAATGTTGGAAAAACCAAGACTCTACTAGTCGGCATCCCATCCTCCACAAATGTCACATCTCTTTCCATGACTTCAAGTGCCGGAAAGCTCAAGCCTGGGTTGCATGCAACAAGCTGGAGAAGATATGGAAATCTAAACTTGATAGGCCAACTAAAATCAAGTTTTTCCGAGCTTGCGTGGAAAGTATTCTACTATATGGTTCAGAGACATGGACAGTTACAAAGACTTTTGAGGACAGAATAAATGGATGCTACACACAGTTGCTGAGGAGAGTCCTTAACATCAGTTGGAGAGACCACAAAACTAATGAAGAGGTGTATGGTGAAATTCCTCCGCTGGCTAACTCAGTAAGGAAGCGACGGCTCCAGTTTGCTGGACACTGCCTACGAGCATCCGATCAACCTGTCTCCCGAGTGCTTTTCTGGACTCCAAGTGAAGGCCATTCATCCCGTGGCAGGAGATCCACCACCTATCCTGACAGCATCTCAAAGGACCTTGATCTTGAACCCAATGAAGTTCAACAGCTTATGTTGGATAAACTTGCTTGGAGGAAATTTGTAACTGCTGCTTCCAATATTCCGTCCAAGGACGACCGATGATGATGAAGTATGTTTACAAAGCAAAAATACTAGATATGAGTTTCTTGTGGTCTAACACATACATCCCATTGTTAAAACTGTACTCTGATCATACATTATTTGAGTTTAAGTGTTACATACGGTAGTTTTCTGATTTTTGGGGGGGACCCCCCTGAAAGAACCCCTCGGTTAGTGGGGTGCGTTCAAGATTTGGGCTGATTACCCAAGATATTCTTATTCCTCATAAAATTCTGGTCTAGAAAAAAACACATGAGATAAAGAACGCCTCCAAGTGATACCTAGCTCATTTTTAGCCTAGTCTATATAATTCTTGCTTATTCAAAATAACCTTGAAGACCACCCAAATCAAAATTACGCTGGACTCCAAATTTAGTTTTACTTATGACTTTACGATAGTGATATATCTAATATATCTTGCATCATCTAGAGTCAAACGTCATACAAAGTTATCATGATGGTCAGGATCTTCAGTATCTTTTATGTGGTGCCGGCAATTGCCTTCATTGATCTGTTCAAAGCAATATTATGGGATCTTAACATTTTCACATTCGATTTTTTCTTCTTCTTAAATTGAAGTTAATATTATATTAACACTTTTGAAATAATTCGGAATAATATTGTGTAGTAGAAAATGACTTCCAATTATACCTGCAATTACTTCGTCTTTCCATTTCTGCTCTAAAGAGTTTAAAGCATATATCGATTAAGATAGCATTTAGTGACCGAAAATATTGATATCACAATCAATTGAAATATTCCCATCGCTTAATTTCTAAAATATCCAAAGGTGTCATAAAACTCATAAGTCAACGGTTTCCAGTAATCTCGAGGAAGTATTTTGTATTGTTCCCATCATCCGTTATAATTTCAGATTGATATTATGGTCATGCGCTAGTTTCCTTTCTAAGCTGAAAATATCATGGGGTGTATGCTTGAAATATGTATAGCCTTAAAAGTAAATATGGGAGCCTGGGGAAAACATGCATTTTCTGAAGGAATATAATACTTCACATCTCATTTGATCAATATCATCACAGAGGATTAGTAGAAATGAGTGCACAATGAATAAATATTCTAAAATGCAACCTTTTTTCACTTAAGTACAGATATATAAAGATATATAATTCTAACTTCTAAATTTCGCTCTGCATCGCATTGAGCACTCTGTTAGAAGATTGCTTCCTTACCCAGTACATAAAGAAAGAAATAAGTGAATATAAAATATATATATATATATATATATATATAATATTACCTTGCAAAGGTATATTAGCATCTTCTGGTTCCGATCCAATTCCTCCTGAGCAACCTATTAACATTGATGAATTTAATAATATTGTAAAACGTCGCTATAGACCTCCATTTTTTATTTTTCTTATTTAGTACTTATGTTTACCTTCAACGACTACATTTATAATAATACACTTAGACACAATAACCGGCCAGTTTCGATCATATTGACTGGTCGAGGATAGCGTTGGGCTTTTGGAAGAAATATCAACGAAAGTCAAGATAAAAGGGTGGATTATAACCATTTGGGGTTATTATAATTCTGTCAAAGGATAAAGACGTTGGAACCGTCGCGACGTTATCTGTTTATTTATTGGAATGAACAAATTGAGAAACTATCTTCAGAAAGTAGAGATGAATATCCTACAAAATATCTGACACCCATAATCAAATTGGTATGCACCGCATTAACATGATTAACCCTGAAATAGTTTACCTGGTGTAGTTCCATCAAGTTCAATAGTAACTGTATTTCCATGAGACCCATAAGCTGGTGAGTTAAATATTACAAATATATATTTATTTCAAATCTGTTCATTATCATTAATGACAATATTTTGTCAAATAAACAAGTGGTGATGATTTTATAAAACACAATGAACCTTTAATTTCGTTCATGCATTTCAGGATTGTGTTATTCATCTGGTAGCATGTCATTTGAGATACAGCCATCAAAAAAGTAACTGGCTGGATAATAAAATATGGTTACAATTCTCCAAGTATAACACCTACTTTAATAAAGATATCAAATCTTAAAGGGGCACTAAGAGATCCTTCGTGGACCCCTCAATTTTTTCAGAAGTTGGGCTTTTCACATATTTGTAATGCTTATACGTACTATACCACCTAAAATTATAGAGTTTAATTTGCAGTATTTCATGTGAAATCATGGATTTGATAGCGTTTTGAGTTTCGATGTAGATCACATCGAATTAACCCAAATTCATCTCAAAGGTCACAGATGGCTTCTTAATTATTTGTTTCTTGCTTATCCAAAATAACCTTGAAGACCACCCAAATCAAAATTACGCTGGACTCCAAATTTAGTTTTACTTATGACTTTACGATAGTGATATATCTAATATATCTTGCATCATCTACTAGCGTAAAACGTCATACAAATTTATCATGATGGTCAGGATCTTCAGTATCTTTTATGTGGTGCCGGCAATTGCCTTCATTGATCTGTTCAAAGCAATATTATGGGATCTAAACATTTTCACATTCGATTTTTTCTTCTTCTTAAATTGAAGTTAATATTAAATTATCACATGATATTCGATATATATTTGGATGTTTAAGAAGTACAGATATATAAAGATATATAATTCTAACTTCTAAATTTCGCTCTGCATCGCATTGAGCACTCTGTTAGAAGATTGCTTCCTTACCCAGTACATAAAGAAAGAAATAAGTGAATATAAAATATATATATATATATATATAATATTACCTTGCAAAGGTATATTAGCATCTTCTGGTTCCGATCCAATTCCTCCTGAGCAACCTATTAACATTGATGAATTTAATAATATTGTAAAACGTCGCTAAAGACCTCCATTTTTTATTTTTCTTATTTAGTACTTATGTTTACCTTCAACGACTACATTTATAATAATACACTTAGACACAATAACCGGCCAGTTTCGATCATATTGACTGGTCGAGGATAGCGTTGGGCTATTGGAAGAAATATCAACGAAAGTCAAGATAAAAGGGTGGATTATAACCATTTGGGGTTATTATAATTCTGTCAAAGGATAAAGACGTTGGAACCGTCGCGACGTTATCTGTTTATTTATTGGAATGAACAAATTGAGAAACTATCTTCAGAAAGTAGAGATGAATATCCTACAAAATATCTGACACCCATAATCAAATTGTTATGCACCGCATTAACATGATTAACCCTGACATAGTTTACCTGGTGTAGTTCCATCAAGTTCAATAGTAACTGTATTTCCAAGAGACCCATAAGCTGGTGAGTTAAATATTACAAATATATATTTATTTAAAATCTGTTCATTATCATTAATGACAATATTTTGTCAAATAAACAAGTGGTGATGATTTTATAAAACACAATGAACCTTTAATTTCGTTCATGCATTTCAGGATTGTGTTATTCATCTGGTAGCATGTCATTTGAGATACAGCCATCAAAAAAGTAACTGGCTGGATAATAAAATATGGTTACAATTCTCCAAGTATAACACCTACTTTAATAAAGATATCAAATCTTAAAGGGGCACTAAGAGATCCTTCGTGGACCCCTCAATTTTTTCAGAAGTTGGGCTTTTCACATATTTGTAATGCTTATACGTACTAACTACCACCTAAAATTATAGGGCCGTATTCTCGTACTAAACACGGTTTTAGCTTAAAACCATGTTTAACTAAACGCGTGTCTAACTTAAACGTGAGTTTATCCTTTAAACGACGTGTCTAACAAAACACGATTTTAAACTCTGTAAATCTCGTTCCCAGAGTGGTCCTGCGTTGATTGTATACAGGTATTTAATTCATTGTGGCCCTAATTGGTTACAATAGATATCGACCGAATGCCTTAAATACACGATACTTTTAAAGACTGACACGATCCGCGCGCCAGCTTGCACCGGGCACGGTTGAGTGATCATTCAAGGCACACAGTTGGTGTGCGAGTTTAGTTAAACAAGCATTAAATTACCCCCGTACCCATGTTTAAAGTTAGACACATTTCGGTGAGTTAGACGCGTGTTTAAGTAAAACAAATGTACGAGAATTGCGTTTAGTTAAACGCTGTGTCTAAAGTCAAAGTTAGACGCGTGTTTAGCTTAAATCCGTGTTTAACTACGTACGAGAATACGGCCCATAGAGTTTAATTTGCAGTATTTCATGTGAAATCATGGATTTGATAGCGTTTTGAGTTTCGATGTATATCACATCGAATTAACCCAAATTCATCTCAAAGGTCACAGATGGCTTCTTAATTATTTGTTTCTTGCTTATCCAAAATAACCTTGAAGACCACCCAAATCAAAATTACGCTGGACTCCAAATTTAGTTTTACTTATGACTTTACGATAGTGATATATCTAATATATCTTGCATCATCTACTAGCGTAAAACGTCATACAAATTTATCATGATGGTCAGGATCTTCAGTATCTTTTATGTGGTGCCGGCAATTGCCTTCATTGATCTGTTCAAAGCAATATTATGGGATCTTAACATTTTCACATTCGATTTCTTATTCTTCTTAAATTGAAGTTAATATTCTATTAACACTTTTAAAATAATTCGGAATAATATTGTGTAGTAGAAAATGACTTCCAATTATACCTGCAATTACTTCGTCTTTCCATTTCTGCTCTAAAGAGTTTAAAGCATATATCGATTAAGATAGCATTTAGCGACCGAAAATATTGATATCACAATCAATTGAAATATTGCCATCGTTTAATTTCTAAAATATCCAAAGGTGTCATAAACTCATAAGTCAACGGTTTCCAGAATATATATAAGAAATACCTTCTTTTGCTTGTGCACTTGCCGATGCTTTACACAATGTTCACCTATTTGGTACTAAACAATGTATAGTGGAGAGCGTGTTGGCGCAGCGGTTAGTTCTCTCGCCTTGCACCAATGAAACCCGGGTCAATTCTGTGCACGAACGCGGGCTTTATGTGCATTTGGTTTATCACGATCCATGCACGCTCTCGCAGGTTTTCTCCGGGTTCTCCGGTTTCCTCCTGCTCTCAAAATCGGTGTTTAGTTGTTTCGGTTATCAAAAACTTCCTTGACCCAATGGTATTTGGGGAGCTGCATTAAAAATGGTGGATGTTACAATCTAAGTGCGGATAGGGTTGCGCTAGAAATTGGCAGCACCTTAGTTGATGCGACATGATTCTGATGATTCACCAGCAGCAAAATTACAGCGCCTTGTCTACTTTGTAAAAGGCGCTTTATAAATCTCATTATTATTATTATTATTATTATTATTATTATAATGCTTACAAATCTGGCTAGATTCATATTATTTTGTAAATATTAAAAATATGTATTGGAAATGTGTCTAAGACTTCTTTTTCTGATTGTGTGCGTGTTCATTTTATAACAACCCTATCCATTGAACAATCTATAATCAAAATGAATTTAAGATTTTGTTTTTAAAAAAATGTTAAGATGACAAACAGTTCCTTTTATGAAAATAAAATAAATGAAACTGCAACATTGATGTTGAGTGCAGGATTGTGTAACAGCGTGGCCAAATTAAGTGTATACTGAATAATATGGTGCAAACATAATTTACTATCGCAATCACTTGTAACCCCACTATGTATAGTTATTTCAATAATCATATTCAAACTAAAATGAAAAGTGTAGACAACCATAACTGAACTGGGAAAATGCGGTGGTGGCGGTGGCGGTGGCGGTGGCGTTGTGTACAATCTCTATGGGGAATATAGAAAATGTTCCCAATTCTACGTTCAAATTACAATAACTTCTCTTCTCTGTATGCTACAAACATAATTTTGCTCTCATTTTATAGATTGTTTTATATTCTATAAGTTTCTGTTTCAACAAACGTGTCAACTATTACTTAACAATTGTAATCACGAATCGATTGCATTGTCCTTGGCTTTTTCCCTATTCACTACACAGTGAACTTGCCCTAATTCAGCGGTTTTACATACATGACTATAACAAAAGAAATATTTGACCGATGATAGCAAAATTATACATTTTTGGAAAGCTCTCAAATAGGGGAATTCAAAAATGCCGTTTAAATCAGGAAAGGGTGTATACCCAAAGAAATATACTTGTAAACTCTAATAAATATGAAATTTAAACGTTTGCGCTCATTTACTTCTCGATATAGTGTATTTCAACATGTTTACCATTGTCAACTATTATGTTCTGATGGGTATTTGCATGAGAAACTTAAATATGCACAGTAAAATGATGATTGGGATTGGTATAAAAATATTATTGAGCTTAAATCAAAATATGAAAAAAATCGATATTTTTTTAACATTCCTGATCACAACATGTTACTATTAGGTCTTATATAAATTCCAATAGCATATTTGGATTCCTTGTGAGATTACCGTTCAGAAAATATATACTTTTTATGGGTAGAACAAATAGTTATTGCGATATGCTAATTCGAATCTCAGATGGTGTAAAATGTAAAAATCTGGACATGCAACGGTAAGGGTGGCGAGTTCAAAACACACGGCCTTATGTACTGCTTGTTTTAAGGGGTAGACCATAAACGGGCCTCATTGGCTTTCCAGTCTACTCCTCCATATTGTGTTTTTTATATATGTGATTGTGATTTGATGTATTATTTTTTTATATGGAAATAAAGATTGATTGATTGATGATTGAAAAATGCGTTTATCGACGTAAATTAGTAATTATTTCATCAAGTGCACTGTATTTTTTTGAGAATTATTTCATCAAGTGCACGATAGAAAAAAAATCAACATTTATTTGGCATTCATAACTTTTGAATGTGCGTACCACCGCGCTTCCACTCAAATTGATCGTTACATGGAAACGCGAACGCACAACGCAGGTTATTGATATATTGCCAAGACCTTCAAAATGTACTTGTACGCGCATCAATGACCTGGGGCGGGGCGTTTTGTGTGACGTCGCATGGTAACAAGAGGCATATGTTTGCGGGTGGGGCCCTGAACATGGATACACGCGACACGACTTCTCGCGGCTGTACTTTCAACAATAAATACCGCATGAAAACACAACAAAACACCAGTTTTATATCGTTGTAAAATGTCAATGATGAACGGCAAATCATTGGTCTGCATGATTTGAATAACTGACGTGCGTTTGTACCGCCAGCGCGGCGGCTAGCCTGCCCTACAGATACTGGTAACTGGACGCGTCCCTCAGCAGACTCGGTGAAATTTTGTAAGCTTCATTATGGACCCCAAATGACACAAGTGACGAGGACGTACAATGTATGTCATGTGTCAAGCGATTGTAAGCTAAACACCGCTCTGACGTTGCGTGTCTGTCTCAGTCTCATCGGCAAACACGGCCGTATCAAACATCAGTGAAATAAATCTGATTACAGGGCTAACAAACTAGTATAAAATTTGACAGGGACGCAAAAAAACCCATGATTAACAGCCTACAGGGCAGGGATATGTCTCATCAAAAGTCAGGCGTCTTCCAATTCTATTGTAAAACCGAAACTGACAAAATTAAGAAATGTTAGGCTAAATTAACTAGGCCTACGTACGAGCCTACTCCTAGCTAGGCCTATATAGCCTACAATCAAGGAAAATAATAGTTGGCACACTTGATACAATGTAATACAACTATCCCTGTGCTCACAATAGAGAACAGACTTGGGACATAGCACTCTTTAATAGCACGCATAGGTCTCCCCCTCTCTCTCATCCTTCCCCACCCCCCCCCCCCCCCCCCCCCCCCCCCCCCCCACCCCATCAATCAATGTTGAGAGAGCTGCCAAAGCTTCTGATGGCATGTGGCTCGGATCAACATTGCCTCGGGGGAGCGGGGCACTTTTTTCCTTAATTGGGACAAAGTGTGCCAACCTTTTTTTCCTTGATTGTAGGCTATAGCCTAAAAAATGATAGCCATCCCGTCTACGACACATGACAACCCATTTAAATTTTGTCAAAGCTTGACAAACACTAACCCTGCAACTAATACTATGGCAAGACAACATACTTTTGTTTGTCAAAAAGACTCACGATCCTAATTAACATGATTAAGTCAATGTACTAGGTCAGGCCATCAATCATTACTCACCGAATAACGTCGTCTCTAAACAAGCAGGTAATACAACAAATGGAATCGTACAACACGATTTAGCTGCGATTTTGATTACATTTCCCCACCAATTTACCATAAATATAAGAATGTTGTTGAAGTGATTCGACTTTGATCCATGGATCCATGATTATGATGAGACATCATTTGCGTTGACTTTTTCAATGATGAAATAAGCTTACAAAAAATAGCTTCAAAAACGTATTCGCACGGTAGATCTGAGACGAAATATTCGTCCAGGGTATGAAGTCATATTTCATATAATATTATATCCAATCGGCAAAATTGATGTTTCCTGCTTCTGAATTCTTTACAGGATCGGGAATGAAGAAACTTCTGTTTTATTTTCTGTGATTGTTTGCAAATCAAAAACTAGGTTAATTTGTGGCCCCGAACATGCATAATAGTTGCAGAACTGTGATTGGTCTATCTCATAATCGTTCTTTATAAAAGCTTCTCCGCTATTGGTCAATCCGGAGAAAACAATGACGTAGTGGGGAACCCCCTAGATTGCTCCATTATTCAACGGGTGGTGTTTATTTACCTCAGGAGGAAATGACACAAAAATACGAACTCCAAAGTCAAAATATAAACCTTTAGAATAACTTAATACTTACAATTTGGATGCTAATCAACATTAAATGACAGTTATGAATAAGCCGCCCCCTCGGGGCAATCCCTTGGTACCAAAACAAAGTCAGCGATTTCAAACAAAAACCTTAAAATATTCCGTACGCAGTCACCAACCCCGGTCACCAACCTTAAAACATTTACTTTACATAAAACAATATTTGCATGAGTTATATTTAAGGAATATTTGTTTTGAATGATATGCTAACTGATTGATTTCTCATTATAGAGCAGTCGAAAACGTTGGAACATTTTTTTCTTCTCTATTCGATAAATATACACTAATACAATTATAAAGGTTTTGCCTAATACCAAAGGCCCGACCAAAGGGTGGACTACGAAAAGGGTTTCCATGCCTTCGCGCTATGGACTATCGCTGTCGAACTTATTTATTGAAGAATATTATTGGTGTAGAAGAAAATGATTTACAATGTACGTGTGAATTTATCTGTCAATTCGAGTGATTAGAGAATTAAATGTAGCATTCAGCGACCGCGGATACTGATGTCACAATTAATTGATTATTGACATTATTTAATTAGCTAACATTTCACATAAAGTCCAAACATGCTATAAAACCCTCATAAGATTCCGTAGGTCAACTGTTTTCAGTAATCTCGAGAATTATTTTGCAACGTTCCCCATTGGCACTACATAGTACTAGGGTTGCGACGTAGCCAATATCAATTGAAACATTGTAACCCGGGAGCACCGCAACACTTTTTGTTATACTTCATGCTATTTTTGGTTGCACCATGTAACTTGGTAGCCCATAACAAGTTGTTTGACCAATTTCGGGGATACCCCCCAAAAGTTTCACACAGACCCCCCCTCCGGGGGGTCAAACTTTTACTTTGTCGAAAGTATGTCAATATGGGGTTCAAATGAAAGATAATCACACAAGGAATACATATCTAGACACTTTATTTATGTAGGATCAACCATTTTCAATTTATTAGCAAAAAACATTACATAAAATGCAGTATTTTGCATATTCGGCAATACAATTTGACTTAAAAGAAGACAACCACATTTTACAATGTTACAAAACCATTAAATCTTGCAAAAATCCTTGAACATATGTTGCCCATGACATATCTATCTTGGAATGACAGAAAAAATTCACTTAAGATCTTCCTATCATGAGTCTTAACCCCTCAAATACCCCCCAAAATTGTCCAATAATCGCTCTCTTGGTATCAGGAGCATGGATATTTAGATATTTCTGACATGTTTTGACTTTTAACATTATTTTTTTCAATCAATTAGTCCACATAACTATTTTCCAATATGATGGTCTTGTTTAACCAATATCTACATGTATAAAAGTTATTTTTGTAGAAATTCTTTTCCCTTGACAAACAAGAGATAGGCTACTGTGCCTTATATATGGAATAATATGCATAATCTAATTGGGAAGTCCCATTATTTGAATGAAATTCACCATTCTGTTTGTAACCTTTTTATTATAACAAGAAAATAGCATAACATTCACAAACAAAATAGATTTACGTATCTTTAAGTCTGAAGGTTTGTTTATATAATATCATGTTAAAATTATCCTACCAATTGGAAAGAGCATGGAACATAGATGTATTATGTCATCATTCAAAGTTGTTCACACAACGTGATTAAAACATTTCCAGGAGAGGTCTAATTCAAAGCTTACAAATGTGTAAATCGACTTAGACAAAGGATAATGATCTTTCACATTATAACAGCCATTTCCATTACTGACTGCACTTGAGGAAAGTCATTCTAGAAAGCAATTTAAATATACCAAAATTAACTGCATGTGTTGGCAGGTTTCTTATATAATATGAGTGATCCTTGCTGCTATGTTTATTATTAACCCGGGAGCACCGGGACACTTTTTGTTATACTTCATGCTATTTTTGGTTGCACCATGCAACTTGGTAGCCCATAGTTTTACCAGTTTCCGGGATACCCCCCAAAAGTTTCACACAGACCCCCAATCGGAACCTCGACGAAAGTTTGTCAATATGGGATTCAAATGAATGAAAGGAAATCAAACAAGGAACTCATATTTAACAACCTTTTTCATGTACATGTAAGATAAATCGTTTTTAATTTATTTGTTAAAAACAGTCTGTATCTTTTGCAATATTCGCATACACATTTTGAGGTAAAAGAATCCCCATGTTAAATGAATATTTGAAGGTTTATATACATCACATAATTTGAATAAACTTTTATAATTAAATAAATTTCATTTTTGTGGGGGTCAAGGGGGTGAAGCCCCGGAAGCTGTTGGATTTTTATCGTTCGAATCCGGCAGGCGAAATAATGAACGGTTCTTAGGACTGCTCTTGAGAGTGGCACCCTCCAGGAGAAAAAATGGAACATTTTATGTACTAATGGCAATGGCATTCAGGATAATTATATACAAAGGTCATTTCAATTGAACAATTGGCAGATTAATGTCAACTATTGGCATTCAAATTCGTATAATTCTTGATATTTGTGAAAAAAAGGAAAATAAAAATAAAAATAAAAAACAAATAAATTGAAATTGAACTGTCTTGAGCTAACCCATCCAGGAGGAGTGACACCCCCTGAGGAAGCACATTTGGCACATTTTATGTTCTTATGTCATTCAGAATAGCATATGACTATCATTTATGTGTGAATATATGTCTGAAATCATGTATGAAAATACCAATGTATGAAAACACGTTATTGAATAGACCCCACTTGAAAGTGGTACCCCCCGGGAAGTACATTTGGCAGATAATATTTATACTATTAGCCTTCAAAGTTGTATTTAATGTAGAAGTGACGTTCGATATGTGTTAACACATGTAACGAAAACATTTAAAACTTTAAAATGTACCCTTTTTTTTTTGGGGGGGGGGGGGGCACTGAAACCCAGTAAATATAACCCCTCTCAGGAGGAGTGGCACCCCTGAGGAATCATATTTGGCACATTTTATGTTCTATGGCATTCGGTGGGAAATACTGACTCTCATATGTGTGAATACAAATCATGTATGAAAACACCAATGTATGAAAACACTAATCATTTAACCCGTTATTGAATAGACCCCGCTTTGTAGTGGTACCCCCGGGGAAGTACATTTGGCAGATCATATCAACTATTGGCATTCAATTTATTAAATGAGAAAATGACTCTTAATATGTGTAAAAACATGTAAGAAAACACAATTAAAAAATAAATTGATATTGGACAGTCTTAATTAACCATGACTAAATGGGACCCCTTGTCATGAGGAGTGGCACCCCCGATGAAGCAAATTTGGCATATTTGATAAACTATTGGTATTCAAAATAATATTAAGCATACAAAATCACTTTTGCAATGCCCATTTATAACAGCATTTTACTTATGGACTCTGATCTGAGATGGACTATTTATTATATCCATACAACATGCTTGAATATGGCAAGCCATTCATGTATCTAGTCAATGCACATTTTTTACATGTGATAAACCATCTCTATTGGTCGAAAAACATTGATTCAACTTTTTTATTTATCAATAAGCCATGTTTACTTGTCATAATACATATTTATCAAAGAGAACACATGGTTTATAGGTGATAAACACTGATAATTGAGTTACTACTCTAATGGCATTCCATACATTTAATATATTTTGTGACAGGTCAAGTGAGGGCGCCCTACAATTAATTATTTCAATTGATTTATTACATCATATAGGCTATAAAACATGCTGGTTTAAACATGTGAAAAAATAATACTGATATACAGCTATCATTTAATACCAAATGTATCATGATACACCTTTCAACAAAGAAATGCACCCCAGGTTTAAAACAAGTTCAGCTCTCCCTATACTTCCCTGTACAAAACCAAACTTTGACCCCCCTGTAAAATGAGCTGTGTGAATATTTTGATAGGTATCCAGCCGAGGGGTGATACTAGGGGTTATAAAGTCTTCAAAAATCATTAGCAACCTAAAATAGCAAAAATTATGTTTTGAAAACTTAAAAGTGTTGCGGTGCTCCCGGGTTATTGGGTTTCGGTACAAGGGATGCAAGATGTAATTTGGAATTGGGCTTGGGATTTGTATTGGGAATTGGGCTAAATTGTGCGTTACAATTATAGGCACACGGTACCAACCAGGCGCGGAGCCAAAAAGAAAGGAAGAAAAAAGGAGAGAAAGAGAGAGAGAGAAAAGGGGGAGGAGGAGGAAAGGGGGAGTCTGGGAGGCCGGAGAGAGATTGTTATCTTTTGTTTCTTTTGATGATCACTTATATATATATATAGGCCTAAATATTATTTGGCTTTGTGAGGCACGATGATATTTTGTGGAGCACCATAATATATATTCATTATTCATTTATATACGAGGGGCATTCAATAAATACCTGCAACCATCGAAAATCTGTGAACCGTGACACGTGTCAGTAAAATAAACTGTATTTCTTACTCTTTTCTCACAGACATTTTCGAACACGTAGGTCAATACTATCATTACATTTCAGCACTGTGAATACCGTGAACGCAGGACACTGGTTAGGGAATTAAATGTTACAATGGCGGAAATTTGAAAGACAAGTTTATGGTATGCATTAAGATACATGCGTTAACAGTGTTAATATTGGCGCTTGATTAATAATGCTGTTTCTTGTCAATTTTCAGTGCCCAGAGACCATGATGTTTATAGTACTGAAATAACATGATAAAAATGACCCACATGTTTGAAATTTTCCGTGAGAAAGGGGTAAGACTTACAGTTTAAGTATCATAAGTTTATTTTATTGACACATGTCACGGTTCAGAGATTTTCAATGGTTGCAGGTATTTATTGAAAAACCCTCGTATTTCAAGGATATTGTTGACTATGTTATTTTTAATAGAAGGTCGTGTGCCTTAAGTTGGGACCCCTTTGTGTGACATGTACGAAAAATGGAAAAATGGCATGGGTTTTGCTTAAAACGTGTTAACCATGAAAACTATACATAGGAATATAAGGAAAGTATATATTTCCTGAAAGCCTACAAATTTTCAAATCTCACAAAGTCAATAAATTATCAAGATCATTGTACAGGGTGTGTAGAAAATATACAGGGTGCAAAATGAAGAAATGTACTAAAAATACAACATTTTCACTTGCCATTTTCATTTAAATTGTATAATTCAAAAGTATATAACATTGCCCCAAAGAAAAATGTTGCAAACTTTGTCTTAAATTATAAATGGTACCTTACACAGAGTGGTCAAAATTTGTGAAAAGAAAACGTATTTGCTAAATAAATTTAACCATTGTCATACTTGGTGTCATAGTAAGTTTTAAATTGACCTTTTTTAATGATATTACTTCATTTAAACATGCTATGCCCAATAAACACCATATCATACAGGGTGCACCAAGCGGAATGTATGTATGTATATCGAGTCCTCAATCCATGCAAGTGTATACCTTTTCTTCACTTTTTCGATGAAATTAATAATGAACAATTAAATACTCATGCATGGAATTGTCATTTCACAATACACGATATGCCTATACATAGGGTGTTACAAAATCTAAAATATTATGGAGGACTTCTTTCTAGTGAAACATATCTAATATTCTAGGAAAATTAAAGTAGGAGAATTCTAGATCAAATATATATCAAGGGTTTAGAGTACATGCTTGGTGTAAGACATTCATAAGTTAGTGTAGTGTCAAAGCCCAATTACGGAATAAAGCCGTATACTCCTTTAATCCGTCAATAGAGGTGTAATGAAGTCCTACCTGCAATATTGGATTGTGTATTCAAAAAGTCCCGGCATAGAGCACTCTCATAATTATAGCTTTTGTATACAAAACGTGGTTGCTTAGTGACAGCCTAATATACCTTGATTTAGGCCATTGACGGGTTTTGTTAATACTTTTGTTTTCTCTTTCGCTTCAAAGATTCTAAATCGCATCGACGTGGTATAGCTAGGGGAAATAAAAGTGAACCGACTTGACAGACTGCACCCCACAACGCCCCCCCCCCCCCCCTCCCCCCCCCCCTCCCCCCCCCCCCTCCCCCCCCCCCCTCCCCCCCCCCCCCCCCAATCCACAATTGGCTACGCAAGTGCTCTTCCAACAATGATAACGATTTAGGAAAACGATATGGTCGAATCCAACGAAAAGTGTACACGTGATGTTCAGGCCTCTAATAAAATAATCTATATCTTGACAATTTTATTTTTGTGTTATACGTATCCGCCTCGATGAGACGGTTCGCGCCATATATAATATGACCAACTTAAATGCACAATTGGGCGTATACGAGCAATAAACCTGCTATTTTTTACCCTTTTTACAAAATAGTTGTTAAGGTATTTTGTTAGACATATAACCGTTTAGATAAAAAAAAATGAGCTTAAGCGTAAATAATTTTGCCTGTTTGATCGCTGGATATCTCAAGAATGCCTCTTTTAATTTTTGGTTACTTTCGATCAATCCCTGAATTTTTGTGATTTTTTTGCTGTGGTAAGTTTTGACGTTACCTACAAATACATGTTTTGTTAAATCTCACTTTCGGAGAAGAATTCGCCTGAGGTAAAGTAATTTGTGCTGTAAGGAAGCCTAAATATATTAAATACTTAAATGCATTGTCCCCATTCAAGTCGATTTTTTGATAAAGCTGTTAGAAATTTTAAAAGCGGAAACGATCGGTTTGATAAAAAAAATGCATTACCTCCGAACACCTATTTAAAACACTGCCATTCTAATATAAACACAGATTGGTGAATGATATCTATAGAATAAGCGAAGTATGATACAATGTACATGTGCGACAAGTTTTATCATTTTAAAGGCAATATGTTTTGAAATATCAGCAATAAAAGGCTGTATTCGTAGGCAAATTTGAAATATGAACTGTTACCTTCAAATACAAATAACGATACCGTGGTACTTCCCTCTGTTGTTACATACTTGTAGCGACTGGAATAAAGTAGAAATGTGCGCTGCGTTCGGAAAGCAACGGAGAAGTTTTGCATCAAACTTTCAGCTTTTGTTTTAGTAACCTTTCACAAAATTCTTTACTTTGTGTACAAGTGCATCAATAATATGTTGTTGTCTTAAAAGTTGATTATATAGCCTCCCTCTTTCTCAATCTTATTACTCCTATTAGTGTAGTTTTGTATGCTATTCACGCAAAGACATCATCTGACAGTTGATTTAAATCGCAATGGGGGTCATTAATGTTTATACAAATATTCAGTAACAGCATCTCGTGCATGACTTCATGTTGTATTCGGAGGTAACATGTATATGTAGGCAACATTCAATAATATACACAGTGCATATTGGCCCTAAATTATTTTATTTTACATAAAAGCAGTGCGCAATCATACAATCTGACTGGATGTATTATTATATTTATATTTGGAGGGGTAAAAAATAATATTCCTTATTAAACGAAAATGGGAGGTGTTGAGTTAAATAAAATGCATGGTGTAATCACACTGTTTTTGCCGAGAACATATTTTTTGTTGGTGTTAGAGTGAATGAATGATATTTATATCCAGAGATGACACGTTGATCGTCTTAAAATGGATACATTTAGACATAACATCCACGAAATTTCGGTTTCATAATCAAATATTTTCATATTCCATTTTGTATTCGTAGGTAACTTATATATTTGTAAGAGTTGATTCTTACGTTGAGAAGGAAGAGTCTTTAATACATTCTAGTTGATTTCTATACCAAAGTTGGTCGTTTATTTACGAAAATCATACATGCTCCAAATAATAAAGATACAAAATACGGCGGACAATACACCACAACACGTCTGTTGTGTTTGACAAGCAGGACGAAGAGAGAGCGATATCAGATCGCGCACGAGCCAAATAACCAGCGCTCAGCTGTGATTGGCTAATCGGCTAATCATCTGAGCGCTGATTGGTCTAGCTAATAACAATAATACATATTCAAAGAATCGGCATAGTATTATTCCATTGCTAATGTAGGGATGTTTTATATCCCACATTACTATGTTTCTTTGAAGAAGGTGTCCTCACCGTTACTTATCAAAAATTATATGCATTTACTTATATAACAAATAATTGTTGTACATAATAATATCTATCAAAACAATCATCCGATTGAAATATAAACAGTTATCAGATGAGAATATCCTATAACTTCACTCTCATCGAACAAATGTTCAGTCTTAAATCGAATAATTTATCAAATTACATTTTTTAAACACACACACACAAAAAAAAAAAAATATTATCTTAAATCATATAATCAACTTATACAATGTCTACCACATCTTAAATAAATAAACCCTAATAAACATACCATTTGTCAACATTGACCACACAAAATTTGAGGTGAATGTCATTTGTAGGAAACACTGACATCCATCCATCAAGATTGTTACTTGAACTATGATGTTCCAAGACCATATCAACAATGATAGCATAATCACATAATTATTTGTGACTATCCACAAATTTTATGTATGGAAGAAATGACAATTCACTTCAGTAAAAAAAAATTATCGCCGAAACAATCCAAATGCCGTGGACTCTCGTCCACACAGAACACTCTTTCTCATGTCAATATTTAAAATTAAAAAAAAAATTAAAAAAAAATTTGGTGGCTACCCACAAATTTTATTTGTGGAAGAAATGTCAATGGAAAAATTGACATATATTATGACCATGATATATTATGACCATGTCATAACAAGTTTGACATCAGACAGATTCTTTGTCCATGTCAAACAATTGGATAGGCCATACATGAAAGTAAAAGTCATGTTACTCATCACCAATGAATCTTGATATTTACATGTGTGTAAACAACAATTTTTTGTGTTGTTGTTACAATGCATCACATGGGTAATCTTAATTTCTTTTGGTCCAAAAACATTTCACTTCAACACTACATGTAAGTGTAAGAAATCAAATAAGAAATATGGTAAATATCTCAAGTTTTAATTTTCACCACCATTGTATATTCATCAACAAACCGTGAACGTACTGTATTTAGTACAATAAGAATATTTGTAGGAACTGCCTCATTTTCTGCAATGCATAGTAGATACATTATACAAATCATGACATACAGAGTTACAATTGTAAGATATCTCATTCTACCACGTAACACTGGGAAGATTCATATATTCAACCTTTATAGTGAAAAAAATAAAATTATCATTGTGAAATATTGTGAATCATTATTAATACAATAGGAGCACCGAGAAGCGCTGGCCTTATTTCGTATCTCATACAAAAATATGACTGTAGTATAACCCTACTATGTTAATTCATACACATTTTAAATGACCATGGAAGTATCCAAGTTTTAAAACCAAAGGATCAAACATATTGTGTCATCCTGTCAATTTCTGCAAAGTACACAATATAGACTGAAATTTGAAAATAAAATTCAAAAATTTATATTCCAAAATTAGATAATTAAATCCATTCAAGAATGTTCACATAATTAGAAGCTTGTAATGTGATTACATTACAATTACTGACAGCTTAAAAGAAAGTTACAATAAACTTATGTCAAACACAAATCCACAAATTCATAACATGTCAAACACAAATCCCTAACAAATACACAAATCCCTCACATTACAATATCTTCCACCACATCAAAACATATACCGTATACCCAAACATTATTTTATAAGCCAATATAAAATGTCTTGTTTTTTTTCATGGACATTTTGTATCCATGATAAACACATCACACATAATTCGCCACTGACGTAACTGGAATAACCATTAAAATAATCCTAAGTTATAGAATCAATTTAACTTTCCTTGTGGTACCATAGATAATTGATGTTGGTACATAACCATAATCCTATGATTGTAAGCTATGCATGGATATGGTTACGTTAGGGAGGTGTCAATCACACCTCTCTGGTTACATATTGTAAACAATAACCGACAGTTTAAATTGAACAAAAGAAACATCTTCTCAACAACCCACACATTTCCGGACAATGGTAGCTAATCATTGACCAAAACAAACAGATTACAACTTCGACCGGCTATTGTATAGCTGTAATAAGGTAAAAGCTTAAATCTGCTGTGAGAACTCAAAAGATACGTCAATTGATAAATATAAACTTTACAGTTTTATACAAAAGTAGCAAATTGGGAGACCCAAAAATTAATTTCAGTGAACAATCAAATCACTAAAATATTTTGAACGCATCAACATTCAAACTTGTATGACATAAATGTTATCACACAATGACATTAACTAATCATTAAATACAGTACACATATTTCAACAACAGCAAACCAGCACCAATGTAGTAGATGTAAACTCAAAAACACAGTTTTTAACTTTACACACAAAAATTAGCTTACTTTACAACAGATGGATATCTCCATCTATTATAATGTGGAGATAAATAAATTATCTCCTTCTCTATTTCAAAAATAATTTAAAAACACTGTTTAACCTTACACAAAAGTTACAAGTTACCGGTAACTGTTTTAACTTTACACAAACACCAAATTAATTTGTTTACAACAGATGTATTCCATCCATTTATCATGTGGAGATTGATTATATCTCCTTCCACTTATCATTTGGAGATTGAATACCTCCTATCATGTGGAGATGAGTATCTCCTTCTACTAACATGTAATGTTGAATGACTAGGAATAACATTGACCAGTGTTGGAGAACCAACAGGATAATTTTGAACAGCAATTTCAAGTTCACGATCATGACGACACAAAAGCCTAAAGTCATAATCCTGTTTACCATTGAAGGTATTTAGTAAATACAGTGGATTAAATTGTGGTGGTGGCATACTGATTGTGGACAGATTATTGTTGGCTATGAACTGTACCATATTAACCACAATTCAACTATACCCATAAATCAAAATTTGCAAATAGTCATGAGTGAGGATGAAGTACACAAAATTTTGAAAGTCTGATTGATAAATTACCTTTACACGTAGACCATTAACAAGTACAATTCATAATATAGCAAATGCATAAATAATGTCAAAGAGATGGACTTTGTTGACAATTGTGTCTAGGCACAACGACCCTGGATAAAAGAGGTTCACCTCTTAATTTTTGCAACAAAAGAATTTATACAATGGAGGGCAAAATTAATTCTCCTGTACATGTACAGATGTAGGCTCAGCAGGCCTAACTCCCAAAAGAATTTCAATAGGGATTGATACCATGAAAACAAAAATTAATCACCTGGGGATGATAACCACAAATACTATTCGTGATCATTCATTCAATTGTGAATACGGACAAAGAATGTGTCAAAACGCTATGACTTGGGGAATAGCCTAGAAAACATCAACAATTGAGTTTGAGGTGCAACAACACTCAACTTTTGTAGGCAAATACCTACAGGATTTTACAATTTGTATGGGTGACAAATTTAATTTTATATATGAGAATGCAGGCTAATTAAATCTCTCGTTTTAATTTTATAATGCCGAAAGGTTTTATACACAATTTATTAAATTTATCACAGTATTGTTATGTATGGTCGAAAGTCTTAGCATTTTATTGCTTCCGGATATAATATCAATGCATTTATCGAATTATATTATTTCTTTACCTTTACAAATCCACCTTTAAAATCTTCTGTATTCGGCACAGGCAGGCAAAATATTATGTCCAAAACAAACAAAAATGTTCCATAGATAGAGAAAAGTTCACGCAAATCCTTTCAGTCACAGAACGTCCTGAAGACTTGAAGTGTATCCCGCAAGCTTATGCAAATGTTCTTTTACAGCAGTCAGCCGGACTTGAAGTGAATCCCGCAAACTTGTGCAAATGTTCTTTTACAGCAGTCAGAAACTTGCAGATTTTCAGCTATTACAGGCGCCCTTGGTTAGGCAAAAGATACCCTGGGAACGGGTTTTAGCAGCACCCTGGACACGGGCTATAGGAATATCGATGAATTCTGGAAATCCCATCTGAAGGACACCGGCTGGCATCCGTTTTTGCACAATATAACTTATGGCAAAAACCAGAGTTCTCAATCCCTCATCTGAATGCTAGGTAGCATTTGTTTTCGAAAATATAACGTGTATCAAAAACTGGAGAACTTCTTCCGTCGCCTCTTCTGTATGGAGCATCGGTTGATACTCGTGTGTTCAGCTTTATAACGTATGCCAACACAAAATGAGAAAAAAATGTCCCGTTAACGATGAAATGTTTCGTCCCACGTGGTGATGAAAGAAAATTTTGCAATTTTCAATTTTTTCAACCAGTCATTCCGATGAATATCCCACCGCTGCCACCAGCTGTAAGAGTTGATTCTTACGTTGAGAAGGAAGAGTCTTTAATACATTCTAGTTGATTTCTATACCAAAGTTGGTCGTTTATTTACGAAAATCATACATGCTCCAAATAATAAAGATACAAAATACGGCGGACAATACACCACAACACGTCTGTTGTGTTTGACAAGCAGGACGAAGAGAGAGCGATATCAGATCGCGCACGAGCCAAATAACCAGCGCTCAGCTGTGATTGGCTAATCGGCTAATCATCTGAGCGCTGATTGGTCTATCTAATAACAATAATACATATTCAAAGAATCGGCATAGTATTATTCCATTGCTAATGTAGGGATGTTTTATATCCCACATATTAGTTAATGGGCATGGTACAATTCCTGCATTGTTTGTCGCTTTCATTCGCACCTAATATTATGTAAATATTAGTAGGAATGTATAAGACGGGAATAATATTGTTTGGTGCGTAATATTGTTTTAAACCAGCTTGTCGATATAATGTATGCGTAGTTAACCAATTTCCCCAGGAATTGCAGAGCAGTGACTACTGAGGTAATTAATATTGGCCATTATTGTAGTTGTATTTGAAAATGGAATTCATGTGTAACAAATATAAAATAACTTGCTTCATTTTTGCTCTGGCAGGTTGTGTAATGTCACCGAAACGTATTTTAAGTGAACAAGAGATTTAGTAAAACCTTTTCATTTTTAAAGGTGGGAGGGAATCGAGGGTAGGCCTATACTGATTTCAGTCTTAAATACAAAAATTGCTCATGAATAATGCTTCCGACATTTATTACTTAGTGTAATTGAACTAAGCAGCGGTTGATTTTTTTTTTTAAATCATAATGAAAGGCACATGCCCAACAATATCTCTGTCGTGGCAAAACTTATTAGATTGTTAAATAAAACAACATTGAATTTCTAAACATAAAATTCCTATTTTGTCTACATCTGACAAAATATATCATATTGGTGATTCTATGTCAAGCGGAGTCTGCCTCCGGTTATAACTCGATAAAGACTGACTATGTACGACATTTAGAATGATACAAATTCCAAACTAGGAAATTATATCTTAATTCTAATCTGACAACTGAATGTCTTGCTGAAAGTTGTATGTGCTTTATTCCGTTGTGGACTGAAAGGCAAACTATTTGAATGTTCTGGACTTTGAACATGTTTGGCTCATATTAAACTTATATATATATAAGGTCTGATATGAAATTATTTCAAAGTATATATTAAATGAATCAAAAAGCGATCTGGCTTTCGTGTTTAAAACAGCTATTCAAAATGATAACTTCCAGAAGACCTCACTTGCCTCCTTTATTGTGAACAAATTGAGGAAGGCAACCGGTTGTTTTATTGCTTAAAACAAATAACCTGACATTCAAGACTATGAATTACAGGCAAATCAAACTGTTTGCTTAAAGGAAACCGCTCGCTTTCTAAATAAAGATAGCTCGGTGAACTATTCAATAGTTGATTCGATCCAATACTTTGGATTCACACGGAAACTGAAACGTTCATTCTTAACATTCTAGAATGTCCTATATAATAAACAAAGAGTAATTATGTTCTATTATATATTCATCCTCGCGACATAGACCTAAAGAACTAACTACACACATAATACATCAAGAACCACTAAACTTGTTAAGTAGAGATTACAAGGCTGAATGATCACGAGGCTGAATGATCATATGTTTCTTAATTAAAATGTGTATATATGTTTAAGGTTTTATCATGTTTAGTTTTAATGATGAACATGCTTTTTACAAAATTAGATCAGTATAGTATTACTAGCGAGTGAATTGATTGTTTAACTATAACTTTACGAAATTTTAACTCAGTACGATATGTATGTTGTCATCATCTTGCCCTAAATCAGATGTTAAATATTACACACTTCTAACTGTTTTGTAGAAGTTAAACGCACATTCTTCATAATTGAAAGTCAAGCAAGAAAGACACTAACAAAATTGGATTATCAGATACGTTAGCATAATAAAACATTTTCTGCCATAATTATCATGTGTAAAAGGTTAATTATATTCAATATGCCTTTAACATCAAGAATAATAACAGTATAGGTCTATCACTAGTGAGGTTATTGATGCTTAGGGTGTTTTCTTTTATATTTTAGAAATATAAATAGGTTTTATATTATTTTAATGTTTAATTGGTTAATCTTGCTGTTTTATTCAAATGTTGAATATTACGCAATTCTGATTGTTTTGTAAAAGCAGCGCTGAGTGCACATTCTTAAATCTACTTATAAAGTCAATCAAGACACCATTTTGATACGACATTCCCCTCACACGCGATTCAGGGCATACAAACTACGTCGAGTACAATTTTGCCCTTAAACCTATGTCAAATCAACGAATCCAACTGTTCTTAGTCAACGAAGTTGAAGTTGAGAACAAATGTGTTACCTACGAATACTTTGATTATTGCAATGTAAGCTACCGTGTTTTAAGTCTTAACATGTTTTTCTCTTATAGGAATGCTTAAAAATGTTGCCTGATATATTGTTCTAAATAAACCTTTTCAAAATTACAACTGACAGTTAGATATTGTATATTTTTTTCAACATTAAATTAATATTCTAGTATCTATTTAAAGTAAGCTACTGGGAATATGTTCATAATAATATTAGGATTTAAACATGTTTATTTAAAAAATATATATATTGTTAACAGCCCTGCATAATTATTTCACCCCAAAATGTAACATAAATTAAGTAGAACATTAATTTATTACAGTTTTACTTCTCTTACCTACGTATACATTAACTGTTACCTTCGAATACCAAATTTCCACATTGCTACTATGTACTTAGGTTTTGGGCGCATGCTCAAAATTCTAAATTTTACAGAAAGGGTCATTCCCCCGCCTTTGAGGTACATGAAAACAAATGTTCATTATAATTATCTTGGTGAAAGTACACAAAGTGACTCAACCTCATGTTTCAAAGTATTGAGAGCCTGCAAATGCTACCTAACTGTGTAAATCATAAATGTAAACAAAAAATGAGCACCTGGACAAATATGATCACTTTCTATCAGCATTAGCATCTTTTGAATACAATACAATCACAAATTTGAATGAAATATGTAAATAGGTGGAATAATCATCACTTAATCAAAATATGGTACTTGTATTGGTAGGTAACATTGAGAAGTGTACCTTCAACTTCATCATTTCGCCATTTTGGTCAATTGGAGAGATTAGTGATGGCACTTTTTTTCCATACAAGCTTGATATGTTGACTTTAAGTGGGGAAAAGAAATAAGAGATCGAAGCATTTTGAAACTGGACCCTAAAAATCTAGCCGTGGACACTTTTCGTTGGATTCGACCATATGCAGATCAAATGTAGCATACTATTGCGCACAATGCAATGCAAACACACACCGCTATATCATATCGATTGAGACATTGATACATGGGATATGCAAGTGGGCTTTTTTGATCATCTCCTGTGCATGCAGTAGAGCATCTACACTCGCAACCAAAAGTATTATGACACTTGATCATACCATTTTAGTTATTGGTCGTACTGTAATTTTAATGGCATATTTGGTTTCCTCATGCAATTTCCCTTCAGAAAATGTATACTTTTACTATCTCAGGGGGTATACAAGCAAATATAAATGTGTAAAGTTAAAATCATGTCGCGAAAGCCAAAATCCGTGTGTAACGCGAAAGGAGGCGAGCTTAAAACACATGACCATATACAGGGTGACCCAGAAAATGTTGAACCCAAAATTCACAAACTTAAAAAAGATAATTAAAATGAAAATAAATAAATATGGCATTCTGTTTTCAACAGTTATGTGAACAATGTATTCAGCTTTCTGGAGAACTTTAGATCATGTAAATTAGCCTTACCAAACTAAAGATACACTTGATTGTGTGACAGGGGTGTTTTCGGCCTTTTGTAAAAGTGAAAAAAATTGTAACTTAATTCTGTTCAATGCACTTTGAAAGAAAACAGTCGTGCAATGAACTTTATAAATTATTATGCACAGTATCTCACCAATATTCATTTATTATGTAAATCAATATTATTATTATATAAGAGACTTTAAAAACAAAAACTGAAGTCCCCTTGACTTCATTTGAAAATGTTAATTTGATAAATACAGATCAAAAGAAAAGATTACTTAACTCACCGTACTTAGAACAGAATTACGTTTCATATCTGAACCAAGTTACCATTTTTTCACTTTTACAAAAGGGCGAAAACACCCCCTACCACACAATCAATTGTATCTTTAGTTTGGTAAGGCCAATTTACATGATCTAACGTTCTCCAGAAAGCTGAATAAATTGTTTACATAAATGTTGAAAACAGAATGCCATATTAATTTATTTTCATTTTTTATTATTTTTTTTAAATTTGTGATTTATGGGTTCAACATTTTCTGGGTCACCCTGTACATTAGTAGATTCATAAACTCTGGCGCATCGGTATCGATTTTGGACCTCGTCCATTGGGCGTTAGAGGAACCCATTTTGACCAATGATGAAACAGCGGTACTTTTATAGATGTTATTATCATGATTATTTGCGCTCCATAATCAAATACTATTCATGATAGTGTGTCTTTACGAATAGGGCTGATCATATAGCTTTATAATCACGACAACCAAAAACTTAATCCAGCAGCTTCAAATGTGTTATCCCTTTGGAAGCGGTTACCACAATAAAAAAAAATCGACCATCATCGACCGTATACAGGTTTTGAAAGAAAAATATTATGTATGTCATTTTACCTATTCATAATTTAGTGGATACTTTTTCTTATTTTCCGTTTTTATTATGCACGTGGAATAAAGAAAACATTAAAATGAAAATAACAGTTCTACGTATTTATTTGCGAGAAAAACCCGGAAAATAATTCAATAATCTTTTTTTTTTATATACCTAGGTACAAAACCATTTGTCCTAATTAAATGGAAAACAGTTATATCAACCAAGATACGGATTATAAACGTTACTTTAAGTATTTCTGGCTATGAGAGCACCTGAATACCTTTATCAATTTATCTGAATGACAATACATTTCTTTATCGAAAATACGTGGGCAAAGTTATGCCGATAATCTAGACGCAAGTTCCCTGTGTGGTGAATACATCACAGAAGTATGTCATTCAGTAATGCAGACATACACTGTTGTTACTAGTGAAAATAATCAATAGTTTGTTCATAGAAGATGGAATTTCTAGGGTATGTTCACTGCGGTAATACTTATGAGTGCCAGTGTGTATGCGCATGAAGACACGGTATTAACCTTGCATATTACGATTAAATTCAAGTGCCTCCCCCTCTTTTGCTTCTGTTACCTCTTTACTGAAATGGTAAATCGCTCAAATCGGCCAATGTCTGCGAATCGACTATAGTCTTTAATCTCTCACACATATTGACACCTGATCTCTTAATTCATCTTCATAATAAGATATTTGGGAGGGAAATTTAGTTTCATTTTGACACCTTTACTTTCATATTTTAAATGGAAACCAACCAAATTCTCTGTACTTTCTCATAGCACCCACAACCTGAGCATACTACACAGGGCAGGGCTATAATTTCATCATGACTTTAGAATTTTTGCCAAGCTATTTGACTCAAATTATCTAAATATACATGTATCAATGCAAAAAACCTTAATCACTGAAATATTGTTACAAATGTTTTCCTTTAAATAATAATATCTTAAGTTGAAATATCATCCCAAATTTATTATAACACACTTTTAAGAATTTTCCATTAATTTTATAACCCTAGAATACCAAAAAGCTAACACATTAGTGCAATAGATTCCCAGTGTTTTCTCTCAATTTGCAGCTTGCAAGGTGTCCTAATACTTTTGGTTGCTAGTGTATATGTATCATTGGCTAGTAAGTAATGTAAATAAACACTGTGTGTGTGTATGGGACTGGCTCCTCAATCCGAATCCTCCGAATCCTCCCCCTCCTCCATCAGCACCCGTTGATCGATTAATTGCTCCCAATTAAAATTGAAATAATGAAGACATTATTTTTTGGATGGTATGGAAAGAACACTTATTGTGCTTTGTAATGACACCAAATTGGTTATTTTATGACGAGAAATATAGAAACGGTGATATCATAAACATCATTAACATTGTAAAAATGTCACACCCTCTCAGAGTGTTGAAAGGGGCTCTACTGCAATTTGTGCGTTTAGAATGGCTTGAACTCACAGATTCCAGGGAGGATGTTTTAATCTGTAAGGCTTTAGGCACACAAAAAATCCAGCTTCACATATCCGGCCCATGCTTTTTATACTAAATCATGCTTCATAAAATAAGATTTCTCTTGCAATGTTAGGCAAAATCCAGCACCAAATGTACTCCCTCACACTACTAAATACTACTACTAAATGCCCCCTGGACCCCTAACCAGGGGCCCTAAGGCGGACTCATGGACCCCCGGCCGCAAGACGCTCCACTCGCTTCGCTCTCATCGTCAATATTTATATCAGCCCCCCCCCCCCCCCCCCCGTAAATTTCAGTTCTGGCTCCGGGCTTGCCAATCAAGCAACGTTCTAGAATACGCTCTTACATCACTGCATAGCGCAGCGGTCAATGCACGGAGGGCACCATTTGTTAATGATAAACAGACACACAGAAATATTGGTAGCATTATCATCATTGAAACTTAATGTGGTGTATCAAAGTGTCTCGATAATACTAAGAAAACCTACCTGCAGTTTCAAATATAATGTATGCACGAAAACGTTTCCAATTAAGAATGAGCGCTAAAATTCCAACTACCAATGCTATAGCTGGTATCCCTATTGCAAATCCAGTTTTCGCTCCTTCACTTAGTCCTGATGAGGGTTTTCCTAGTTCTGGTGTGCTCTCGTGGATTCCGTTCTGAATTTCAGTCGCTTTAAAAAAAAATCATTAGAATATTGGTCATAAGGTACCATATGAATAAGAGCACTCCATCATCAGCAGGTCAAAGACCAATAGTCGGGTAATACGGGTGTTACCGTGCACCCTTCCCCCCCCCCCCCCCCCCCCCCCCCCCCCCCCCCCATGACCCCCACCCCCAAACCAACTTTTGTGACTTCCTTTCATGTTTTTTATATAAATTTTAATAGTGGGATGTATGTATTAGACCACTAATAACTCATATCCAGTATTTTTGCTTTGTAGTAACATACTTTGAATCCAAAATGGCCGTTGTAAATGTAAAATATAATAGCCTATAAGAGTGTATATTGTTTGTACTGTTTACATTTACATGTTGTGATTATTTGATAATGTGCAATATTAGGTCAGTATCTTATGGGAGAGTTGGGGGAGGGCTAATAGTACTTTGCATGTACAATGTTGTTTGGTAGGTGGGCTTATGAGTTTGTGTATGAGTGCATGCTTAGTGGATACATGTGTTGTCAAATTGTGTGGTAAAGGGGGTTTATGTGTGGAGGGGTGAGTGTAGTACACTTGTGGTGTGAGGATGTTTCGTTTCATTTGCTTGTAAAATGTGTGTGTTGGGATTCTTAAGGGATTATATAATTGTTGTGTGGGGAATTGCAATCATAATTATGCATTTTATATGTTATCGCTGTTTTATCATGTATTTATATGTATTTTTGATGATAATATTATATGTTTTTTATATTGTAAACAATGCGCAATTTGGCCTTTGGCCACGATGTTATTTTATAGTAAATTGAATTGAAATTGAATCACATTCACCAAATAGTATGTTCTAAAAAGATATTACTTTTAGATATAAGACCCACTTGGGACAGCATGCACTAAATTTCTATGATAAAGCCTAGGGTCTGTAGATCTAGTTGTGAGTATTTTGAAATATCCAAGATGGCTGCAAAAGGTTAAAATAGCTGTAACGCAGTATTAGTTTATTGTTATTTTTAGATTACAAATTACCAAATTATTATATCTAGTATTGCTTTTAATCCACCCAGTAAACGTATTTGTATGTGACAAAGTACGTGTGAATGGTATAGACTCCATTTTGACAATGTAATGTTAATAATAATAATAATAATAATCAGTATTTATATTGACCATTTCAAATTACCTCTAATACGCGGATTTAGGGTTTCCTTGGTGTTGGGCGATATTGCGTTGATGTTGGTACACCCTACTTCTGGTTTTACGCTACGTATAGGAAAATGCATTGAAATAGGACGTGCGGTCAAAATAAACTCAGAAGATTTTATGGTCGACGCACCCCTCAAAACTACAAAATTCTTTCACAATTAAAAATAAAGATAGTATACCTAAACTATCCTCGGGGATCGGCAGAATTTAAAAATCCACATTAAGATGAAATATCCATTGAAAGTTCCTCGTAAAATGCCGAAAAGTTGCAGAATTCGGCAGTCTAGGCGTCATGTAATTTAGCAAGCCAGTCATGCCAGTGGGAACTGGATAAACAGACTAAATCTAGAGGCATTGTAAAAATTCATCAGAGTCCTAAAATGACGTATTTGAGGTCTATTTACGTGTGTTTTTTTTGTGTCTAGTTATTTATTTAAAGGAATTCTGAACATAATTATTTATTTATTTTATTTATTTATTTCTCTATTTCTCTTTTTCTCTATTTCTCTATTTTTCTGTTTCTCTGTTTCTCTGTGTCTCTGTTTCTCTGTTTCTCTGTTTCTCTCCTTCTCTCTTTCTCTGTTTCGTTGTTTCGTTGTTTCGTTGTTTCGTTGTTTCGTTGTTTCGTTGTTTCGTTATTTCGTTAAGGTACCTTAAGGGGGGGTCTATGTTGGTCAGATATTAAAATTCAGTGCTTCGGACAAAAATGAGATTTAGCACAGTAGGAAACTGCTAAGTCTCTGCTTTAAAATGCTTTTTGTTTGAGGTAAATTGGATTTTTTTTCTTCAAACAAGCGAGTAAAAGCGGCGGCGAACGGTGAGAGCCCGGTATGAGGACGGTATAAGGACGGCGCACCCGTTTCGCGCCCGTTCGCAGTGTGGTGTTGCCCGGCGGTCAATTGCTACCTAGAGTGACTGCTAGAAACACGGTATTTCATCAACAAACGCATGCACGTTGCTCGTACGAAGTCCGGAATGCGAGTGAAGCGGCGAGCTTGAGCGCTCAGCTCATGGGCGGTTTGATGACGTCATCAAGGCAGTTCGGCCGGTACCAAGGCGTTCCGACGGGTGAGGACCCGTTGAAGGGGTGGTATGCACCCGGTGAGGACACGGTGAGAACGGTAAGCTAGAACTGTATGAGGACGGTGAGCCCGGTACCATGCCGATGAGGACCCGGTATAGACCCGGTATAGAACGGTCTGGATCCGGAGACAAATAAAAAAAAAATGCGGCCGTCCTTTTTTATTGTTCGCCGTGTTGTACTCTGTTGTTTTTCTATTAGGCCCCCGTCACATATATCCGTGTGAGCTGGACGGCCCCTTACCATCTAATAGAAAAATCAACAGTCCAACACGGTGAAAAATCGGCAAAAATGTTAATGGCCGCATTTTTTGAACCTATACCGGGTCCTCACCGGCCAGGTACCTGGCTCATACCACCTCCTCACCGGCCAGAACGCCTGGGTACCGGCCGAACTGCCTTGATGACGTCACAAACCGTCTTCTTCTGGCTCTTTAAGCCTTATAGGACATCGTTCCAGAAGGACCTCTAGGTATATTGGGTTTGGGCAGTACATGGTAGTTTTGGTAAAGATGAGTGTCCGATTGGCTTTTTTGTTGTTAAGATGGAAGGTGCAGACTTGAGTTTTTGCTGGGTCAGCACGTATTTGGTTGTCTTCATATCACAAGTAGCCAACCTCAAGAACTCCTCTGCAAAAAACTCGATTCTACACAAATTCGCATATAGATTTTATAAAACGCAATCTGGAAAGTAACTTTATTCAACCGAATGTGCATTAAATAAGTTTTGAACGTGTATTAAAATGTTACATATTTTAATATTATCAACTGGAACCATATTGTTTTCGAAATAACATTTCTAAAGACAAGACATAAGCAATGCTTACACTTACCTAAACATGTTCTACCATCCCCGACATAACCATACACTGGCAAGTATAATTGCCAATTGTGTTGGAGAGGGAGCGTGCTGGTGATGAAGGCTTTCTTTGATTTCAGTAACCTAGTTGGTGTTGAGTGGTTGTACAGAGAATGTCTTACATCTGTAACATGTTCCAGGCGTTCTGCTCTATTTACCACAAGTCTCCTGCTGTCTGGCAGAGCAACGCCTGCCAGAAGAAAGATGTTGTTCATATTGGTGGACCTCAGACATCCGGCGATGGAGCGACGGTTTGCTTTCAGAGTAGAATTAAGCTTCTTTGCATGTGGTGATCTCTCCCATATTTGAGAGGCATATTTAGCTGTATCTTGCATTTGCTAGTTTGCGCAGGATTATGTTGCATGTGCTGACCTTTGCCTTTGACTTCTCGATGTGAGCCTTATAGGACATCGATCCGGGAAGGACCCCTGGGTAAATTGCCCATGCGAAAATGAATTCAAGCTTTATAAAAAAAGGCTGGAAATTTCCGGCTTTTCCTGGAATATTCAAGCTTATCCAATCTCTGGCTAAGAGAAAAAGCCAGCCTATTTCAAACCTTGAATATCCGGGTTTTAAGCCAGGATAAAAACTGGAAAGAGCTGGAATAAAAATAATCCAGGCTTTTCCAAGGTATTTCCAGCTTTCTGATCTTGAAGAAAAGCTTGAACTCCAACATATGAGATTAGATTAGCTTGGACTTGTATAAACACATTGTGGAATCTATATATTATTCAAAGTCTTATTCAAAGCTGCTTCTTAGCAACCTTGGATTAGCTTGGATTTTTTATAAACACATTGTGGAAAAGTCCAAGCTTCTGAGCAACCTTGGATTAGCTTGGACTTCGGCGAAATTTATAAACACATTGTGGAATCTATATATATTATTATTCAATGTTGAAATCTGATGGCTAAATATAGCAGCCATTTTGGATATTTAAAATGAAATTTTGAACTTACTTCCCTCCTGAAAACTAATGTACACACTTATTTCTTATTGTTTAACTTTATTGGAAATTAGGTTATTTAAATGGTGGTTATTAACCTAATTTTGGAATTTGAAAATGACCTTTTTCACACCATTGTATTTAGTTATTAAAAATGTCAGTCTAGAAAGGAACACCATTTCCCATTTGAGCGTGGCTGGTGTAAAGGGGTAGATTGACTAATAAAGATAGAAGGGATTTTACAAAGCTTAATTTAGAGAAATATTGGCAAATAACTGGCAACTCATTACAACAAAGCATTACAGAACTTGGAAAGCTTGGATATTCCAAAAAAAGCTTGGATATTCCAGAAAAAGCTTGGATATTCCAGAAGAAGCTTGGATATTCCAAAAAAAGCCAGAAGTTTCCAGAATTTCTTATGAAGCTTGAACTTATTTTCGCATGGGAAGTGAAGTTCACAATTTATGCAGAGCAGTAAGGAGTAAATGAACTATGCATTCTGTAGACTGTGTTAGTGTGCACAATTTGACAATTGTGAAAATGAATGTGTCGTCTGCTGCATGTCAGTTGAGGTTTGTCTGTATATTTTTCTTATTTGACTGTAATATAAGACTGTAGGTAATTGAAGTATAGCATTTTGATCAAGTACACAGCCTTGGGATCTCCCTGGAAGATATTCATCAGGAAGCTAGACCTAAACAAAATAGGTTTTTTAAAATGTACATGTTGGCGTTCATGTTAGTGTTGTGTAGTTCGATAGGCAAGGCTACAAACATTCATAATTTGGCTGTGCATAGTGCGGCACATAGCCTTGCTGTTTTCGATTTGTTTGTCTGCAAAGGTGGAGCACACAAATAATGGACTATATAGGCCTAGTTATCTCTATTTAATTGAATATGATTGTTTGAAGTCAAGCTTAGCCATAGGCCTAGGCCTATCCATCAGAGAAAACAAGGCAGGCAGTAGTCCATGGCCTAGCCCTAGTAATATTATTATAGTTTAAAAAAACTAGCCTATCTGAAAGTAAAGTGACATCTAAAATTAAGGTAGGCTTTATACAATATCTAAACTGGACTAATCCTATAGTTTAATCACCAAAATCAAATTGATTGATTCAATAATGACTGAGTAATGATCAAAATTCTGTTTTTCCAAAATAGCCGACTTTTTGATTTTTTTTTAAAATTCCACCTTATCCAAGCTTTTTTGCTGTCAGAATGTATTGCCAGATTCCAGCTTATTCTAGCTTATCCAGGCTTTTCACCACACCATAATTCCGCCTTTATCCAAGCATAATCCAATTCAAATTTCCCGCCAGATTCAAGCTTATTCTGGCTTATCCAGGCTTTTTTACCACACCAAAATTCCGCCTTATCCGATCTAATCCTGTCCAGATTTACCGCCAGATTCCAGCTTATTCTAGCTTATCCAGGCTTTTTCAGCGCACCAAAAATCCAACCTTATCCAAGCTAATCCATTCCAAATTTACCGCCAGATTCCAGCTTATTCCAGCTAATCCAGGCATTTTATGCACCTATAAAATCAGCCTTTTTATTCCAGCTCATCCAAGCTTTTTATAATTCCTGGCTTTTCTGAAAATTAAAATCCAAGCTAATCCTGTCCAGATCTACCGCACGGATTTTCGGGAATTAGCTGGAATTATTTTGGGATTAAATTCCAGGATTTTTCTGGAATAATTCTGGAATTTTCCAGCTCATTTTTGCATGGGTGGGTTCGGGCAGTTTGGTGGTTTGGGTGATGTTAAGTGTCCGTTTGGCTTCTTTGTTGTTAAGAAGGAAGGCGCAGACTTGAGTTTTTGGCTGGGTTGGCACATAGTTGGTTGTCTTCATTGTATGTTGTTAGTCCATCTAGTACTTTTGTAAGTGTTATCTCTATTTCGCCAACATCGGAAGCTTGGGCAGTCACACACAGATCATCCGCATAGATGAAACGCTTTGTTTCTGTGTCGGTAGGCTGGTCGTTTATATAGATGTTATACAGCAGTGGGGCAAGAACGCTACTTTGAGGGCAGCCATTCCGCTGCTTGAGTCATCTCATGGACCTTAGCTATTTTAGGAGTCGGCGGGGGTTGACTGTAACATAGGCTGCAGAAATATCAAAAAACACCATAATCTGACCTCTTTCGAACCCATCCTCGATGTTTTGGGTGAGTTTCAGAAGTTGGCTATAATTGTTGATTTTCCAGACATCGTGACATCGTATTTTTGTAGCATGAGTTAAAATTGTTGATGGCTCATTGTCAATTCCTCATACTGTTTGCTATTTCAACATAAGGCCTTACTAGTGAAAGAAAATTAAAAGTGGCACCAAATTGTTCTGGAAATTGTTCTAAAGACCAGACATATGCAATTCTTAACTCACCCAGACATGTCCATCCATCTCCGACATAACCTTCATTACACTGACAAGTATAATTGCCTACTGTGTTTATACATGTCGCATCAGCATGGCAGTCGTCAATATTGTCAGCACATTCGTCATGTTCGTTTACGTCTTAAATGAAAATAGACGATACCAAGGATGATGAAAACCATAACACCTGGTTAGCCTTTAATTTGTCATTGTTTTTACATTATACATGTTTTATTTTATCCTGTTATCGAAACATGACCCATGTGATATTAGTTTAAATTAAATCAACATAATGCAATGCATACACTTACCCAAACAGGTCCTGCCATCTCCGACATAACCTTCATTACACTGACAAGTATAATTGCCTACTGTGTTTATGCATGTCGCATCAGCACGGCAGTCGTCAATATTGTCAGCACATTCGTTAACGTCTAAAATGAAAATGGACGATACCAAGGATATAAATATGATGAAAACCATAACAAATTGATAGCCTTTAATTTGTCATTGTTTTTACATATACATGTTTTATTTTATCCTGTTATCGAAATCATGATCCATGTGATAATAGTTTAAATTAAATCAACATAATTCAACTCTTACTACTTACCCAAACAGATCCTGCCATCTCCGACATAACCATCATTACACTGACAAGTATAATTGCCTACTGTGTTTATACATGTCGCATCAGCATGGCAATCATCAGTATTCTTAGCACATTCGTCAATATCTGTTATGGGAGTGAATGATATCAATAAAATAGATTGAACTCATATTTTTATCAAGAAAATTGATTTAAAAAAACCACGTTTTAGTACGTTTTCTGGACGAATAAACATCATAAACATCGGTAACCATGGGAACAGGGCTAACAGGAAGAAGAGCTTCGAACATAATGTGTTTTAGATCAGTTTTAAATGTGGATACAAATTCATTTTCAAATGGGATTTGGTATAGCTCTGGTAGTAGTCTGCTTTAGTATACCTTTTTCCTTGTACCGATAGAGGGCTCACTCCCCATGGACCGCTCCCCATCCTCTGATCTCACCCCGGGAAAAAAAGGTCTACTTGCATTGGATTGACCTCGTTGACCTCCGTATACTTTTACATTAGTGCTCGTCCAAAAATTGGACGCATACGTAATGAGCAATTTGTTCGCGTGGGGTTCAAAATTAACCAATGGCAGACATGATAAATACGAAGTATATGAATATTTATATACGTCTTCGCAGAGAGACGAATCTTGCTCACTTGATAAATTCAAAATGTCGATTTTCTGGCACTGTATAGCCGCCGTTTCGGTCTAAAATCACACTTTAGGAGTTATCTTTGACATTGGTCCTCGCCCAAAATATGTTCCTCAGAGATATAGCTACATTTCCGCATATGTGACTATTTCCATGCTATTTCCTATCTTTCAATATCGTGTAATAAAAAACCTTTTTACGTTTAAACAGAGACAAATAATTTGATCATTGTTTACGATAACTAGAGACTCTTACACAGCCACAGAAATACCCCCTTCACGCGTTTCTAGATGTACAAACAGCAAATTCAATATTAGCGCGTTATGAAGGGGTGTGATACTATCGTGACGCATAAAAAGCATCGTCCCTAGTAATCCCTAGTGTGCTCAAGCACAGTTCTTTTGTAAATCCAATGCCAGTAGACTTATTTGGTCGGTTCTCGGATGGGAAGTATCAGGGGGGTGTTGTTCGATTGTGTGACAGTGAAATTATACAAGGCATTGTATTTGGTCGGTTCTCGGATGGGAAGTATCAGGGGGGTGTTGTTCGATTGTGTGACAGTGAAATTATACAAGGCATACGAGTAGACTAGTATTTGGTCGGTTCTCGGATGGGAAGTATCAGGGGGGTGTTGTTCGATTGTGTGACAGTGAAATTATACAAGGCATACGAGTAGACTAGTATTTGGTCGGTTCTCGGATGGGAAGTATCAGGGGGGTGTTGTTCGATTGTGTGACAGTGAAATTATACAAGGCATACGAGTAGACTAGTATTTGGTCGGTTCTCGGATGGGAAGTATCAGGGGGGTGTTGTTCGATTGTGTGACAGTGAAATTATACAAGGCATACGAGTAGACTACTCTGGTAGTGGCGCGCAATCAACAATTTTTTGTCACCAAATCATTTGGGATCCGTAATAAATCACTTTTAGCCTTTGAAAACATTAATAGCTATAATGTACCATAACTCATGTGTTCAAAATACATGTAAATACCAGGACAGGGCGACAACAGTTACACATTGACGAGATAGTTATACACGTAACTCCACACAAATTCGCAAATAGATGGGTGGAACTATCAAACATATTCTAAAAAGTAACTTTGTTGAACAGAAAGTGCATTAGATCGGTTTAAACGTTGGCATGGCAATCGTCAGCATTCGTAGCACATTCGTCAATATCTGTTACGAGAGTCAACGATAGTAAGACAATTTATGACTATCATTCCATCATACACAGTTACATGCATATAGCCATACATTTTTACAAATACATGAAATCAATTGCGTAGGTTTTTGAACCAAATCATAAAAGTATATGATAATAATTTAAATCAAAGTAAGATGTATGCAATCCTTAACTCACCAACACATGTCCTTCCATCTCCAACATAACCATCATTACACCGACAAGTATAATTGCCATCTGTGTTTATACATGTCGCATCAGCATGGCAATCATCAGTATTCTTAGCACATTCGTCAATATCTGTTATGGGAGTGAATGATATCAATAAAATCGATTGAACTCATATTTTTATCAAGAAAATTGATTTTAAAAAACCACGTTTTAGTACGTTTTCTGGATGAATAATCTTGAAAATACATTTCTAAAGCAAGACGTAAGCAATTCCCAAGCATGTAATGCCATATCCGTCATAGCCAGCATTACACGAACAAGTGTAACTGCCTACGGTGTTTATATACATTGCGTTGGCATGTCAATATTCGTAGCACGTTCGTCAATATCTGTTATGGGGGTGAACGATAGTAAGATCATTCATGATTATCATTCCATCATACACAATTGTAGCCACACAATTTCTATCGTTTTTACAAATATATGAAAACAATTGCGCAGCCAGTTGGAATCACTACAGGATATAGACATGTTAAAAGCAACAACGATTGCAGTTATCGATTTTCATCAACAAATTGTACTTGCTCAGGTTTTTCCATATCTTCAAAATCATAAAAATGTCGAGATTAGATTCAAGTTTTCTTCTTCTTTTTCGTATCCTTTAAACTACCTCAATCCACCGCTGAACCCATTTCCGTGAATAGTTTGAATTGGATGTTTGTGATGATTATTCTAGCATTATAACCTGATAAACATAATAAATGAGCCATCAAAAATTGTAACGCGTGTTGCCGAAATACGACAAGTATAATTGCCTACTGTGTTTATACATGTCGCATCAGCATGGCAGTCGTCAATATTGTCAGCACATTCGTCATGTTCGTTTACGTCTTAAATGAAAATAGACGATACCAAGGATGATGAAAACCATAACACCTGGTTAGCCTTTAATTTGTCATTGTTTTTACATTATACATGTTTTATTTTATCCTGTTATCGAAACATGACCCATGTGATATTAGTTTAAATTAAATCAACATAATGCAATGCATACACTTACCCAAACAGGTCCTGCCATCTCCGACATAACCTTCATTACACTGACAAGTATAATTGCCTACTGTGTTTATACATGTCGCATCAGCACGGCAGTCGTCAATATTGTCAGCACATTCGTTAACGTCTAAAATGAAAATGGACGATACCAAGGATATAAATATGATGAAAACCATAACAAATTGATAGCCTTTAATTTGTCATTGTTTTTACATATACATGTTTTATTTTATCCTGTTATCGAAATCATGATCCATGTGATAATAGTTTAAATTAAATCAACATAATGCAACTCTTACTACTTACCCAAACAGATCCTGCCATCTCCGACATAACCATCATTACACTGACAAGTATAATTGCCTACTGTGTTTATACATGTCGCATCAGCATGGCAATCATCAGTATTCTTAGCACATTCGTCAATATCTGTTATGGGAGTGAATGATATCAATAAAATAGATTGAACTCATATTTTTATCAAGAAAATTGATTTAAAAAAACCACGTTTTAGTACGTTTTCTGGACGAATAAACATCATAAACATCGGTAACCATGGGAACAGGGCTAACAGGAAGAAGAGCTTCGAACATAATGTGTTTTAGATCAGTTTTAAATGTGGATACAAATTCATTTTCAAATGGGATTTGGTATAGCTCTGGTATTGGCGCGCAATCAACAATTTTTTGTCACCAAATCATTTGGGATCCGTAATAAATCACTTTTAGCCTTTGAAAACATTAATAGCTATAATGTACCATAACTCATGTGTTCAAAATACATGTAAATACCAGGACAGGGCGACAACAGTTACACATTGACGAGATAGTTATACACGTAACTCCACACAAATTCGCAAATAGATGGGTGGAACTATCAAACATATTCTAAAAAGTAACTTTGTTGAACAGAAAGTGCATTAGATCGGTTTAAACGTTGGCATGGCAATCGTCAGTATTCGTAGCACATTCGTCAATATCTGTTACGAGAGTCAACGATAGTAAGACAATTTATGACTATCATTCCATCATACACAGTTACATGCATATAGCCATACATTTTTACAAATACATGAAATCAATTGCGTAGGTTTTTGAACCATATCATAAAAGTATATGATAATAATTTAAATCAAAGTAAGATGTATGCAATCCTTAACTCACCAACACATGTCCTTCCATCTCCAACATAACCATCATTACACCGACAAGTATAATTGCCATCTGTGTTTATACATGTCGCATCAGCATGGCAATCATCAGTATTCTTAGCACATTCGTCAATATCTGTTATGGGAGTGAATGATATCAATAAAATCGATTGAACTCATATTTTTATCAAGAAAATTGATTTTAAAAAACCACGTTTTAGTACGTTTTCTGGATGAATAATCTTGAAAATACATTTCTAAAGCAAGACGTAAGCAAATCCCAAGCATGTAATGCCATCTCCGTCATAGCCAGCATTACACGAACAAGTGTAACTGCCTACGGTGTTTATATACATTGCGTTGGCATGTCAATATTCGTAGCACGTTCGTCAATATCTGTTATGGGGGTGAACGATAGTAAGATCATTCATGATTATCATTCCATCATACACAATTGTAGCCACACAATTTCTATCGTTTTTACAAATATATGAAAACAATTGCGCAGCCAGTTGGAATCACTACAGGATATAGAAATGTTAAAAGCAACAACGATTGCAGTTATCGATTTTCATTAACAAATTGTACTTGCTCAGGTTTTTCCATATCTTCAAAATCATAAAAATGTCGAGATTAGATTCAAGTTTTCTTCTTCTTTTTCGTATCCTTTAAACTACCTCAATCCACCGCTGAACCCATTTCCGTGAATAGTTTGAATTGGATGTTTGTGATGATTATTCTAGCATTATAACCTGATAAACATAATAAATGAGCCATCAAAAATTGTAACGCGTGTTGCCGAAATACGACAAGTATAATTGCCTACTGTGTTTATACATGTCGCATCAGCATGGCAGTCGTCAATATTGTCAGCACATTCGTCATGTTCGTTTACGTCTTAAATGAAAATAGACGATACCAAGGATGATGAAAACCATAACACCTGGTTAGCCTTTAATTTGTCATTGTTTTTACATTATACATGTTTTATTTTATCCTGTTATCGAAACATGACCCATGTGATATTAGTTTAAATTAAATCAACATAATGCAATGCATACACTTACCCAAACAGGTCCTGCCATCTCCGACATAACCTTCATTACACTGACAAGTATAATTGCCTACTGTGTTTATGCATGTCGCATCAGCACGGCAGTCGTCAATATTGTCAGCACATTCGTTAACGTCTAAAATGAAAATGGACGATACCAAGGATATAAATATGATGAAAACCATAACAAATTGATAGCCTTTAATTTGTCATTGTTTTTACATATACATGTTTTATTTTATCCTGTTATCGAAATCATGATCCATGTGATAATAGTTTAAATTAAATCAACATAATGCAACTCTTACTACTTACTCAAACAGATCCTGCCATCTCCGACATAACCATCATTACACTGACAAGTATAATTGCCTACTGTGTTTATACATGTCGCATCAGCATGGCAATCATCAGTATTCTTAGCACATTCGTCAATATCTGTTATGGGAGTGAATGATATCAATAAAATAGATTGAACTCATATTTTTATCAAGAAAATTGATTTAAAAAAACCACGTTTTAGTACGTTTTCTGGACGAATAAACATCATAAACATCGGTAACCATGGGAACAGGGCTAACAGGAAGAAGAGCTTCGAACATAATGTGTTTTAGATCAGTTTTAAATGTGGATACAAATTCATTTTCAAATGGGATTTGGTATAGCTCTGGTATTGGCGCGCAATCAGCAATTTTTTGTCACCAAATCATTTGGGATCCGTAATAAATCACTTTTAGCCTTTGAAAACATTAATAGCTATAATGTACCATAACTCATGTGTTCAAAATACATGTAAATACCAGGACAGGGCGACAACAGTTACACATTGACGAGATAGTTATACACGTAACTCCACACAAATTCGCAAATAGATGGGTGGAACTATCAAACATATTCTAAAAAGTAACTTTGTTGAACAGAAAGTGCATTAGATCGGTTTAAACGTTGGCATGGCAATCGTCAGTATGCGTAGCACATTCGTCAATATCTGTTACGAGAGTCAACGATAGTAAGACAATTTATGACTATCATTCCATCATACACAGTTACATGCATATAGCCATACATTTTTACAAATACATGAAATCAATTGCGTAGGTTTTTGAACCATATCATAAAAGTATATGATAATAATTTAAATCAAAGTAAGATGTATGCAATCCTTAACTCACCAACACATGTCCTTCCATCTCCAACATAACCATCATTACACCGACAAGTATAATTGCCATCTGTGTTTATACATGTCGCATCAGCATGGCAATCATCAGTATTCTTAGCACATTCGTCAATATCTGTTATGGGAGTGAATGATATCAATAAAATCGATTGAACTCATATTTTTATCAAGAAAATTGATTTTAAAAAACCACGTTTTAGTACGTTTTCTGGATAAATAATCTTGAAAATACATTTCTAAAGCAAGACGTAAGCAAATCCCAAGCATGTAATGCCATCTCCGTCATAGCCAGCATTACACGAACAAGTGTAACTGCCTACGGTGTTTATATACATTGCGTTGGCATGTCAATATTCGTAGCACGTTCGTCAATATCTGTTATGGGGGTGAACGATAGTAAGATCATTCATGATTATCATTCCATCATACACAATTGTAGCCACACAATTTCTATCGTTTTTACAAATATATGAAAACAATTGCGCAGCCAGTTGGAATCACTACAGGATATAGAAATGTTAAAAGCAACAACGATTGCAGTTATCGATTTTCATCAACAAATTGTACTTGCTCAGGTTTTTCCATATCTTCAAAATCATAAAAATGTCGAGATTAGATTCAAGTTTTCTTCTTCTTTTTCGTATCCTTTAAACTACCTCAATCCACCGCTGAACCCATTTCCGTGAATAGTTTGAATTGGATGTTTGTGATGATTATTCTAGCATTATAACCTGATAAACATAATAAATGAGCCATCAAAAATTGTAACGCGTGTTGCCGAAATACGACAAGTATAATTGCCTACTGTGTTTATTATACATGTCGCATCAGCATGGCAGTCGTCAATATTGTCAGCACATTCGTCATGTTCGTTTACGTCTTAAATGAAAATAGACGATACCAAGGATGATGAAAACCATAACACCTGGTTAGCCTTTAATTTGTCATTGTTTTTACATTATACATGTTTTATTTTATCCTGTTATCGAAACATGACCCATGTGATATTAATTTAAATTAAATCAACATAATGCAATGCATACACTTACCCAAACAGGTCCTGCCATCTCCGACATAACCTTCATTACACTGACAAGTATAATTGCCTACTGTGTTTATGCATGTCGCATCAGCACGGCAGTCGTCAATATTGTCAGCACATTCGTTAACGTCTAAAATGAAAATGGACGATACCAAGGATATAAATATGATGAAAACCATAACAAATTGATAGCCTTTAATTTGTCATTGTTTTTACATATACATGTTTTATTTTATCCTGTTATCGAAATCATGAGCCATCTGATAATAGTTTAAATTAAATCAACATAATGCAACTCTTACTACTTACCCAAACAGATCCTGCCATCTCCGACATATCCATCATTACACTGACAAGTATAATTGCCTACTGTGTTTATGCATGTCGCATCAGCACGGCAGTCGTCAATATTGTCAGCACATTCGTTAACGTCTAAAATGAAAATGGACGATACCAAGGATATAAATATGATGAAAACCATAACAAATTGATAGCCTTTAATTTGTCATTGTTTTTACATATACATGTTTTATTTTATCCTGTTATCGAAATCATGATCCATGTGATAATAGTTTAAATTAAATCAACATAATGCAACTCTTACTACTTACCCAAACAGATCCTGCCATCTCCGACATAACCATCATTACACTGACAAGTATAATTGCCTACTGTGTTTATACATGTCGCATCAGCATGGCAATCATCAGTATTCTTAGCACATTCGTCAATATCTGTTATGGGAGTGAATGATATCAATAAAATAGATTGAACTCATATTTTTATCAAGAAAATTGATTTAAAAAAACCACGTTTTAGTACGTTTTCTGGACGAATAAACATCATAAACATCGGTAACCATGGGAACAGGGCTAACAGGAAGAAGAGCTTCGAACATAATGTGTTTTAGATCAGTTTTAAATGTGGATACAAATTCATTTTCAAATGGGATTTGGTATAGCTCTGGTATTGGCGCGCAATCAGCAATTTTTTGTCACCAAATCATTTGGGATCCGTAATAAATCACTTTTAGCCTTTGAAAACATTAATAGCTATAATGTACCATAACTCATGTGTTCAAAATACATGTAAATACCAGGACAGGGCGACAACAGTTACACATTGACGAGATAGTTATACACGTAACTCCACACAAATTCGCAAATAGATGGGTGGAACTATCAAACATATTCTAAAAAGTAACTTTGTTGAACAGAAAGTGCATTAGATCGGTTTAAACGTTGGCATGGCAATCGTCAGTATTCGTAGCACATTCGTCAATATCTGTTACGAGAGTCAACGATAGTAAGACAATTTATGACTATCATTCCATCATACACAGTTACATGCATATAGCCATACATTTTTACAAATACATGAAATCAATTGCGTAGGTTTTTGAACCATATCATAAAAGTATATGATAATAATTTAAATCAAAGTAAGATGTATGCAATCCTTAACTCACCAACACATGTCCTTCCATCTCCAACATAACCATCATTACACCGACAAGTATAATTGCCATCTGTGTTTATACATGTCGCATCAGCATGGCAATCATCAGTATTCTTAGCACATTCGTCAATATCTGTTATGGGAGTGAATGATATCAATAAAATCGATTGAACTCATATTTTTATCAAGAAAATTGATTTTAAAAAAACACGTTTTAGTACGTTTTCTGGATGAATAATCTTGAAAATACATTTCTAAAGCAAGACGTAAGCAAATCCCAAGCATGTAATGCCATCTCCGTCATAGCCAGCATTACACGAACAAGTGTAACTGCCTACGGTGTTTATATACATTGCGTTGGCATGTCAATATTCGTAGCACGTTCGTCAATATCTGTTATGGGGGTGAACGATAGTAAGATCATTCATGATTATCATTCCATCATACACAATTGTAGCCACACAATTTCTATCGTTTTTACAAATATATGAAAACAATTGCGCAGCCAATTGGAATCACTACAGGATATAGAAATGTTAAAAGCAACAACGATTGCAGTTATCGATTTTCATCAACAAATTGTACTTGCTCAGGTTTTTCCATATCTTCAAAATCATAAAAATGTCGAGATTAGATTCAAGTTTTCTTCTTCTTTTTCGTATCCTTTAAACTACCTCAATCCACCGCTGAACCCATTTCCGTGAATAGTTTGAATTGGATGTTTGTGATGATTATTCTAGCATTATAACCTGATAAACATAATAAATGAGCCATCAAAAATTGTAACGCGTGTTGCCGAAATACGACAAGTATAATTGCCTACTGTGTTTATATATGTCGCATCAGCATGGCAGTCGTCAATATTGTCAGCACATTCGTCATGTTCGTTTACGTCCTAAATGAAAATAGACGATACCAAGGATGATGAAAACCATAACACCTGGTTAGCCTTTAATTTGTCATTGTTTTTACATTATACATGTTTTATTTTATCCTGTTATCGAAACATGACCCATGTGATATTAGTTTAAATTAAATCAACATAATGCAATGCATACACTTACCCAAACAGGTCCTGCCATCTCCGACATAACCTTCATTACACTGACAAGTATAATTGCCTACTGTGTTTATGCATGTCGCATCAGCACGGCAGTCGTCAATATTGTCAGCACATTCGTTAACGTCTAAAATGAAAATGGACGATACCAAGGATATAAATATGATGAAAACCATAACAAATTGATAGCCTTTAATTTGTCATTGTTTTTACATATACATGTTTTATTTTATCCTGTTATCGAAATCATGATCCATGTGATAATAGTTTAAATTAAATCAACATAATGCAACTCTTACTACTTACCCAAACAGATCCTGCCATCTCCGACATAACCATCATTACACTGACAAGTATAATTGCCTACTGTGTTTATACATGTCGCATCAGCATGGCAATCATCAGTATTCTTAGCACATTCGTCAATATCTGTTATGGGAGTGAATGATATCAATAAAATAGATTGAACTCATATTTTTATCAAGAAAATTGATTTAAAAAAACCACGTTTTAGTACGTTTTCTGGACGAATAAACATCATAAACATCGGTAACCATGGGAACAGGGCTAACAGGAAGAAGAGCTTCGAACATAATGTGTTTTAGATCAGTTTTAAATGTGGATACAAATTCATTTTCAAATGGGATTTGGTATAGCTCTGGTATTGGCGCGCAATCAGCAATTTTTTGTCACCAAATCATTTGCGATCCGTAATAAATCACTTTTAGCCTTTGAAAACATTAATAGCTATAATGTACCATAACTCATGTGTTCAAAATAAATGTAAATACCAGGACAGGGCGACAACAGTTACACATTGACGAGATAGTTATACACGTAACTCCACACAAATTCGCAAATAGATGGGTGGAACTATCAAACATATTCTAAAAAGTAACTTTGTTGAACAGAAAGTGCATTAGATCGGTTTAAACGTTGGCATGGCAATCGTCAGTATTCGTAGCACATTCGTCAATATCTGTTACGAGAGTCAACGATAGTAAGACAATTCATGACTATCATTCCATCATACACAGTTACATGCATATAGCCATACATTTTTACAAATACATGAAATCAATTGCATAGGTTTTTGAACCATATCATAAAAGTATATGATAATAATTTAAATCAAAGTAAGATGTATGCAATCCTTAACTCACCAACACATGTCCTTCCATCTCCAACATAACCATCATTACACCGACAAGTATAATTGCCATCTGTGTTTATACATGTCGCATCAGCATGGCAATCATCAGTATTCTTAGCACATTCGTCAATATCTGTTATGGGAGTGAATGATATCAATAAAATCGATTGAACTCATATTTTTATCAAGAAAATTGATTTTAAAAAACCACGTTTTAGTACGTTTTCTGGATGAATAATCTTGAAAATACATTTCTAAAGCAAGACGTAAGCAATTCCCAAGCATGTAATGCCATATCCGTCATAGCCAGCATTACACGAACAAGTGTAACTGCCTACGGTGTTTATATACATTGCGTTGGCATGTCAATATTCGTAGCACGTTCGTCAATATCTGTTATGGGGGTGAACGATAGTAAGATCATTCATGATTATCATTCCATCATACACAATTGTAGCCACACAATTTCTATCGTTTTTACAAATATATGAAAACAATTGCGCAGCCAGTTGGAATCACTACAGGATATAGACATGTTAAAAGCAACAACGATTGCAGTTATCGATTTTCATCAACAAATTGTACTTGCTCAGGTTTTTCCATATCTTCAAAATCATAAAAATGTCGAGATTAGATTCAAGTTTTCTTCTTCTTTTTCGTATCCTTTAAACTACCTCAATCCACCGCTGAACCCATTTCCGTGAATAGTTTGAATTGGATGTTTGTGATGATTATTCTAGCATTATAACCTGATAAACATAATAAATGAGCCATCAAAAATTGTAACGCGTGTTGCCGAAATACGCTGTCCATGAAACGTTCTAAGACGTCGATAAAGTTGTATTATTTTTAATATTGGGTCAATCTATTTTCTTGCTTTCATTGACTCCCATAACAGATTTTGACGAATGTGCAAATAGTACTGACGATTGCCATGCCAATGCGACATGTATTAACACAGTGGGACATTATACTTGTCGGTGTAATGATGGTTATGTCGAGGATGGTAGAACATGTTTGGGTGAGTGTATCCATTGCTTATGTCATATATAAGATTGTAAGCATTGCTTATGTCTTCTTGATAAAGTTCATCAGGACTGTTATAATAAGATGATTGATGAATTTTAGTTTATCTAGTCCAAGGAAAACCACTTACTTGTGGACGTTTCGGAAACGAGCTGTTTCCTTTATCAACACTTGATGTGGATGGCACCCTCAAACTTCTGGTTTATCGCAAGGCAACTCATACTGACCAATACTTAAATTTCAAGTCGCACCATCCACTACATCACAAACTGGGTGTTATACGCACCATCCTTGACCGCAAAGATAAGATTGTAACAGAAGACGTTGACAAGGAGGAAGAGGAGTCAAAAATAAAACATGCTCTCAAAGGCTGCGGATATCCACAGTGGACCATCGACAAGATCAAGAAACAATTGAGTACACCAAAACCGAAGAAAGTTCAAACAAAGAAGAAAGGAGATTTAAACAAGTCGCTGGGCATGGTTGTCATTCCATACGTTGAAGGAGTCTCTGAACGGTTCTCTAGAGTGCTAAAATCGTACAACATATCTACGGCCATGAAACCGCACTGCACTCTTAGGAACCTTCTTGTTCACCCGAAGGATAAGCGTGACCCTCTCCATACCACAGATGTCATCTGTTCAATACCGTGCAAAAACTGTGACACCCCGTACACCGCGGTCGTAAATTCGGGAAGCGATTAGAGGAGCACAAGACAGAGTCGGAAAGAGCGGTGACGTCAGTTCGCACCAGAGCATCCCGTAAGAGCTCTCAATCCGCCATTAACAAATCGGCTATCACCGACCACGTAATGGACAAAGCTCATGTAATCGACTGGGAGGAGGCAGGGATCGTAGGCAGAGAGGCTAATTGATACAAACGCTGGATTAAAGAGGCAATCGCTATTAGAAAGCAGGGCAAGACAATGAACAGAGACGAGGGGCAATACAATCTGAGTCACGTGTTTGACGATCTACTGATTGCGGATAAATCATCCAGCATCACTGCAACTAAGCAACCAATATTACGTGTTGTAAACAGCAGATCGTCATCACTCCACAAGTGGTTTTCCTTTGACTAGATAAACTGAAATTCATCAATCATTGCTTATGTCTTGTCTTTAGAAATGTTATTTCCAAAATAATTTGGTTTCCTTTCATGCCAATTATTATTTATTTATTATTTATTTATTCATGGTATACAAATGCCAGCAAAACAGCGCTGGTAAACAGCAGCTGATAAACAGCTGGTAAACAGCAGCTGATAACCCTGGCTTACAAGTTACACATCATACATAGTAAAAATGCAAAAATATATAAATATACATTAAAAGCAGCTAACATTGACTTAAAAATGACGAATGACATATGGGATAGTTGAATTGAAATATCTGACAGTTTTTGGCTCCTGTTTTTTTCTGGTACGTTGTTGTGGTTTTTGGGGGTTATGCCCCTCTTGACAATAAAGGGAGCTTCTTGCCGAATTTCAAAACCAGTTGTTCCCGGCGGTCGCTGAGCTTATCAATGCATAATAGTACAACGGCCTTTTCGTAAAATAGTAAATAATATGATCAATGCCAAACTTACATTTTACAATGAGACAACAAAATTGTAACACGTGTTACCAATTGTGATGTCCAGAAAATGTACCAAACCTTCGATGGGTTATTTATCACTGTTCTTGACAATTTTTTAGTTCAATCTATTTTCTCTGTTTCATCCACTTGCATGTTAGATGTCAACGAATGTGCTGACAATACTGACAATGTCATGCTGGCGCGACATGTATAAATTCCGAAGGCAATTATACTTGTCGGTGCAATGATGGTTATGTTGGAGATGGCACTCTCTTATATCAAAAGATTGAAAATGTCCGTCTTTTACAGATTGACTTTTTTCTCAATCTATTAGATCGGATTTAGATTGAAAACATGATAAAAAACTCGTGACAATGAGTAGCTTTGAGTCAATCTGGAAAAAGATTGATACATATTACTGCACTCTACACGTGTGTTTGTACCGTCAATCTCGACTAAAGTGTCAATCTAGAAAAAGATTGAATTCAACACATGCGCAGTTAGGTAGGTCATATTGGTTTCGAAACACTTCGGATTGTATATTTATACATTTCAATAAATGATTCTATCTGCAACATAAACTATTTCATAATTAAATGGCAAGTAAGAACATTAATTCACAAAAAAACTGTACACATGAACAATTTTTTGGGAGAATGTCAATAAAAAGCCCAATGATATTGTTCTTCCAGTTGCCAGTCATTTATTCGTGTGTACGAAAATATCAATTATACGTAGGCTTGAAAATATCAATCTTTTACTACAGATTGAATTTTTTTCAATCGAAAAACGATTGAAACTTTCAATCCAATAAATTGAATAGTTCAATCTAAATTCTGGATTGGAAATGTTTTCAATCCAAATTAGATTGAACATATCAATCTAATAGATTGATACCTTCAATCTTTTCCAGATTGAAACCTTCCAATCCAAAAAAATATTAAATGTCACACTTAAAAGTTTGTTCCCTCACGGCAATCTATAAAAGATTGAAAAGTCAATCTTTTAGATTGAATTTTCAATCTTTGGCATTAAGAGAGTAGGACGTGTTTGGATTGCATACATCTTACTTTGATCTAATCTCGACATTTTTATGATTTTGAAGATATGGAAAAACCTGAGCAAGTCCAATTTGTTGATGAAAATCGATAACTGCAATCGTTGTTGCTTTTAACATGTCTACATCCTGTAGTGATTCCAACTGGCTGCGCAATTGTTTTCATACACCGTTAAACTTCATCTATAAACCCACATTGACTAATAGTTAATCAGCTGAAAATAGATAAAAAGGTATGAGCGCCCTCTTTTGATCTAGAGAAATTAGCACGAATGAGTTTAGTGTATTCGATATTCAATACTATAAAGTTGCATTACTATCTAAATAATTTCATGGACAGACGATTTGCTCAATTGGTAAAGCGCCCGGTAAAGCGTCAACTTCAGTATCACGAGGTTGGTGGATCAATTCTCAACTACACCCTTTGCAATTTCTTTTGAAATCCAAGTGATATAGAAATTAATGCAAACTTGAATGTAAAATTATTACTCAATTATACTAGCTTTATTGTTATTTTTTAAAAAACAAGCGCATAATTAATTTGATTATATAAAGTAATGATCTTAATAGTCCAACCTTTTCATAAGCTAAACCACATTTATACTACAAATTAACCACAGCAAAATGTATTCATTGGCTTATTTTAAATGTTTCACACAGTAATCTTAAACGTTTCCTTCATCATGATTTAAAGGCAAATTATGATATGCATATTAGGTTGGTAGATCAAGTTAAGCAACAAAATGAAAGTAACTATGCATACCACTATAATCCTAGTCTCACAATGAATGAATGAATGAATGAATGAATGAATGGCTTTTAAATCAATTTATTTCCAATAAGAAAGAGGGCCGTCCATTTATACCGACCCATCAATCATACATGTAGTTATAAAACAGTATCTGACATAGCAGTCTCGTTTAGCTCAATTGGTTAAGCCGACAGTTTGGGCTAGGGCAATTGTGATCGCAGGTTCCAGATGACAATTTGTGTTATCATTGTTATCTTCAGTATATGAAGAGCTTTGTTGCAAAAGGGCTATGGTGCATTTTTCAAAAAATGAGTTTGATATAGAAATGTATAGGGAAAAATCATATGTTTCAAGGAAACAAAGTCATTTTTTTCAAAAATACCTACATCTCATTGTAAACAGCCATTGAAATTGTTGTTTTGTTGCAAAAGGGCCTGTATCCAGAATTAAATCGGGATACCTCTTTCATAATCCATTCAGTTTTTCAATTGCTCAACTTGAATATTTAGAAACAGTTTTTGGACTTTTTCTCAATAAGAGCCAAAGTGGATGTAGGCCCTTTTGCAAAATACCTCTTCATATAGCAAACTCATTTTAAAAGAATTCCAACCGATATGATTAATAGAGCTAATTGTTATAACACCGGTGACACAGGTGACATCGTGACTTGGTGTTCCCAATAACCCACCCGACTCAAGGCCCTCGCTCCCTCCAACCCACAATAACTGTAATGTGCTTAATGTACATGTATCTATAAAGTAATGTAATAGTGCTCACATTTCGTTTAGTCAGTTTGCTAATGTGTCTGAAGAAGAGATGTTGCATGTTATAACTAAATGCCCAAACAAATCATGCATGCTTGATGTACTGTCTACATGGCTTCTTAAGCAACATGTTAATGTCCTGCTTCCCACCCTCACACGTACATGTATAGTAAATGAGTGTCTCTCCACGGGGACCTTCCCGAAAGATCTTCGCAGTGTTTCGGACAAAATTCTGAAAAAGTGTAATTTAGGTCCTAGATTGTGAACTGTACTAGTATTGTTTAATACTGATCCAAAGTCAGTGTTACAGTATTGATATAAAATTGGATAGATGAGTCCATGTAATGGTAGAGCTCCCTACCTAACTTACATATAGGGTCTTCACAGTTTTGAGTCAACGGTCACACAGGGGTCATAAGGGGTCAAAACGTGATTTTAACTTAATTTGCAATTTAATCAAATGACCTAGGATCTTAACATTACATTACCAAACACACATTATTTATTTTTTCTTGACACGGCTTGGTGGTCTGTTGCCATGCCTACACTCATTTCTTCTATTCAGCAAGTCCTTATATTTGATCATTAACATGTTACCGTACATATTTTTAAATATGAAATTTAACATGTTACATATTTTTAGGACAGGACGACATAAATAAACCATTATTTATATCTACACAGGACAAAGGACACTTCTTTTAACATTACAGCCATCCAGATCATTATCTAGTTGGTCTTCTAATTCTATTAACTTCCTTGTCAATTCGTTTTCACGGATATTTCTATCCTTATTCTTTTTCGATGAATACTCAATGATGACCTTACGTAATTTGTATTTCATAAATTCCCAAAAATCCTGTGGGTTTAAGGTTGTTTCTGTTATCTTAATAATTATCTTCAACTTGTTTGCGAATTAAAGAATGAAAGTCTTCATCTTCCAAAAGGCTGTTATTAAATTTCCAAAAACCCGGACCTCTTTTCTCAGAGTGACCTAAGGACACTTTTAGTACAATGGCTTGGTGGTCAGAATGTATACTAGGAATAATTTTGCATTCGCTTACTTCATATTTTAAAGAATACGGAATGAACCAATAATCAATTCTGGAAGCAGATTCACGCTTATTATTTCTTGACCAAGTGTATTTCACCAAGTGAGGGTTTGAACTCGAAATATATCAATTAAATTATGCGTAAGCATAAGTTGCTTTAAACGATTGCGGCTATTTTTGTGATCATCGTTGTCTCTACTTTTCGATTTTCTGTTCAAAATTGGATCAAGTAGGAACAAAAACAAAATGAAACAATAAACAAATAAATATATAAAATCTTTTTAGTTACAGAATTTATATAGTTCGTAGTTCAGCGGTCATAGAACAGGCGGCTATGTCCATCCATAGTTTTAAAAGAAAACATTTTGGGTTTCTTATTTTACCCGGGATATACATATACATTGCTGGAGACATGACTATTGAAATGGGCATTGTCAACGATCATCTGAGCTAGCTCCATCACGCGTGGGCGATAGAGGTTATAGGTTTTGGATAGAAAGGGGCTAATTTCCCATCTTTGCCTCACCATCTTCCAGCAACAAACCGAAGTTAAGTTATACGTGCCTATTTCATAAAGGTCTTTCACCCTATTGCGCCATCTTTTCTTCTCTTCTAGGTCAGCTCCTGTTAGATCTTCTATAATATGGTATGCTTCGTTTTCAAGACACTGTCTCTTCCTGGTCATAATATCCATTTTGTCCTGGAACCTTAATAGTTTTATAATGATATGACGGGGGTGACCTGTGGTTCCACGCCATGGTTTACAGTCAGGGTGGGCACGCTCAATTTCGATGTCTCTGCCGAACTGATCTTTGAAGATTTCCTTAACAATATCGCGCACCTTTTCCTCTCTCTGTTCTACGTATCCTACAACGCGAATGTTGTTTCTTCTCGAGTGTCTTTCCAACTTGTTTACTTCTTCAAAAAACTCATTAATGTACTTCTTATTGTTTCGTGTTTTAACCCATGCATTTGTTGTTCTGGTCTTGACAAGTGAAACGCTTGCTTTAAGTTCCTTAAAGTAATTAAAGTAATTAGAAATCGTATCGCTCTGTAACTCAGAATGTATTTATGATTTATGATCAGAAATGTAATTCTGCAAGAAAATTTATTTTCTAAAACAAATCATGAACAGAGGGCGCCCCCCTGGAAAAGATCACATAATATGCCTTAATTACCGTTATGCAGTAGTTGGTTTTCATTGCTCCTTTCTAAAAAGTAGTTGCTGTATTCAGCAGTGGCGTAGGGGGGGGGGGGGGGGGGGGGGGGGGGCGGGGGAATGAAAGTTAATCGACGAGGACACTTTACCAGAAAGTACATTTAAAACAATTGCCG
>CM069454.1:64900406-65013464 GCA_035610835.1 Ophiura sarsii
TATTGTTGTTTTTACTAAAAGAAAAACCCAGCAAAACTTGATTAAAACAATGTTTTAAATAGTGTTGGAATACCACCAAACCATGGGGATTGGGGCCCGGATTGGGGGTGGGGGATATACCCCCCCCCACACTTTTTGACCTGGGGGATGGTCAAAAAATCGCACAGTAAATGTACTACATGAACAATTTCTCGTCCCCATTTCTCTTCTCTTTCCCCTCTCCTTCCCCTTTCCCTTCTCTTTCTCCCTCTCCTCCCCTTTCTCTTCTCTTTCTCCCTCTCCTTCCCCCTTCTTTCTCTCTTTTCTCCCTTCTTCTCGTCCCAGTATAAAAAAATTCTCAACTTCTTTCGTGCATTGATAAAAAACAAAATATTTATTGAAAATGAAGTGATGGCTTTTCAAAGTATACACCAGATCACACCAAATGAGTTTGAAAATTGAAAAATAAAAACAATAAATCTACTTCTGAGGGGGGGGGGGGGGGGGGGGGGGGGGGGGGGCACATCCCCCTCATAATCCCCCCTGTTCGAGCTTTTAAACCATCTATACCAAAATGAAGAATATTATCAGTATAACAAAATTCTCAACTTCTTTCGTGCATTGATAAAAAACAAAATATTTATTGAAAATTAAGTGATGGCTTTTTAATATAGGTTTTCCCAGTTAGTTTAACACTTTTTTCATTATATTTCATATCTAGTTAAGTTAGAATTCGTCCCCAAAATCTGGCTTACTCATTTTGTTAGATAAATTTCGTCAATGAGCATTATATTTCAAAGTATGACCATTTCATTTAGTTCATTGGTCATTTCTTTTCGTCAAGGAAAGATTGAATTCGTATCACCTGATGGGTAGCGGGTCTATGCACAAATATAAAAATATGAAACTATTTGATCAAAGACGAAATAAATGTATACATTAGTAGGTTACCGCTGTATCAGACGAAATGGAAGTGTGTTAGGACGAAATAAAATGAACATTAAATGAAATTCATTGCGCAAAATATGAATATACTTGACCAAAGACGAAATTTACTTTAACAAATGCAACCTTCAAAATCTTGGGACGAATTCAAACTTAACGAGATATGAAATATAATGAATAAAGTGTTAAACTAACTGGGAAAACCTATACAATATTGGTCAAAAGTATACACCAGATCACACCAAATGAGTTTGAAAATTGAAAACAATTCTACTTCTCAGGGGGGCACATCCCCCATCAGACTCCCCCCTGTTGGAGCTTTTAAACAATCTATACTAAAAATCAAGAATATATCAGTAATAAAAGAATGCACAACTTCTTTCGTGCATTGATAAAAAACAAAATATTTATTGAAAATGAAGCGATGGCTTTTCAATACAATATTGGTCAAAAGTATACACTACACCAGATCACACCAAATGAGTTTGAAAATAGAATTTTCTTCTAATTCTGAGGGGGGCACATCCCCCCTCAGACTCCCCCCTGTTGGAGCTTTTAAACCATCTATACTAAAATCAAGAATATATCAGTATAAAAATGCTGAACTTCTTTCGTGCATTGATAAAAAACAAAATATTTATTGAAAATGAAGCGATGGCTTTTCAATACAATATTGGTCAAAAGTATACACCAGATCGCACCAAATGAGTTTGAACTTGAATTCTTTTCTACTTCTGAGGCCCCCCCCCCCCCCCCTCAGACGCCCCCTTGTCCGAGCATAGATGGTAGCCAGCTCAATTTCATTTTTGGGGGGCCACACTTTTCATCCCCCCCACACCTAACAAGAAATTTCCGCCCCTGGTTGCGGCTCTACACCAGCATTTTTGAATCGACGTTTTGTTGTACAAAGAGGGCTGATTTTATACAAATCCCAGTTTTTATCATATATTTTTGTAATTGAAGGCGCTGCCTCCACCACTCTCTTAATGCCCCTTTAATATATCCGGGGGGGGGTATTCGGATATCTTTTTGGTAGGGATGATTGTGCCGCCAACGAAATGAAAATTGACCCAAACTTACCAATTTTCGGGAGAAAATGGATTCAGAAAAAACTAAAGGGGTCATCATTTACCAGAGGGTCAACAATGGGACCCTATTTGGCGACACATCGCCGTAACCTCATATCCACTAAGTAACCCCCACCCGGCCCAGTGACCGGTGTTTATAGCCCTATGTTCTACTGAAATATGAAATTCTCATTTGTTTCCCGGATATTATGTGATCTTTTCCAGAGAGAGCCCTCTATTCATGATTTTTTTTAAAAAGTAGATTTTCTTGCAGATTTACATTTCTGATCATAAATCGTACATTCCAAGTTACAGAGCGATACGATTCCTAATTACCTCAAAATCATGGTTTTAGAGTGAATTTTAGAGTGAAAATATAAACTGTCGTGTTAACCGGACAGTTTATTTTCACTCTAAAACCATGATTTTGAAGTAATTAAGAATCGTATCGCCCTGTAACTTGGAATGTATGTACGATTTATGATCAGAAATGTAAATCTTCAATAAAATCTGCTTTCAATTTTTGTTTTTGATGTTGAGGGCGTTCCTGGAAAGATCACATAATATACCTTTAAGTGCCTAAAACTGCGAAATGCGATTGTTTCCCCCTCTCATTACATGCAACAATCCGTATCGACTTCTTTGTCTGATGTTTGGGGCCGGCGTAGTGAATGATTCTACAAACCAGTTATAGAAATATGCGGCCCCATGCCCGGGCCCCATGCATGATCATTGCGCCACTTATAAGTTTTCCGAAACATGAAAGCGCTTCCTTGTGCCACGATGGGAACATTTACTTCCTTTTAAGGCCATTTCTGTATTTTTACTGAATTCCCAATAATAGCTTCCTGAAAAAGTTGGACTCTCACCCAATTACCACACCTGACCAAAATAGATTGAGGCTCAGTAGTAACTCATCTCATACATGTAGTTTAATTGATATGATATGCCATAGAAAGTTTAGCTGTAGCCTACATTGATACATAATAGCGGCGTTTCATTTTTCTCGCAAAGTGAGGATGACTACTACTATAGGTTTTCCCAGTTAGTTTAACACTTTTTTCATTATATTTCATATCTCGTTAAGTTTGAATTCGTCCCAAAATTTTGAAGGTTGCATTTGTTAAAGTAAATTTCGTCTTTGGTCAAGTATATTCATATTTTGCGCAATGAATTTCATTTAATGTTCATTTTATTTCGTCCTAACACACTTCCATTTCGTCTGATACAGCGGTAACCTACTATTGTATACATTTATTTCGTCTTTGATCAAATAGTTTCATATTCAGTTCACTTTATTTCGTCCCACGTGGAACGTCCTGCCTAGAAGCATGTAAAATCCAGCTATAGGCCTATATACGTTTTATATATATATATATATATTCTTTCTTTCTTTCTTTCTTGTTCGTTCTTTTTTCTTTTATTTCATATGATTCATGAATATTTCGCGATTTGAATCAACAAGGCAAAAGAACACATGTCGGTGGTTCAAATCTAACCTGCAATAATATGTAGGACGAATATATGTGATTAAAGTATTAAAATAATGAACAAAGACGAATTATATTTGTGCATAGACCCGCTACCCATCAGGTGATACGAATTCAATCCTTCCTTGACGAAAAGAAATGACCAATGAATTAAATGAAATGGTCATACTTTGAAATATAATGCTCATTGACGAAATTATCTAACAAAATGCGTAAGTCAGATTTTGGGGACGAATTCTAACTTAACGAGATATGAAATATAATGAAAAAAGTGTTAAACTAACTGGGAAAACCTATACTTCAGAAAATGAAACAAACCTGTAGGGGAATATGGGGCAACTGGTCCCATGGGGAAAGTGGTCCGAAATGGATTTTGTAATTGTATGGCCATACTGCTTTCTTTTGAACAGTACAACTTTTGTTGAAACTTGACATTTATCCCTAATATACCTTCTACAATCCCACACATTTGGAACTTTAGGGTATTTACACATGTGATATTCTCCAGATCTTTGAAGCCACAGGCTCCTTGATTGACTAATTGAAAATTCACAGATAGTATGGGCGATATATGAAGATGGGTTTAGATCATGTTTAATGTAGGCCCCTACTTTATATGATTGATAGATACAACAGTAACAGGCGCGTGCCCAGGGGGGGGGGGGGGGGGGGGGGGGGGCTTTGGGGGCTCAAGCCCCCCGGGTCCCAAGAGGGCAAAAAAAGAGGGGAGAGGAGAGGAGGGGGAGGGAGGAGAGGATGAGGGGAGGGGAGAGGAGGAAGGGAGGAGGAGGAGGGGGAGGGAAAAGGAGTTAGTGTCTCATTTTATCTCTACGTCTCTGAACCATGTGAGTTATATAACGAAAGTAAATATTGATAGCAAGGAGAGTTTTAGGTCATCCAGGCAAGTTAAAACCCAACAGCTCGGCCCTCTGAATCACCAGTGGCGTAACCAGGGGGACAGCCCCCCCCCCCTTGGTAAAAGAGTAAAAAATCATCAAAAGGGAAGATAAGGAGGAAGGGTAACGAGCATAGACAGTGCAAGCAGGGAGTGGCCCCACCATTGCCACGGTGGGAACTATGCCCCGCCCCCTCAAAAGAAGCCATTTTTTTGCGCGAATAGTTTCAATGTTTAACTATTCAAGAGCCAACATCATGAACATGGTTTCAGAAGAACCATTTGTGAGAAAAAAATAGAAATTTTTGCGCGCTTCGCGCGAGTTAAATAATTTCAATGTTTCATGCGATGCATGTAGGCCTAGTCGTGTAGTATTTGTCCTCCCCGATAGGAATACTGCTGTTGGCAAATTCGAAATGTGTGCTTATAGTACCCCAATCAAAAAATTAAAAAAACAAGTCCCTAAACTTAGTTATAGCGTATGCCAAATGTAGCATCACTGTCCATTTAAATGACCGTCGTTAATGACAAAACAGCATAACTGACATTTTTGCAAAATTGAGTTATATAGTGTGGGTGACTCAGAACATCAAGTTACACAAGTTAAACTAAAAATTAGGGTTTAAAAATGTTCCATTGTCTAGATATTAGCATGTCAATACAGCTTAACATGATGAATCTAGCAGGAATTCCATGACAAAACAGTATAACTGACACCAAGCACAGTTCATTGATGCGCTGTGCACTGCAGCGCTGTGCAAAGCTAAGGCATCCAATCATATGATAGCTTGGGCTTGAATGCACTCAGGCATCACTGCATTTGGGAGCAAGGATACTTTCTTGACAACAATTCCACAACAAAACAGCACAACTGCAAGTTTAACAATTATATAGATATATATTTCTTGTCATTTATCTATTCAAAATGCCACATATTCGCTTCTATCGAGCGAATTTGCCTAATACTATAACCTAAACACTATCGTGATGACATGTATGGTACCAGGTCCTACAGGTGTATTTTTTTAAGAATAAAGAAATTCTTGTTGCAAATATCAATGATTAGACAAATATATATGCGGCCATTTATTGTGTGATATTGTTTAGGCCTACATTTAGGAAGATTAGCCAAACTTATATCAGTTTACATTAGCCCCCATATATTACATTGCTTTCTTCAGTAGATAGCAGCCTATTACATTGCTAGATAGCACCCATTACATTGCTTTCTTCAGTAGATAGCACCCATACAATGTATGTTACATCGCTATCTTCATCAGATATAACATCCATATCACTGCGATTATTTACCTAAACTTAAAGACAAGTTGGAAAGGAGATCGAAAGTGAATGACATATTTACAGAAAATTGAAATGTTTTATTTACCACAATATCCAATGTTGTTATCTGAAACTGCGATGTGGAAAATAATTATTTTTAAATAGTTTATTTAGCAGTTGTGTTGCAGGGGTGTACTTTCGGCGCGAATCCGTGAATTGATTCGCGTAAAGATTCGCGTAAAATCACTACCGCGCGAATCCAGGTGGATTCTCGCAACAACAACAAAATTAAACCTTTTTTAACTTTTTTTTTTTAAAACTTCTTTTTCTTCTTTTTAAGTTCAAAACAGGACCTTAGATGACTGGTATTTGACCCTTAGTCAACAAACATGCCGAATTGGAATTTTAAGAAGTGTTTGATTCAATTTGTGTACTATTATTTTCTAAGTATCTTACAATAGTACAATAAATGTTTAAAATGCGGAATTTAAATTCAGTAAAAAGGATTCTCGCAAAAATATTCTGCGAGAATCCATTTGCGAGAATCTTTTTGCAAAATTCCTTTGCGACACAAGCCTTAGAGCAGGGACATTATCAAGAGCGCCATCGCTTGATGGCTAGTTTATCTAGTCTCAATTTATTTTTGATTGACAGGTAACATCTTTTGTTCCTCTCAAGTGATTGTCCTAGACAAAAGTCACACGAGTCGATGTACATACCCGAGTCATTAGGTACCCATCGTTTAAACCCCCATGATGCAACGATAGACTGTGGCTGTTAATCGACACATTGAAGTGTGTACGAACGAAATAGATGTCCTTAATTGTTAAGTGTCGTTTAAATCAAAATCAGATTCTTTAAGTGCAACAGCTTTTTAAATGCTTTTAGGCGAAACTCTGTGTTAAAAACGCTTAAAATAGGAAATATAAAGCATTTTAAGCTTATGTTGAACTGTATAATGTTTTTTTCTTACTTAATTTACATCGAATAGATTTAGCTCAGCGGTAAGGTGTCGGATTTGAAATCAGCGGGTTACGGGTTCGAATCCTATCACAGCATGTAGTTTTGTCAATGTTATTTTATTTCGTATTTATCGAGATTTTTTATCCTGAGACAAGTATACCTAAAGGGATAAGCGCCCATTCATACCATTCATGCGCAGTGATCCAGGTCTGATACTGCATAATTGCTTTTCACTATCGAAGTGATTATGTAACTCCCTGGTAAATGGGTCACGCACCTTTATTAATGCTAGCACATCCCATTGGTTTTATGTAGCGATCTTTTCAATCAGTGTTCAGGACTTGTAAGCGTGATCCAATTGATATGGTAATACTTGGTTTACATTACACGTAACACTTCAATAGTAAATAGTGGCCAATCGATTATCATCATTCAATTTAATTTGTAGTACGACCTCGTTATTAGCGTCAGCGCGATATATTAATCCAGTCATTCAGTTTAGCGTCAGCGATATTGTAATCCAATGTCATTTCAAATAACCTGAACACGCTTTTAGTATGGGCTGGTTACGACAGATTTTGAAATTATAATTAAAACAATGTATTTTAAAATTGAAGTTAATAGTTTGTGTTTGCTTTAATACGAATTGAAACACCATGTGATCTTTTTATTTATGAAAAGATAAGTTTATGAGCTCGACCACATCGAAATATGTATTAATAATTAATTAATTAATGGTAAATAAATAGATAAATAAATTAATGTTCAATTAATTGAAAATCAAATGAACACATAATTAATAAATAAACCCATCAAGATAGAAGAAAGTTTAAAAAAGAAGAAAATCAATATGAATAAATGTCAAATCTTTAAAAAAAAAAAATGTAAATAGATAATAATATTAAATAAATAAATAAATAAATAAATAACGTAAAATAATATAAATAAATAACATTAAGAACTTCAATCAAGATTGGAACCTACGGCTTGTTGATTGAGAGTCTAAAGCTCTACCGACTGAGCTATTTCGAACCTCGTGATATCAATGTATTTTTACAATTTAATGTTTCGAATAACACATTACATCAATTTATAGAAATTGCGTGTGGTACAAATTATGTATGCAGCTTCAATTTTCTTCAGTGGGCATTCTGTTAAGAAAACAAACGCCCTTGTAGTAGAAAATAAGTTGAAAATGGATGCCCCTCCCCGAGAACCAACATGCAAAATGAACATATTTAGATAATATTTGTGTACATATTTTATCAAAGTCACATCATAGTTTATGTACCAAACTTTTTTTTAAACAGTAGATTTCATGCCGAATTACATTTCTGATAATAAATCATGAATATTTTCTGAGTTACAGGGCGATACGATTCATAATTACTTCAAAATCATAAGTAAAATAAAGACAAAAAAGGTGATTCCAGTGAGATTCGAACTCACGCGCAAAAGTTTCCATTAGACCACCGCCTTAGACCACTCGGCCACAGTGACAGTTTCCGATTACAGTGGCAGAGAATTAACAAATACCAAATACTTATTTGAATGTCGTTATTTCCCAATGACCATAAAAGCTGTCCGAGCCGGGGATAGAATATTTTGAAACAACGTGTTATTGCACAAAGGCAACTGATTTTTCTTAATCCTTACAGTTGTAAATTTGGGCTGATTTCCATTAAAATCCATAAAGGTCCCTTCCCAGTTAATCAATTGCACGAGAACATTATTAAATATATTATCCCAAAGCTCGCGGTAAACCAGACATTATGCAATTCAAATGTTAATCAGTAAATCAAACAGAAAAGTTAATGTCTACTTCACGGAATTATAATCCCTAAATCGATAGCACTGTCAGACATCAATGACTTATCTCAATACTACATGCAGTATTCGTAACATTATCTCAATCAATAACATTGAATAGAGACTGGCCTTGCGTTACATTGCATCACGGTGTATTTTGATGAGCACCGACAACTCGGGTAGAAAGTGAATCAAAAGAAATCAATCATGGGTCATTCATCGATGTTACAGACCATTCAGTTTATTCTTGGGATTGACGCGGGATATTTGAAAGAAGAGTAAACTCGCATGACTATGAAATGGGCTTTTTACTTCTGGTAGTTTTGGTGAACAAAGTTTAGTAATTCTAATATCACTACATTAGACGTTGTATTACCTGGATTGTTTTCAAATGAGAATAAAATATAACTTGAGTATATAAGGAAGTACGGAATTCTAAAAACAAATATGATATGAACGTAATTCATTGAGAAAATAAGCTTTGAATCTTACCCGTACTTGTTTCATAGACTTTAAAACATCTTACCATCATGGAATAATAATTTCGTAATTGCTATTCCAATATTTTATCTAACACTCCTATAGATAGTGATATCTGATGGGCTATTTCTCTAATATTTCAACATTTTGGAACACAATGATCATTTAAATATAGCGACGATAGACTAAATCCCCTGTTATTATACTTAAATATTAAAATGAAGCAGACAAAGCAACGCCCTATAGCGTCACTAGGCGGCGTTGATATTGCAGTTTATATCCAGGAGGCGTGACCACAGTACCTTTCCGGTTCATGATTATTCACAAACACACTGTTTGAACGTCGAAGAGGGCGCTCGTAATAATGTCCAATTTTTACCTTGTGTAAGGCTTGTGGCGAGAATCCATTTGGATTCTCGCAGGATGTCGCGAAAGTACACCCCTGTGTTGATTATCTTACAGAAAAGTTGACCTCTTTAAAAAAATGCCATCTTGATTGACATAATATATTTCACGCACTATTAAAGGTATATTATGTGATATTTTCCATGGGACGCCCTCAACCCTCGAATAAAAATTGGAAGCAGATTTTCTTGCAGATTTACTTTTCTGATCATAAATCATAAACATATTCCAAGTTACAGACCGATACGACTCCTAATAACCTCAAAATCATAGTTTTAGAGTGAATTTAGAGTAAAATTTAAAAATAGATTGTACCGCTCGGTACAATCTATTTTTCAAACCATGATTTTGAAGTAATTAGGAATCGTATCGATCTGTAACTTAGATCTTTATGATTTATGATCAAAAATGCAAATCTGCAAGAAAATCTGCTTTCATAATAAAAATCAATGATAGAGGGCGCTACTTGAAAAAGATCACATTATAATAATAATAATAATAATAATAGTGACAAGGCACATATCCACTCTAAATAAGAGCGCTCAAGGCACAAACATAAAATACAATATAATAGAAAACGATAAACAACAATAAAACTACTTAATTATTACGAAATGTCTCAGACATCAGATGTGTTTTCAACAGTTTTTTGAAGATTGTAACAGTTTTTGCAGTTTTAATATGGATAGGAAGTTCATTCCAGAGACGAGGAGCTGCAATAGCAAAAGATCTGTCTCCCCAAGAGCGCTTAGATATAGTTTCTTGAAGAGATATGCCTTTAATGGCATTTAAGATTTTTTTCTAGGATCTTTAGCTAAAAAAATTAATTAAAAACCCACCACAAAAAACAAACCTAATAAAATGTGGCTAGACCTTTTAGACCTATCATCTCGTTTCCAGCCCGCGTCCAAAATAACCGAGAATTGCAAAATATGTAATCATTTGATATTTATTTAGGACTCCAAGTTAAAATTACTTTCATAACTTTCATTTGCATTATGACTTTGATGCTAACAGATATGATAATGAGTTACCAAAGAATACGATTATACTATTACCCCAGATTATTACTTAGATATGAAATGAATATGTTATAACAAAATAAAATGCAAAATCCTCGATATGCTTTTATATTCGTTGCGACCACTTGTTTTGTAATAAAGGCAATAAAATAATTTTTGCGATTTTATAGGTCGGTCGCAGAAGGGGCAACACAACCTTTTTCTTTTTTGGCCTTAGGGTTAGGGGGTTAGGGTTAGGAGTACCAAGGGTTAGTGTGTTAGGGTTGAGGTTGGAGGTTAGGGTCAGTGTTGATGTTGGTGTCAATGTCATTGTAAATGTTGTTGTCAATGTCAGTGTAAATTTTGGTGTCAATGTCAGAGTCGCTAAATTTTTGTGTCGGAGGCCATGTCAATTTTTGTGTCGGTATTTATTTAATCTTTCTTTATTGAAGGTATCCGTGTCAATGTCGATGTGTTTATTTCAAGAAAAACACGCAAATTCCTCCATATATAGCTTTAGAGGCACGAGTTAGGAGTTGTTTTGAAAACCGTTGGTCACCACGCATGCATGCTTACAGCATATCATTAATTTTGACTGCCCCCTCCCACCTCCCGACCCTCCTATTCCCTGCTAATATGCTATGGGTACAAAAGAACAAGCTCAACACAATCCAATTTCTGTATTTTCCGATTGGCTGCCTTTTATTTGAATACAACCATTGATAACATTTACATACAAAAAAGAAAGGTTTACATTGAGATAATACAATCAGTGTTGCCAACATTGTTGCCCAACTCCGTGGTGTGCACAGGCGGCGGCACAGAGCTCTCAAATTATTCAAATTATAACATAATTTGCGTAGTACCAGCCAAAAAGCATTGCTTTTGACTCGTGCTCCACACCGATATGTTTTCCTCGAAAAAAGTAGCCATTTATTAACCAGATGCAACACCAGATATGTAGCATTGGTGGGAGCATGAGGTACATGTTAAATAAAATGAGCCCAATTTAGCAAGTGTTGGCAACACTGAACACAATTTATACCACTGTATCAATATCCTCTTTGATTGGCCTATTACATGATCAAATCAACTCAGTAACCAATCAAATGGGAGCTTTAATCCTCTTCATGAAATCTTATCAGTTACCAATCAGATTTGAGATTTTATACTGTTGACCAAAGATGAACCCCTTCATGCCTTTTAACAGCGTATTTGATTGATCCAATCATATCGGTGACTGATCAGAGATTTGAGGTTTATACTCTTATTAACCTTAACCCCTAAAACAATGCTTTTGATTGACCAATTATTATATGATCAAATCATATCAATAACTAAGCAGTATCGATCTTTCATCTTTTAAAGAATTGAATGCCCTTAAATAATTATAAAATCGATATTCACCCTCTTTCAGTGTATTTCACTGACCTATAGATGAGGTGACAGGTGACGTCACACCGGGCATTTGGTCGGCAGTTGCCATTGTTCTTTGCCCGGCGGTTTGCGCGCACATCCTGTTTTGTTTAGGACCTGTGCTTTTAAAACTCGCGCTGAAGCATTTAAAGGGCAATAAAGCATAGTGGACAGTGTTGTGGTCATATGCTGTTCCCTCAATCATGTATCGACAGTCCAGTCCCTTCAATCGTTGCGTTTGTTGATAAACATTGCTGTCACCCCATCTATACCAGGATCAAATCATATCATTCAAATTATATCATTCACCAATCAGTATTGTGCTTTTAGTGCGTTTCAAATCATATTTGTAACCAACCAGATTTGAGCTTTTATACTCTAAGCCATAGATTAACCCCCTTTTTAAACAGTGCATTTGATTGGCCAATTTACATGATCAAATCATATCAGTAACCAACCAGATATGAGCTTTTACAGATGAACCTCTTTAAACAGTGCATTTGATTGGCTGATTATATGATGGCACGTCCATACCCCGTCGTTGCACATATGCCGATATCTGTGCGGGGTTGAAACAGTTTCAACTTTTATCCGCCCATGTCAGCCGATGCGACGGGAGTATGAATGCTTGTACTCAACTGTAGAGGCTTACCGCTAAAATACTCTGATACCTAAATGTTGGTGCTTGACAAGCATGTCATGGTCTTTTTCTATTACAATTGCATCGGATCAGCTCTAGGGCCAACATCTCTGATCACATGCAAAGAAGATTTTAAGGTCTTCCCACAATGCATTGTGCAAAGCCAGCCAACTAAACATTTTTTTACACAATGCATTTTATGTTTTAGATAAAAGAAAAAGCAACGCTGATAACTAATTTATTCATTAATGTAAACTAGAACCTAAGAGCTCCAACAATGAATGCGCTATGAAGCCATGATTGTGTGCATGTCTATGGGAACCGAGACAAATTGGAGACCAGAATTAGGGCATTTTGCAAAAAACGCAATGCATTGTGGTGGTGTCTTTAAAATCTTCTTTGACTGATCGCATGTACACAATGCCATCGTATCTTGACGAGATTACCAGAATGCATGTTTACGAAGACAAAAACAAGCATACATACCCTCAACATTATGTGATGCAGAGTGTATAGATAAACACTACATGGTTAAATTTAGCGCAACAATGTTTGTTTGTGCATTTAAATAGACTATTATCTAAGCAGAACATACAAAGATCTGTCAATCCTGATTTTAATAGGCATATGGTTCAGGGTCTCTGAGTCTGGTAATTTCTAGACATTTCCAAGCCGCCCCCCCCCCCCCCCACACCTTTGCATTGTTTGAAATAGGGTGGTTTTTTTTTATCTGTATACGTTGATTACTCTCACACACTTTATTTCTGATTATACCACCAAATTAAAAAAATATTGTGACAGTTGATCAACATGATGGCAGTTATCCATACCAGTGTTCAATAACAAATATTGAAAAGAGTCACGAATTCGGGGAAAAGGGTGTGTCTAGAGGGCAGTGCACTTTAGGGCATTGAAATAGCAAATTGCATCCATGTTTAGGGTTAAGTATACATGTAATGACAGCAGAATGAAATTATGACAGAAGAATGAAATTATGACAGAAGAACGAAATGGAGAAAACACTATAATTATTTCACTTGTTTAGAGAAAGGTAGGTGTTCTGATTGCTGGCCCAATTTTCAACCAGATGTTTTCTATTCTACATGAAGGGTCGTCATTAAAATAGTTGTATTCCAATTTTGAGTTGCATAACTCCAATGGTTCTTATTTTAGAAGCACAAGGTGACATGAAATTTGCCCATTGAGTAGTACACAAATACACTAGCCACCTTTGGCAGGTAATTAACTGCATTTTGGCCTATAACGTCTAAATGGAACATACCTTGCGCCAAACATTTTACAGAAATATTGAGAACAATATGGGGTTTCTTCTGATTTCAAAATATGTTGTTGAGCAAAAAGCTTAAGTGATCGAAACATATACCTTTATTTGTATACATTATTTTGCCAGCGCATTTGTATATTTCACAGTAAGACTTCGACCTGAACTAAAAGTTTATTCAGTAATAAATGCTTTTGTGAATATCTGGCTTTATCATGCACTGTGTATGGCTAACAATGTTCAGACTGACAGATCATGTGATGATCATGTGATAAGAACGGGTTTCACCTCCAGATCAAACTAGGCTAATCTGCTTTTGTCAACTCCACAAAGTTGACCAAATTATTTTGAGGAATATTTTGTGTTATGAGTGGTGTCTGTCACAACATTGATATTGATAAATTTGACAGTGAAGTTCATAATGTGGGAATAAGGCCAAAGGGGGGGGGGGGGGGGGGGGGAGGGGGGGAGAAATAACGTTGTCTGGAAAAAACGGCTGAATCGCATGGTAGAAATCACAAATCTATTTCAGGGGGGGGGGGGGGGGGGATAAGGCCAAGAAAAAAACTCACCCTGTCTCTGCGGGCAAATATACCTGTCAGGTTGGGTCGGTCACATCAGTAGGGCGTTTATTTTGTTGTTGGTATTTTTTTTGTGTGGTTTTTCCAAAAGATTTGTAGAACATTTTCAAAAATTAGTTTGGTCGATCCCGGAGAACAGGATTTTGTTTGTGGCCTAATGAAATTTTGTTTTGATTCGCTCTTCAGGCAGCAAAAGTGTGCAGATTTTTACTGCGGCTGATCAAACTAATTAACATGTTTTTATTTGTTAGTAAATAGCTTAACAGTATGCACTAAATGTTAAACTCTGATCAGTATTGTTGTGTATGCGTATGTTTTGGTTCTCAAAAAGCTAGACAAATTAAGGCACTTGCGCAAATATTTATATGCTCACAATTGCATTCCCCTGATGGGTTGTGCCATTATTCACACATCAACACCAGCGTGCGTGCATTGATTTTTCTCATTTCTCGAAACAAAAAACACACACATTTCTTGGCCCTACAATTGTTAGGTCATTCGTCAAACAAGACACAAAATGATGTATTTAAGCGAATAATAATCAGCAGATAACAGTTAAAGCAGCAATTTTTGCACGATTAATTTTTCGCGCTTTGCGGAATTTTGAACTGTTCTGCATGTTTTTAAATTCGCGAGTTGTAGCTTCATCACATAGACCTATATGCATAAGAAATATATTTGTGTGTTATAATCTAGCTGCTTCCAGCGTGAACAGCACAACAATAAGGCAAAAAAAAAGAAGTAATGTTGTCCTCCACAGCTTTCAGAGGAGGGGCGGGCAGCGTTTTTGTTTTTTTATTTATTCTTATACCAACGGAAGCTCACTCTTAGTGTCGCACATATATGTTATAAACACTTAATTTAATATTCAATGCCATTTCAAAAAAGAAATCTTGAAGAAGAAAAAATTCTGAAAAAAATTCTGGAAAAAATCTGAAAACAATTCTGGAGAAAAAAAAATCTAGAAAAAATCTGAAGAAAAAAAATCGGGAAAAGGAAAAAAAATCGGAGCGACCCTAAATCTGATGAGCAGGCGGTTGAGGACAACATTTACAAAAAAAAATGTTGGGCCTAAATGTAGCGCGAACATTTCCACTTTTACAGAAATGGAATCTAAAACTGTCCATCCATTGTGAGGTCTGTACAATGAATGGTATGAATGGATGTTATTCACAAATAAAATGGTAACAAAAAATGGTAAGAAAATTATATCCAATAGTGAGCACACACAAAATAACCTGAATGATATAAGAAACTGATTATCAGCCCTTCATTCTACCTGTTTTTCCCAAATGACATTATCTCCAATTGACAAAGCCATAGACTGTTTAAAATCCAAAAATATTTGATTGGTTCTGAATGTTTTCGTTTTTTTAGCCGGGTGTTTTTGGCACCTCGCAAGTTATGCACACAGAAAAACAAACATGTTTTCACTTGGTGTCTTTGTTTTTTTGCAGTGTATCAGTAACAAAAATGGTGAGGTAAATACCTTCACAGCTTGATCAATTTTGAAGTTGCCAGTATCGATGCCTTTGTTGATAAAAACAAAATTGTGATGCGATCTGTGAAAACCCGCCACATGTCGGGATTTTTCATATTGGAGATATTTATATCATAATAAAGCTGAATCTACAGAACTGTTTCGATCATTTTTCTACGATCACTACAACAAAAGTTATGAGTGAATGATGATTGTGATGTCATAAAACGCTACAAAACAAGAAATCATGAAAACAGGCCATAAAAGATACATAGTTCAATAGAATAACATTATAAGGCTACTTAGAGAAGTGACTTAAGCAAGTTTTTGAAGGTGAAATTTCATAAAGGTGATGATACAAAGTAATAGAAATTAATTTTCTAAACAAAATCTTTAAAAAAAAATTTAAAAGTTTTTATTTTTTTATTTTACCCATAATCCCTATTTCACATTTTGCGACATCCGACGGGTTTTCACAGATCGCATCACAATTGTCTCGCTACTAGTTTTATTTGTCATGGGTGTACGCTTGTATGTAAACATAGTAAACCACTAAGTGGACGATCAATGCTATGAATGCGATCAACCGCTTCATTACGCAGCGTACACACCTAGTCCAAGTGACATGTTTTTCAGAAGTTTTCCGATCTCGATTTGAAATGGTCTATACAGTAGATAAAACATACATTATTCCATTATTATAACAAAGTGTAACATATTTATTTCCATTGCCATTAATCACCGCTCACACACAAAATGTGACCAGTCGCATCAAAAAAGACGTGTTGTCGGCAAACACAGTTTTGCAATAGAAGCCAATAAATCTGGTGAAATATAAAGAAAATAATAGTAAAAAATATGGTTCTTGCATGAATTAATATCTTGTGATTCCAAAGTCTGATTTCTTTCAACAAGGTATCATTTTAAAGCTTAGAATGTGCTTGTTCAGCTGATATGTGTAACACAAATTGGTGTCTTACCTCCAACATGTCCATTTTTATGTGAAATTGGAATTTTTCTTTCATGAAGAAATATGCCCTTCAAATTCTTATTTATTTATTAATTTTGACACCTTTGACTAATTGTCGGGAGCTCATCCTTTGTAAAGACTTTTCTTGTTTTTCTGGGTCTTTTTCGTGGCGCTACCCCTCCAAAGTCAACAGTTCACCCAAAGTGAAAATTTAACGGGAACTAGGTTCCCGAGTTCCCCATATATTCCAGGTATGTATATTGTAAAAGTGGTTCTCGCTCGATAATGTTTTTGTGCTTTGCAGATTTTCAAATGTTTTGTGTCTTTTTATATTTGTGATTTGTAGCTTCATCACATAGACCTGTATGCGAAAGAAATATATTTGTGGACTACAGAATGCCTTAAAATGCTACCCTTGGTGGAACATGTGGAATGAATGAAAGTTACCAAAACACAGGAAGGTTATGGCTGTATACCCTTCTTTTTATACTGAATCAAAGTTGTGAAATTTATTGAAATGTTTAGAACTGCAAAAAAATCCAGGAGGTAATTTTGAGCAGCAATGTTTTGTATAGTAACTAATTGAGAATATTGAATACAGTGATTATGTGGAAATAATTAAAACATCATGTGTATATTATAGTTTGCGCTTCTTCTTATGTGAACGACTTCTATGCGGCGATTTTGAGCGCGACCGGCGCGTCCTACGTGGGGATCTTGAGCGTGACCTGTGTGATCTAGAACTACGACTCGACTTTTTAGGTGATCCTGGCGAGCGTGACCTGTGGGATCGGTGCGCTGGTGAGTCGGAGTATTCCCTGATTGCTGACAATGGTGATTGCTCCACGGAGCTACGACGACTGCGACGTTCCGACACCGGCGAGTTGGAACCGGAGCGATTACTGCGTTGCTGTTTCATGCTGGGCGGGCTAATTGATCTGCTACGACTTCTCCCTCTCCTGCGACGCTTCGGCATCGGCGAGTCATCCATGGAATCGTCGGACTCCCGGCCGAGACGATCTCTTTCTCTGTCTCTGGCGCGCTCGTACTCCCGGATCCGGTCCTTCTCTCGTTCGCGGTTACGATCCTTTTCTTTTTCCTTTTGCTTTTCTTCTTCTTTGTCTTTATCCTATGATAAGAAAAAACAAAACCACACACACATTGTAAATGACAGAATGAAAACATGGATCTTAAATTAAGATTAAAACCACAATATCAGCTTGCGTTGATATTCAAGTGCAAGCCTATGAAACCAGGAACTGAAACCGATGATATTAATTGCCTATTCATTAAGCAAATATAAATCACACAGGTTACTGTAGAAAATCTAAAACCTGTCAAACAAAAAAATTGCATAAAACACGGTACATTTTCTGTGTGTGATTTTTCTGGAATGGGAAGTAATTTAAATCATCTGTTTGATATCCAAATACCAGGGAAATGGTGTATTTTCCATGATACAAACGGGGAAAAGGAAGAAGAAAAACACAGTCTAAAAATAGTACAGGAAACCCATAAGTGTCCAGGAATTCCTATACTATTTTAAATGGTACAAAAAGGTGCTATTTCTGTTTGTTTCAAAATGCATTTATTTACGAGACAGAGAGATGGTGATACCTATGAGTGAGCTATCACGATACTGGGATTCGGATCCAGGACCTTTCTGTCCCAAAGCGAATGTCATACCACCAGACACTTGTCGGTGCTGAGGTAGCGATTTGATTTTAATCCCATAGTCTACATGTATTACAAAATAAATCTGTATAACTCGTATAATAGAAGTCTTTGCACGATAGGACTAATTTGTGATAACTACATGTAGGCCAAAAAATAAAGGTTTGTCTCAAAAACCCACGCGAATTGTTATGTGAGATGGGCTTTAATGCAAAGCTATAAAGACGTAGGCGATGTAGTTTTCTTTTCTTTTTTCCTGTAGTTCTGTAAAGCTTGAATCAACACGAAAATGATATGCATAATTTGGAACCTGTCAGAATAAACATGGCCGATAAAAAATTTTAAAAAAAATTGCATACCTCATACAGGGTGAGTCAAAAAGAAGTTTACCCGGATTGGTGATGTTTTAAAATAATAAAAAGAGGAGTTATGTCTATTTTAATAAAGGTACTCATTTTGCAAGCTGTCCGCGGAATACTTGACCAAACAAATGTAAAGTATGCATTTTAGCTGCATACTTTCCTATTGACCGAGATTGGTGATGTTTTTCAAAACAAATAAATGACACTTAAAAGTTCAGTAAAGCATTTATTTACCAAACATACTCTGCTGCTTATTAGAGAAAATCAATGAAGCAAATTGATCATTCCTAAGTGAAGTTATGCCTGTTTTACTGAAAGCGCTCATGTTTGTAGCTGTCCATGGAATGCTTACTTTACATTTTTTTGTCAAGTATTCCGTGGACAGCTTGCAAAATGAGTACCTTTATTAAAATAGGCATAACTCCTCTTAGCAATGATCAATTTGTGTCATTCTTTTTTCCTAATAAGCAGGAGAGAATGCTTGTTAAATATTTGCTTTACTGAACTCTCAAGTGTCATTTGTTTGTTTTTTAAAACATCACCAATCCGGGTAAACTTCTTTTTGACTCACCCTGTATAGCCAATTCTCTTCTCTCTCTCTTTAATTTTTTTTTTTTTTTAAATCGCACAGCACTTATCTTTTTTGCAAAATGTTTCTGAGACAAACCTTTAGGTAGAACCAGAGAGTGAGAAATCATGAAAAGGGGGAGCAGAGGGAAAACCCCACCCGTTTTGAAAATCTGAACAGTTTTGAGAACAGAAGCCCAATCAACCATATCTGCTAATGACAATATTGACACAGTGATTGGTAGCAATCAAGTCAAGTTTACAAAAACATTGAGTATTAACAATGAAGCTTGAATTGAAACCAATGAAACCAAAACTGAAATCTTTAAACAGAATTTCTATGGATAAGCAGGTGTTTGGATCCCGGTGGTTTCAGTCCACATTGACTTTAGGTATGCATAATAAATGGTTTCCAAAATTTCGGAAAAGGGGAGTTTTGGTAGAATTAGGGGGGGGGGGGGGGGCTTTTGAAGCTTTGTCCGCAGGAAAAGAAAAAAAACAGTAGGCCTATTTTATTTGAAGACCCAATATCCTTTCCTCTGTGCATAAATTGTAAAAGGGAGTATTTGCGCAACTATTTACAAAGTGTCCTTTAAATGGTAAAATATCTCCACGTCCTTGCTTTTTAAGTTGGCATATGAGTCGAGGCTTGTTTAATGTTTGTTTGAGTTGTGGAACTTGCGGTAGTTATCTGCCTCGCTGTTAAATTATTTAAATTGTTCAAGTTCCCTATTGAATCGTCTATGCGATCCTCTATATGTTGGTATGTGATGCGTAACCCTTAGTCTCATCTTCGGATGTGGTGTTTGTATGTATACTAACATAGTCAGGTTTCAATCAAGTCCACTGTAAACAAAGCCAATATCGTTTCCAAAAGGGAAGATGGGGGATAGTTAGAACCCGTGGGGGGGGGGGGGGGCACTCAACTTTTTTATGGTAGGGGTGTGCCGCACAGGGTCTCAAAAAGGGGGGCTACAGAACTGAACTGAGTGGATTTTATGACGAAAAATAGGGTCATAGGAACTGATTTTTTCAAAAGAGTAGGTCTTGAGAACTGTTCAATTTTGATTAGCAAGAATGCAAATTTTTGATATTTTTGGGTTTTAGAACTCAAAATTCTCGAAGAATTGGGGCTTTGGGACGCAAAATTTCGCGATTTTTGAATTTTCAATAAAATTGGGGTCTTCAGAACTGATGCAGGCTCAAAAGAAGGGTCATAAGAGCTAGCAGCAGAGGGTGAAAAAGGGGGTCTTCAGCGCGGCACATACCTATACCCTTTTCCAATGTCAGTGCCCCCCCCCCCCCGAATTAGAACAGAAGATTAGTTGACCCATTGAGATTTCATGCAGGCGTTATTACATCTACACGCTCAAACACGACCGACCCATAACATCTCAAAATCCCCTGTTTTTTTAATTTTTTAAAATTGTTAAGATATATTTTATGCTAACAAATGTATGTTTTAAATGATTTTTTTTATAAAATCTGAGGTTGCGAAAAAGATGAACAAACTGTCCTAGACTTCATTTATACCCACATCCCCCCTTGTAAACACCAAGGAGGTACAACTTCAAGATTCTAGCAAAAACAGGACATCAAACATGGTCTGAGGATTTGTACTACGGGCTGCAAGCCTGTCACCCTTTTATTCAACACACATGATTTTGCTGAGATTTTAAGACTTTTCACATTTTTTTGGCATGATGATTAAAACAAACGTATAAGAACATCGACTTACCGATCCAATTTAATTTGTCCTTGTTCACTATATGATTATATACCATCGTGTCAAATAACCCTTGAATGCCCCTTTAATGTTAAATTTGACCCTATTTGTCATCATATAACTATCTATAAAGGTCATAGACCATGACAATCTAGTTGGTTGATTTATTCAAGTATGCAAGCAACTAGCCAATATAAGTGGCAAATAAAACTACAAAACTGAGAAAAGTGCCCTTTTGTACTCCCTTGTGCCTTTATTTTCTGTATATTTTAGCAGCTTTAAACATAGATTAGTCCTTAAACAAACATGTAATCAGGTCTAACTGATTACTGGTGGATAGTACATTGTTCAAAGATATGAATTGCACCAATAAAAACCACAAATTAGATTTTTGCCCAAAAACGGTCTTTTTATGCTGAAAATGGCCTAAAATACCATTTCTATTTTTGTCACCCCCCTTGATTGGAAACCTTACTATCTAAGCATTTAATTTAGCCTAGATGTAGAGCTGTAACAAAAAATGCTGTGATACATTTTTTTAAGCACCCTTATAGCCTTTGGATGGTCTACTGTTTCTCAACACATTTCTGAACATTTCACATTTCTGCACATTTAACATGTGGGTGTTGTATGTATACAACGTCATGACCTATGACTCCTGTGCACAATGCAATCACACACACACTACACTATAACTCTTGACTCCTGGCATAGACACCTGCAGAGGGCAGACCTATGTGTTAAGTAAGCATTGCGCTCAGCGATTGCCATGAAAGAGGAAAAAAATGAATTGTTTCAATAGTAAGGTATCCTGAAGTGTAATATTTTATGGGAAAAGGGTTGAACAATGGCACTAGATAGAAATTTGGTTCAAGCAATTTAAGTGCAGAGTGGTGAAAAAAACCCACCGGATTTCAAGGAAAATTGAAAACTGTTTCCCTCAGTGCCCCTCTTTAAGGTATTCTATTTAATGATGTAATAATTTCATGTATGTTTTGAGGTTGAGCACAACATTATAAAATACTTGTTTAGGAAAGGCAATTTTTGTTGAATTTAAATAATAATGGTGACTCACAAGGTTCATACTCGAAGTCCACATTAATATGAACTTCATGATATTATCACTTTGAAATTGAATACAAATTAAAAGCCCACTATCTCCCCAACAATCAAACACACAATATTACTTGGTAGCTTAATTAAGAGCATGGACTTTGCCGTGCATTAAACCCACAAATAAACAAACTTATTAAACAACAGTCTTTTCACAATTATGCAAAAGTCTGTGTGGACATAACCCCCTGAGTGCTACAAAATGCTCCATCTCCAAGCGCATGTGTCACTGGTTTTCGATGACGTAATCAACTGAGCCTATATATAGTGAGCGCGGTATACTGCACAAACTAGCAGCTTAGGACCGTGGCTTAGTGTGTGGGACACGAGTTCGGAGGGTCCCCGGATCGATTCCCGGCGATTTAGTTGGTGTTTTTTCTTCCCAAAATGTGAACCCTGGTTAAAAACCCTAAACCGGGATAGGGTTATTACACATGTTCTATGGAAGGTTTTGCAAATTTCAGGGGGCAAACTTTAGGGGGTGGTGGTGGGGTGGGGGGGGGGGGGGGGGGGTCATGACCCCCTTCTTCCGCCACCTGAGTATGTGAAAGTTGGGGGAGGGTAGTGTGTATTTAGAATCATATATCCTGGTTTTAAAAAAAACAGGAACATGCACAATTAGTATAATTATTGTACACATGTTTGGAGCAAGATTATGTGATTATTTTCAATTTGTTACACATATTTTGTCATCTCTTATAATGAAGACATTCCTGGACTGGACTTACTCTGTATTTTCCGTGAAAAATCATCACAGAACTTTACTAAATCATAATGGAAATCTGCTTCCAAAATTACAGAATTTTCCAACATTTTTTCAACGTTTTTTAATTTTCATCATAAAGCATTCCATACTATTCTCTTCACTTGTATACAGCTGCGATCATAGCCGGAAACACTGTAAACGGCGTTAACATGGTGTCAAACCATGGAATTCTATTTAACTGAACTTTAAAAAATACACAAGGACCTGTGACCTGGACTCTGCCTCGGACAGTAAGGACTTGGTCTCGGGAGGTAAGGACTCGGACTCGGATAGGGTGGACTCGACACCAACACTATTGCAGATAATATAAGCATGAACAGACACATTAGGCTAATGAAAGTTGAGTCCATGTTTCCCGTAACATTTGGTTCAAACCATAATGAGGTAACTTTTTCATTATTCATTATTTTGCAGCAGTTCATTATTTACAAAATAACGACCATTTCACCAATGCTTAGGTGATCATCGAAGTCTATTTCTATTTTTAGGTTCCAATTGATTCAGAATGTAAACAAAATGCGATGTTCGATGAAGGAAATTAAGGAAAACACCGAAAAACTTCAACAATATCTCAAAAATGACGGAAAAAAATATCAAATAATGAATGATTTCGCTATTTTGGCATTCATAACGCGGTCGAAAAAACCCAAATGCGGGCGGGTTACGGGAAACATGGAATCAACTTATAGAATTTCAACATTCCAAGCCTTGTAAATGCATAGTATCTATATCATGATACCATTCAACCTTTCAAAAAATGTTTCCTTTAAAAATTCCAAGAGTTGTCCATGGTTTCAATTTCCCCTATCAGTCTCTATTAACCAGCATCTGTTCATGCCCAAATATAAACCTGTATATTTCACGGCTATTTAAAAGTAATTTTGTTTTACATTTGAAAGTAAATCACCGGTACCGATGACTACTATCACATCCCTTTTCAACAAAATACACTTCATATTAATTTCATAATAGCACAAGGATGCCACTAATTATTTCTGGAAACCCACCATCATTCCACAACTATTTTGCAACTTGGCCAGATGCCCAGATCCAATCTTTTTTGGCCAGATCCTTCCTCATTTAAAATTCCCCACAATTGTCCCATTAAATGGTACATAGAAACAATGATTAAAGTTGTCAATTTTAAATAATAATTCAAAGAAATATCACCACCTTGCCACGGAACTGTTGATCCGGTCGGTCGTGCTACATATTTAAGGGGCACTGAGAGATCCGCCAGGGAGGGAGCCCTCAATTTGTTCATAAGTTGGGTTTTTCACACACATACGTAATGCTTGCATGTGTAGTAGCTACCAGCCCAAATCATAGAGCTTAATCTGCGATATTTCATGTACAACTGTATTTCGTTAATTACAATGTAGATCACATCAAAAATTTAACAAAATTCATCTAAATGACCATATATGGCTTCTGCCAAATTGATTTCATGTTAACCATAAATAATCTTGAAGACCACCGATAACAAAAGCAAAGTCATAACCTCCCTGATTCAATATTAATCAAAAACAAAAAAAAGTGATTAGCATTGAGAAGCCTTCAGAAACGCTGAGAAAATGATGTAATATATCATCTATCTAAACAAAAAGGTAACTATATTTAACTACTTTTTTTAGAAATCTCTCGGATCTCTCAATACCCCTTTAACACAAATCCCTATTTTTCCATCAACTGGGTAATTATTTTGGGACACCGTGTATGAAATAATTACCCTCAGGGATGACTGAGGAGAATCTGAGAATCCATTCTCGCAAAGATTCCCGCCGCTAAAGTTGCGAGAATCCAAGTTGATTCTTGTGGATAATCTGTCTGACACACTATTTGAAGGAGGAGAATCCATAGATTCTTGCCAAATTATTTACCTTTGACGAACTTTCGACCCTGCCCTGAGTCAGAAGCAGGGTTGGCAATTTCCTGGGAAATATTGGGTGGGGAAATACTGGAAAATACCCAGAAATACTAGGGAAACAAGGAAATGGTAAATATCTGGGAAATACCATTTGATGAAAATTTGATTTTGAAGTCCTTCCACAAAGTTACAGGAGTTAGGCCCCAAAAAATTGTTGTGTTGTCCTCCACAACTTTCAGAGAGGGGTGGGCGGATTTTTGTTTTTTATATTTATTTTAAAACAAATTTCTTTTACCAGCGGAAGCTCAAAGTTCAGCCAACAAGAAGTTGAAATTACTCTAAGAGTCGCACATATATGTTATAAACACTTAATTTAATATTCAATGCCATTTAAACTGTTTTAAAAAAAATCTGAAAAAAATCTGAAAGAAAAAAAATCTGAAAAAAAAAATCAATCTGAGCGGCCTAAATCTTACGAGCGGGCGGTCGAGGACAACATAACAAATTTTTTTTTTGCCTTATTAAGTGATTTTTTAAATATTTAAATGTTGATGATAACAACCTCAATCTGTGTTAAAGGTGTAACTCACATTCCACTCCTCTAATTAGTAATAAAGCAGAAAAAAGAGAAAGTTTTCCACCATCATGGAACAAAATAGTTGAAACACTTGACGCAACGTATCACACAATTCAGATCAAACTTTGGACAAAGCACTATTTAAAAGAAAGCAGAAGTCTCCCCCTTTCTTATATCCTTCCCAACCCCCTATCAATCAATGTTTGGGGGACTGCAAAGGCTCGGGGGAGAGGGGGTGCTTTTCCCCCTTAAATCAGACACAAAAAGTGTGTCAACCTTTTTTTCCCATGATTGCAGCTGACGCTCTAGGCTACAACATGATTTAACATGTGGTGTGTGTAGTCTTAACATTATGAGGTGGGAGTCCACATATGTGATGCGATCTGTGAAAACCCGCCACATGGTGGCATTTTTCATATTGGAGATATTTATATCATAAGAAAGCTTAAACTGTGCTGATTACAGAACTGTTTTGATCATTTTTCTACAATCACTACAAAAAAAGTTATGAGTGAATGATGATTGCGATATCATAAAAAAACTACAAAAGGTCATGTTTTTTATACTGGGTACAATTTGTGTTACATGTCCCTTTTCCCATAAATTAGGTTCCTTTTTCAGTTAATGCATTATATCTGAAAAAGTTTACATTTAAAGTTGGTAAAAGTATACATATTCTGAAAGCATATACTGTAACGGATGCAAATAGCATACAATGAAGTTGATTATACAGGGTGGCCCGAAATTGTACAGGGTGTAACAAGCAAAATCTTCTAAAAAAGAAGGGTTTCAATAATTACTTCCACTATGTATATGAAGTGATGAGAGAAAAGTTCAGTACAGATTTAAAGTAGTTTAATAAAATACCCATCCAGACATATGCAAATTAAATTTCATTATAAATCTGAAATTCGACATACAGGGTGTCTAAAAATGTGTTTATTTAGTTCCGGAAAAATGCTTCTATTACTACATACATACATATTTTAACAAAATTCAAGTAGATTTCAAATAAAAATGCATCAATTACATGTACATGAACATTGATTGATTTTGAAAGTCACCCTTTTCTTATGTAAAATTGTTAATTTTACACATATAGGGTGTTTAAAACATTAATTTAGGTATACATGATTATCCACAAATCATTAAATTGAATGAATTTAAATTTGCATCTGAAACATGATTTTACATTCCAATTTGAAGTGGCAAATGTTTAAAGTGGTATGAGATTCAAATAATGTTCAATAAAAAGGGGCCCTATAACTACAGGATGACTCAAATTTCCCAAATGGCACATGTTTAGTGGCATACAATTAATTGCGTTCATCCTTCTTGCACCTTCATGATGTGCAAAGCACATTCAAATGAACAAATTAGGTTAGTTTCCATAATGTTTGAACCCAGTATTCAAATTTCAAGTCTGATTTAAGATTGAATTATAAAATGTTTTCGTTTTAAGTTGTATTCAACATATAGGGTGATCCAATGTTGATTGGCAAACTGCTTATGCTGGTCATCCTATACTAGGTCAGATCAGTTGCATTCCTAAGAATTTAATAATTCTCCTGAGTTTACAAGCTTTATGAAAACCAGCAGTTTTTTACTTATTTGGTAACACAGTTAAAAACAAGAAATAACACCACACAAACGCATTTAACAAAATGTGCTAATTAACATCCAGACAATACAGAATACATGAGGTTAATTACATATCTTCTTTTAATTTTTAATTAAATAGTTAAATTTATTTATTCAAAAGGGTACCTCAACCTTTCTATACTTTTAAAATGGACAGTTTGGTGCAGGCAAATGTTTGCATACATTCGAAAACTGTGACCAACTTATGTTTCTCAACAATATTTTGAGCTTCTTATTTAATGCTAATTAATGATTCCTTAATTAACTAATTATATTTTTAATTCAAATATGCTTCAATAATGTTATGTTTTCAATATAGAATTGTACCAAGAGTGAAACCAGTGCATTTTATGTTTGCCCAATGTATATTGCACCATACTTGTTCAACTATGCACTCCTCCTCCTCCGCATACTCCTCCTCCACATACTCCTCCACCCCTGACTAATTAGGTTTAACGAACTATTGTAATTAACAGAACCATGGTAGTTTATATTTTTCTTTTTAAAATAAAGGCCAAATACTTTCTCATCAAAATAAGACCAAATTTGAGTATGTGTGATAAAAAATAGCCAAAATATATGCATGCAAAGTAATAATATGTAGTGCAAATGTACCCAGTATAAAAAACATGACCAAAACAAGAAATGATAAAAACAGGCCAAAATGACACATAATTTAATAGAATAACAATATAAAGTTTATTAGAAAAGTTACTTAAGTAAGATTTTGAAGGTGAAAGATCATGAAAGATGATGACACAAAGTATTGGAAATAAATGTTCTAATAATAAAACTAAAAAAAGGTTTTTTTCATTTTTAAATTTGTTATATTTTTATATTTTAAATTTGACCCATAATCCCTAGTTCACGTCTGGCGACATCCGACGGGTTTTCACAGATTGCATCACATATGATAGGAGCAGACATTAATTGGGGATGTAAGTCGGTGATTGATCAATTTCCTGAACATTTCACACGAGTGCTTGTGCACAGCAACCAACATTTATGAGGGCTCGCCCGAAGAATAGGCTGCAAGGGCATCCATCATCTCCTTAAAAAATGATTTGTTTGCCTCTATTTATGCTGAAATATCATCATCAAATTCTGAAAATGCCCAACAAAATATGTCCTCATTTCTGGAATTCCGGAAGTCTTGCATCCATGATAAATACACTCTTAAGTTGGGGAAACCTTTGAAATAGTTGAGCCAGGTTTTTGTACATACAATACATCATTTTTTTTAAACATGGGAAACCATGATGTTAGGTGAGGAAAGAACACCACCCTGTTTTACGGGCCCGACCGACCCACTTTTTCAACAACAACAACATTTTAGATACTTTTTTTTCTCAAATCATGTAAAATCAGCCATTTTTTGGCTGCAAATATGTCGAAATCTTTTGGAAAATTTGCAGATTTTGGTAAAATTTTAGATTTAAAAAAAAGTTTAAAAATAAATAAATCGCATGACCGCCCGTAAAAATAGGGTTGTTGTTTTTTGTCGCCTTACCCACAGTTTATTTATACACATCTACCTCATATGTCAATAACAATACTTCAATATCCATGCCGACAATATTTTATGTTTCTAAGTAGATGAGAAGGGGTAAAAATATGGAAAAAAATGGTTCTATGAAATCCTGTGCATGCGTGCGGATTGCCACGCTGTACAGGAAGTAGTGGGATGATGAATAAGACCTTCCACTGAATTGTTTCCCGAACAAATATTTGCCATTGCTCCTATACCTGTTTTTAAAACACTTTCCATGCGGCTATTCGTTTTACCATACAAAACAAGATTTTTCAGAAACCTTTCCCAACTTTCAAAGTCTATCTCAAGGATTACTCAACCAATACTAGGCATGTTTGTACTTATTCTAATGCATTTCTCACAGTGATTCCAAATATGGTGATGAAATTTAATGCTTTTGACTTTTTTGAAACATTTTGTGACATTTTTGAAACATTTTGGAACTGTCGTCTGCAGACGATTGCCGCGTGGAAAGTGTTAAAGATATATATCAACCTTGCATTTACACAGGAACTAATAGCCGACTTCCTGGACACCAATCTATCAAAAGATCTGCTGTTAAGTCAAATTATCAAGTGATGTATATAAACGCCGACAAAAGGAACAGTATATGGGATGGTAGCGCTTATACTACAGCTATATATGGAACAATTGCAAGAGTGAGGAGTTAGCAACCCCCCCCCCCCCCCCCCCCACACCACGGGGGCACTTAACTTGTTTTTGACTGGCATGTATGGTGCTATTTTCTTGTGAGCTTTTAAAGGCATATTATGCAATCTTTTACATGGAACACCCTCTATCTGTGATTTTTTCCTAGAAATGCAAATTTGTTGTCAAATTACATTAATTAGGGTCATTCCGTGTCAAATCAACCAATGGTGGTACGGGTCACCTCTCTGATTTGGCTGAAATTTATTTCTAATATACATCTATAGGTATAATGAACACATGCAAAATATAAAATTCCAAATCCAAGTCGTTTCGGAATTATGGCCCTTCAAAGTTGGGAGGTTACCGCCCCTTCAAGTGACACGATTCGCGTCATTGAATATTTTGTGTTTATAATTGTCTATTAGAGGACCTTTGGAATAAGATGCAAAGCTGGAAATTGGTACTTAGGGTGACTGTAACACAAATAACCCAGAAATGGCCTCAAAACAAGTGTATCTTATCCCCCTGTCTCTCGACAGCCAGCTCAAAACACCAATTTAGTCCGTCGAACAAATTAATTTCCATTTTAAGACCCCCAACAATCATGGTTGATAGTCACAAAAAAGCTTCATATTGCATATTTATATTGTACAGTCACATGTTGTTACCCACAAGCAATGATAGAGCCCTGACTCATTTAATAAATAGTTGGCAAGCGTCTAAAGTTGGCTCCAGACAGAAAATATCGAAAAAACACTGACATTCTCCGTGACCTTTGACCTTGGTAACATTTAATCTCCAACTTCATACTCACACCAAATGTGAATACATATCTAACCTTTCATATGAATCAAAAAGTGTTTTGGAGATTCTTCTCCTTCATGGTCAGGCAACTCTTTTAAATTGAGGTATTTTCCCCATTTTCAATGTGTCAAGACTGCTGAATTCGGCAACCCATTTATAATTTTGACTAAGTATTTTTAGCAACATGTTTGAGCAAAATTGTCTCAAGAAATTTCTGTGACAGAATTGTGACACCTTGAAAGATATGGGAAAAATAAATGGTCAAAGGTCACAGAGAATGTCGGTGTTTTTTCGATATTTTCTGTCTGGAGCCAACTGTAGACACTTGCCAACTATTTATTAAATGAGTCAGGGCTCTATCATTGCTTGTGGGTAACAACATGTGACTGTACAATACAAATATGCAATATGAAGCTTTTTTGTGACTATCAACCATGATTGTGGGGGGTCTTAAAATGGAAATTAATTTGTTCGACGGACTAAATTGGTGTTTTGCGCTGCCTGTAGAAAAGGGGGATAAGATACACTTGTTTTGAGGCCATCTCTGGGTTATTTGGGTTACAGTCACCCTAAGTACCAATTTCCAGCTTTGCATCTTATTCCAAAGGTCCTCTAATAGACAATTATAAACACAAAATATTCAATGACGCGAATCGCGTCACTTGAAGGGGCGGTAACCTCCCAACTTTGAAGGGCCATAATTCCGAAACGACTTGGATTTGGAATTTTATATTTTGCATGTGTTCATTATACCTATAGATGTATATTAGAAATGAATTTCAGCCAAATCTGAGAGGTGACCCGTACCAATTTTCAGAATTTTGGTTGATTTGACACGGAATGACCCATTAATAACCATGAAATTAAAATATCTTATAATTTATAGAGCCATGCGTTTCCTAATTATTTCAAATCAGATTTGGAAATAAGTTGTCCTGATATCATGAAAGTTTATTTTCTGAGTGGTTTTTTCATTTGTGAATAGAATTCCATGGTTTGACACTGCGTTAACATCGTTTACAGTGTTCCCGGTTACAACTATACACAAGTGAGTGGACACCCCTCTACGGTATGCTTTATGATGAAAATCGAAACAAATATGTTAAAAATTGGAAGCAGATTTCCATTATGATTAGTAAAGTTCTGCGATGGGTTTTTTATAAAAAATACAGTCAATATAGATTTACAAGTCCATGAAAGTCTTTTCTGATAGTCAAACTTCATTATATATAAGAGAGAAAAAATATGTGTAAACATTTGAAAATGATCACATAATATTGCTTTAAAATATCGCACAATTAAAATGTTCTGAAGACACTTGTTTTCAATCAATTGGGCTTTAGAGGGGCATTGAGAGATTGTTGCGAAAAATGACATTTGGAAAAAAAGAATTGTTTCAATAGATACGTATAGGAACCCTGAAGTGTAATAATGTATGGAAAAATGGTTGAATAATGGCGCTAGATCGAAATTTGGTTGAAGCAAGTTAGTTAGTAAGTAAGTAATGCTGATAATTTCGATGTGATCTACATATACATCAAAATTACCAAATAGTAAAATTTTACGTGATAGATGGCGAATTAAGGTAAACGGTTTCAGATGGTAGTTTATATATGCCGAAGTATTACTTAGGCACAAAAACTGATTTCCACTAAAGAGTAAGTAAACCTAGACAACTAAAAAAACATGAAAAGGGTACTTTGCAGCTCATCCCCATTTGGATTTAGGGTGTTTTGATCTAGAAACACTGGGACTCGCGATGACAGATTTATCCCCATCATATGAGATGGTTCATCATAACTGATGTGTGGACCAAATATGAAATGATTTTTCCAATCTTCATCCCCGAGATGCGACTGGGTTTTAAAAACACACAGTCTTAAATGCAGCTCATCCCCATTTGGATTAAAGGAACCAGCTTTATCTATCTACATCTACATCTATAAAATACTCAATAACATTGCCTAAGCAATATCTAATTGAGTTCCTGTAACCTAGGAATATGCTGTACAGAGACAGACCGGGATGATCCCCTACTCTTTACGAAGGAGTCTTGACCTTTTAACATGCTCGGGGATAGCTCTTCCGATACACGGGACCAACATTTCTACGTGACTTCCGAACCAAGGTGCGCCTATGTACATGCCTACTTCAGTCTGCACGGTCTGAAGGAGGCATGAGGGACGAGGCTGTGTTGGTGTATCGTATTGAACTCACGCTCAAACGATCCACCAACAGAACCACGTTGCGCAGCAGTATTACGATGCTCTATCCGACTACGCCACCTCGCCCCATTATACTTCCTCTTCTAAAACAACAACCTATATTCTAAGAATAATAGGATATTAGAGATAGATATCTTTCACCTTTTTGATAATATTTGTGAAATATATACAGCACGCTTCCTCTACTAAAACAACAACCAGTATTCTAAGAATAATACGATACTAGAGATAGATATTTTTACCTTTATGACAATATTTGTGATGCGATCTGTGAAAACCCGTCGGATGTCGCAAAATGTGAAATAGGGATTATGGGTAAAATAAGAAAAATAAAAAAAATAAAAAATAAAAACTTTTTAAAATTATTTTTAAGATTTTGTTTAGAAAATTAATTTCTAATACTTTGTGTCATCACCTTTTATGAAATTTCACCTTCAAAAACTTACTTAAGTCACTTTTCTAATTAGCCTTATAATGTTATTCTATTGAACTATGTATCTTTTATGGCCTGTTTTCATGATTTCTTGTTTTGTAGCTTTTTATGACATCACACTCATCATTCACTCATAACTTTTTTGTAGTGATCGTAGAAAAATGATCAAAATAGTTCTGTAATCAGCACAGATTCAGCTTTCTTATGATATAAATATCTCCAATATGAAAAATCCCGACATGTGGCGGGTTTTCACAGATCGCATCACATTTGTGAATACAGGGTGACCCAGAATTATTTATACCATATTAGAAAATACAATTAAAATATAAAAACAACATTGCAGTCCATCCATATCTAATGCCTGCAATATCATGGGGGAAATGTTTTCTTCTTGCTCCCGTCAATTTCATCAAAAATACCGTTTTCCATTCCAATATAGCATAACATTATTGTAAATCGCAACAAACTTCAAAGCTGACGCGGAAGAATGCATGGTCATCAATCAATCAAGCTGAACAATTTTCTCTAACATCATTCAAATATTGTTTCATAAAACATCATAAACAGTTGATAACTATTAAGTTTATTAAAAGGAAATTAAAAGAGGACATAGCAAATTACCTGGATATCATTTAAAGGAGCAGTTTTTTTGCATCAAAGTAATACTTCGGCATTTATATACTAACTACCATCTGACACAGTTTACCAACATTCGCCGCTTATCATATAAAATTTCATGATTTTCTTAGTTTCGATATGATCATATCGAAACTAAGGTGCTGAATTCGGAAGTTATGCTAAATTTTACTCACGGACTTTCGCGGCAAATCTCAACCCAGAAGTGCTGTTATTTGCTTAGTTTGGCATGAAGGCGATGTCGGAATTGTATGACATTTTGGATTTGGGCTATGTTGATGATTATCTTTACGTTATTTGCTCATTTAGTATATCGATACATCTCTCAATGCCCCTTTAAAGTGAGCTGTGTGCCAAACATGGGTCAAACAGTGGTATGGGGTAAGAGCATGGGCGAGTAGGAGAGTGAGTGTGCGGAATGGAGTTGTCTCAATAATGTATTTTCTTGATCATCTATCTGGCCTCCATTACAAAATGGTATATAAGGCCAAACAAAGAAGAAAGTCCGTCTCAGAAACATTGTGCAAAAAGGTAAGTGCTGTGCGATTTTTGTTGTTGTTGTTGCTTATCCAATCTGACAGAGAACTGTTTCAAACTTTTTTAAAAACAATTATTTTATTTAAAAAAACACGGTTTTTTTAGCCCCCAGCGCATAGACCTAGGCTTTGCCGAGCTCATTTCACATACCAATGCGGGCGGGCTTCTGAGACAGACCTTCTTCTTTGTTTGGCCTAATATAAATATTTTTAAATCTTTCAAGTCAGCAATGGAGCAGTATGTCATTACCCTGGTCAACACCGTATGGCAGTCACCAGCACTAAAGCTTAAACAATCAGGACTCGAGGGATTTTCAGACCGTTCCAACTGGCACAAAAATGACAAATTGGTCCGTTTTGTTCCTTAAAACAGCTGTAAAAAGCCATTAATGTCAACTAAGAATATATTTCTATATACAATTTTTGTAAAATATAGCTGGCATTCCATTTTGGCTAGTGGCAAACCCTGAATATGTTTTGTACTATCGTATGGACGTGGTGAGGGGATGGATGATATAACATCAGTACAATTTCCTGAACATCTTTTACACAAATATTGTCTCTATAAGGCTAAATTAAAAAAATCTTTTGTCTCAAAGCTCTTCAGTTTTTCAAAACCTAATGCGGAATGCGGGTTTTTTTAAGGGTTTTTTAAAATTTTTAAATATAAAATATTGAAATCCTTGTAAAAGTGACTTTTTGTATTTAAAATGATGTGATCAATGAAAATCTGAAAAATCAGTGAAATTTTGGGATTTTTTGGGATTTTTTTTTTGTTTGAAAAAAAAATTTAAAAAATTAAAAAAAAAAATTAAGATTTTTGTTTTTCTAATGCGCATCAATAAACTAACACGCGTTGAGACAAATTATTTTTTTAAATTTAGCCTAAGTGATGTATAGAAACACTGACAAAGTTTGATTCTTCTATACGTGTGTCTAGGCAGGGGGCGGTATGCGTAATGTACTCCAAGTCAAGTGTTATTTCCTGTGTGGTGTAGCCTATCAATCACATACGCTGTGATTGAGGTTATTTTTATGAGATGAAAATCAGTTATCAAATGATGGCAAAATAAGAATTCTTTTTAAAAGGGATAGCCTAATTAATTTTAGTTCTTTGAATAAGTTCATCAGGATTGTAGGTTGAAAGTAAAATTGAAATTATGTTGAACAAATACAAGATTTTTATTCAACATTTTAGACAGTTTTGTCAACCCGGCCGGCTGACTTTCCTTTTGCTGTGTTTATATTTTTGTCTTTGAAACATTAACTTCTTTTTCCTCCCCAAAATACGAGGGCATCATAATCTAAACTCATCAACTGACACTGTATTTCACTCACCCCCTCTACATCTTAAATCAATAGCATATGGGTCATTCCACAGCAAACCAACACTGCAGGTATCTTGGGAAATTCATGATTGTTTTGTGGAAACTATTGGTATCACTTGCTTGTAACTTTTACATGCAGTAGATAAGGGCAAGGAGAGATAGTTCTGAAATGTTCAGCCTAATAGCATGTTTCGTTTTTATTTTATAACCATTCATGTGCCAAAAAAAAAAAAAAATGGGTCTCGTTATTCTGACACAACAAAAAAAAGTAATAATAATCATCACTTTTCAAGAAAACTGAATGATAAACCTAGTAAAAATGATTATAGTACAAAAACAAATAGTCAGCACCCATCAAAACCATAGAAAGAATTAATGTTAGTTTATTTGTAAAGCTACTAACAGCCTTTCTTCATTTTTGCAATAACGGTCGAACATGTATGTCAAACATTTACCAAAACTTGCAGAACACCTCCTGTATTAATGCTGATATTGAACAATGTTCCAATTACCTACACAAAGTCAATGTTAAAAGAGTTAGGTACTCTGATATTTTTAGGAATTAAGCATGTCAACTTAATAAGCTCATCAATTATGTTTGTGTTACTGATAAATATTGTTATATTAGTAAATTTAGATACAGTAACCACCCCCTATTTCTTTTTGAAGCTGAATTGAGAATGCGTAAGATAATTTGACTTTTTGTTTGTTTTGGCAATTATGTAATTTAAGTATGTTTCCATAAAGAGTTTTATTACAGTTTTCTACTATTTTGTTCATATATACAATGTTGTTGTATTATAATTTGGATATAATGTATATGACTGAAGAAGTAATAAAAGCATAAGTGTTTTCAAACACTGTGGATACGTAAAAAAACCACACAAAAAAAACGAGAAATGGAAATGAAGGTATGACTATGAAACTTAGCCTTGCTAGAGTAAAATTGAGATTTTGTTGAACAAATCCAAGATATTAAAGGGACATTAAGTGGTGCTGAAAATTTTAAATGTTTAAAAATTTACTTCAGAATTGAACATTAAAAATTGCCATTATTGTTGTTTCTACTAACTAAAAACACAGCAAAACTTGATTAAAACAATATCATCGCTATTTATTGAAAAACGCCCTCTATGCAAATATGGTTCGCGTTATGTATCACGCGTACTGCAGGGGGGATACTGTCGGACGTAAAATGCTCGTTGCGGCTCTACGAGCATTTTTGAATCTACGTTTTCTTGTACAAAGAGGGCTGTTTTTTCTTAATCCTTATAGGTGTAAGTTCATACATGTAATATAATTATAAAAATAAAATAATCCCAGTTTTTATCATAATTGAGGGCGCAGCCTTCAACACATCTCTTAGTGCCCCTTTAACTCACATATTAGACGTTTTCATCAACCAGGTCGGTTGACTTCGTCAGTAAACACCTAAGACTTGTTAAGACTTTTTATTTTTTAAACAAAACCAGATTGTTGAGGTAGGGCAGTAATCATTAAAATCATCAAGACCCTCATCTTCGAGGCAGGAGAGGGGGTATATGCTGGTTCCCTGTATCAATGGGCTCTACACAACTCTTCCATAGACGTAGGTACAAAAAATCATGTCATCACATTAATTTACTGGCATAAAAGTCATGCATATGCATGAAATGATCCATGCTTATAACGATGACAAATTCGCTGATTGGCACAAAATACACTGTGTCTGCGCCCACGACAGCGTTGGGCTTCACACGTATAGCGCGCTCCCCATAAGGCAAAACTAAACAAATGTGCTTGCTCTCGTCCGACCGACCGTGTATTACAGTTCCTACGGTGTACCTTTTTTTTGTGCAAGGTTTTACAATTTAAAAAAAACAACTTTTAAAGTCACGCATATGACCTTGATTGACCCCCATGTGACCCCATATGGGACATCTAAGGGTCCTGTTTTGGACTAAGACAATGTAAATTTCTTTTTTTAAATTTCCAATTCTAATATTCAGGTACCTAATTTGGAAGAAGAAAAAAAATCCTACCGACCGACCCTGCCTTTTGGAGAGCATCCATGGGCAAGCAAACAACTTCTTTTCTTTTTTTTGCCTAACAGAGCGACAACATAATGTGGTGTAGAGTCTATTCTCGCAAGTAATGGAGACACCTATACCTGCACCTACAGGCTGTATCAAAATGATTTGTACTCTGATATGTTCCATTTTCAAAAAAGCATTTAAAATATAAAATCTCTGATAAATACAATATTTTTGATTTTAATAAATAGGGAATTATGTCATCTTATTGATCTGATAATCTGAAGATAATTGGCTGTTGTTTCTGACCGCTATTGTCATTCAAATGAAGATCGACGTAATCATGGTTTTACTCGCAGCAACGCAAATTTAATAGGTTCATTGCACAAACTCTTTATAAGTAGTGAATATATGAGTGCAGTCAGGAGGAACTTTGAATTGTGCGCTTCAGATCTAACGTTTCGATGAAAATGATAAAAACACCAATATTCCTTTAAAAGCTTGTAAATTCTGAAAAAAATGTTCGATTGTCGTAAATCAAAATTCTTAGAAAAGATGAAACTTCAATAATTTTGCATATAGAAGCAAAATGGTCTAAATGGTTCGTAACATATCAAAAACAATTCTGAAAAACTGATCAGACCACGGTACAAATCTTTTTGATACAGCCTGTATAAGGATGAGTTGCCGCGGGGATCCAGGGTGCAGGGTACCAGCCTAGAGAGGGGGTAGGGGATGGGGCTTACAATATTTTGTCACATAATCTCACCTTTTGTAGTAGTTTAGATCTGTATTTGGCAACTTGTTCTGTGATGGTCATGCCGTGTTTACGACTTCTCCTTCCCGCTTCAACATCGTCTTGGAATTTCATCACCTTCAGCTGTGAGTTGATAAGAGAGATATGGTAAATGTTTATGTTATTGTGGGGTCTTTTTTTGGGGGGGGGGGGGGTTGTGTTCTTTAATGTTAACAAAAGATTCAATTGTCTCTAAGCTCACAACATAGGTTGGGTACTCACCTAATACGGTATACGGGGATGTGCCGCTCTAATGGATAGCTTTTTTGCAAAAAATCCCTAAACATGGGGTATGATTTTGTGCTGGAAAATCCCTAATAATTGGGTCGCTTTTTACAAATGGGCTTATTTTCGCGAACAATTTGTGAAAATTATGTATATTTTCCTAATAATTTGCGAAAAATTGGGTCTATAATGAAGCAAAACCCTTGGGTGAAATGGGTACCGTCTTTTCCAAAATCACCCTTAGAAATGGGTAGGGGTTTTGAATCTCCAGCCGTACACCCGTGACCTAACCAAATCCGAGTACCCCCCCCCCCCCCCCCCCCCCCCCCGGGTTACAGACACACAAAAAAGAGCAAAAAAACTTAAAAAGCTGAAAACACCTTAAAAGCGGGGTAAAAATCCCAAATATGGGCAGAAAAGAAAAGAGAACACATACATTTTGGCCAGAAAAAAAGAGGAAATCAGTTCTCACATGCCTGCTACTGCTATGGAACTATTTTTTCTTAGATCGATTTGGGAGTTTGGTACCGTGATGGCAAGTGGCGATTAGCTCTGTGCGCTTATTGAGGACGTCGTTTGGCAAGTAGGATTTCAAGTTTCTCATCCATAAAGGTGCGTTCATACTCACGTCGTTGCGCATCGGCTGATTTCGACGGATATCGGTGCGCGAGTTGAAGCAATGTCAACTTTTGTCCGTCGACGTCGACCGATACGCAACGACGCGAGTATGAACGCACCTTAAGGATGAAACAAAAGTTTGACTTGCGTCTTGCTCTTTGCGACCGACCGTAAAACTGAAAATCTCTTAGGGTCGCTTTTGTTGTTGATTTTTTTAAAATGATTTTTGATATTGCTAATCTATTTCAAATATCATAAATTGATTATAATTAATAGCAATTTGTATTCTAATTATGTTTAACTGCAACTTCAATGCATACAATGGATCTACGGCACATAATCTCCTGGCCACAGTTCGACATATGTGGGCGGACTTCGATTAGGCTGCGCACACATTTTGAAAACTCACAAATTACCGCCAACCAACAACCCCAAAGCACCTGATTGGTCAAATTTAAACTGAAGCCTTTTTAACGATCGTCACGCTGCGCCGTAACCACCAACGTAGTGGTCCTGCTGCACCGTAACCACCGACGCAGTAGGGCGTGATTGTGCGTGAATAAGCTCATGTTATTCACTAGTTTTTCAGTTCTCACGTAGAGCACCAACCAATCAGAGCCGTGAGGTCGAGATTACGTAGTGCGCAGCACGGATGACCATTACACCGTTTTGGGGTGAGGTTGAACTTGTGTACTTTACGCGAGTTCAACCTCATGTGACATGCGTCCACTGTCAATTTAAAAGTTAGAGTTTTAGGAAAGAAGAAAGATGCATGTTTAGCATTGTTTGAATTCTGTGTTCTTGTGTAGTATAATGAATGTTTACAAAAAAATAAAAAAATAGACCGACTGTTTTTTTGCCTAACTTATCAATTTTTCGACATTTCTGGATCTGGTTATATACAACCATAGTGCACATACCTCTATTTCTCTTAGCTTAGCTCGTCTTTCTTCAGTCATTTCTGTGGCTTTCAACCCGAGCATGTTGTCCTCTTCCTCTTCCAGTCTTCTTCGCTCCTCTTCTTCTTCTCTTCTGCAAAACAAATGAAACAAAAAGAGATGAAATACAGGGTGTCCAAAAAAAGGTGTCCCGTGTGAAATATGATTTTTCTGGCCATGAAAAATCTCAAAATTATTTGCGAAATACTAATAATTAAATCATGTTTAGCGATCTTTAATGTGCCATAATTTTTTTCTTCTGTCCATTTTGGAGCTTCCGTTATCAAATTATGGTAAATCTACTCGGGCATGTTCAAATTCAGTTTTGGCCACTTTTCATGGGAAGAGACCTCTTTGATTAGAATCAGGGGTGTGAGAGGCCACAAATATGGGACATCCTTTTTTTTTGACACCCTGTATTTCATCTCTTTTTGTAATGTTCTTATATTTTTTCATACATGTATGTTATGCGCCTCGGGGTTGTGTTCACAATGCGAGGCGCATTATAAATGCCCTTTTATTATTATTATTAAATAAAAAATAGGAAAAAAAGCGTAAGATTTGGGGAAAATGCCAAATATGGGCTGAAAAGATAAGAAAAGGCTGATTTTTTGGCATCAGAAAATTTTTAAAAAGGAGGAAATCAGCTAAAATGAGGAACTCTCACACCCCTGTACTTTTTAGAATCGTCATTCAACGTGTCATTGAACATGATCAATAAAATCAATAATAATCTACCTACTAAATGTTGATAGTTAGTCGAATTGAACAGAAACACATATTTTTATCCATATTTTCCATGACATACCATAAATCATCATCGGAATCATAAAGGCAGTTTTTTTCAGTTGAATGTCATTTTCTTGTTCAAAAGTGGCTAAAGTGGGATTTGCACTCTTGTTACTGAATTGTTCATATCTCGGTAGTTAGGTGATGAAATTCAATGGGATAAAATGTATTTGAGGGCTTACCAACACTTTGTTTCTTTAAAATAAAAAAAGGGATATATCTTTAATTAATTTGTTAACTCATGGGGCACTATTTTTTACGCACCCTGTACAAGAAATGATTCATAGTAAATACCGACATTTTTTCTCTTCTTTCAAAAGATATTTCAATATTTTGAGTATATTCCAAAAAATGTGTTCCAATATTTAAAGCAGGTCTACCACTTTGGTAGTTTACCACAGACGAGCTGGTCATACATCAGTTCACTTGATGACGGATTGTACAGAGTTATCTCGGAGAAAGTGCAACCTTGTCAAATATCCAAGAGAACTGGATGTGACTAGTAACCTAGAGGGGTAGCTCGTCATTAAGACAAATATTCCAGTGGTTCCAAGTCAATTGAAACATCATTAATGCCTACAATTTGTAATGTAGGGATAATGAGAAAAATATATGCTTTGTCTAATAGAAAGAATTGGGATTGGATCAAACACTTTAGAAACCTTAAACATAAATAATGAAGAATAACCATGGCAAAAAAAAATGTATTTCTCTGAGAAGAGATATTTGGTAAATAATCTCTATTCCAAAGCTTTTTAATATTTCTTTACCCTTTTCAATTTCATCAAATTGTTATGTTCTTAGGCCACAAGAAATCTGTTTATTTTTTTTATTTTTGAAGATTTTCAAATTTGTGAAATTTAAAAATATATTATATAAAAAACCCTTTTTTCATACTTTTTTCTCTGAAAAAATATCTCCTAACTGTTTTTCTTCGATATTATTATTATTCTTTATAGGAGAGGGGGAGGGGAAAGGGAAAGGGAGTTGGGGGTGAAGGGAAAAATCGGACCCACAGATAGTTCCCTCTGCAGGGCTTTGTGGGTTCTTGTTACCTACGCCAGTTTTGAGCCAGTTTCAGACATATAACAAAGTATATCCACCATTGTATTGTTGACATACAGCGGCACTCCTGTCTCTGTGGCAAACCATTTGTTTACTCATTCATCTACAAAAAAATATTAACACATTTCACGCGGCAGGCGTCTGCAGACGACATTCCAAAAGTTCACAAAATGTTCGAAAAATGTTGCAATTATTGCATTTCATTACCCTAATTTAGAATCCCCATGAGGAATACATTACAATCAAGTACAAACATGCCTAGTATTGGTTCAGTAATTCTTGTGATAGGCATTGGAAGTTGGGAAAGGTTTCTGAAAAATCTGTTTTGTATGGTAAAACCCATAGCCGCGTGGAACTGGTTAACGGAAGCTCATAACCAACATTCATTTGCCACAGGCACACAAACCAAAGCTCCAATATCAACACGATCACTATTCATGACTGTGTAAGTCTGGTTAACCATTAACTACAGCTTTATTATGAGTCAACTATCGATGTGTGCGCTACGTGATAAGCAAAAAAGGGAAACGCACGAGCATTGAAATCGGCTACTGTGTGTACAATACCCGGATTCTTTTTATCATGGACGGTTTGGTTATGCTAAGTTATCGGTCAGGGGAGGGGGTGTTCTGATATTTTTGAGAGGGAAAATATTGCCCATGTAATTAAAACTAATTATAACATTAGTATTTGAAGAAATTATTGACAACTATTTTTACCTGAAACCCAACATATCCATCCACTAATGACAAATCTTGCTAAAACTCTTTAGCACAACTAAAAATTACACCAATTGTTTGCCAAATATAGATTTGAAAGAGCCGTCACTTATTTAACAGACTGGTTAAAAGGTGACCCTATTTTGCAACATATTTTCATTAAAAATAAAATAAATCATCCCAGTTTGTCCGAGTCTATATATTATTTAGAAAATTAAAAATAAATAAATTAAATGTCAGTTTTTATATAGCTCTTTTCCAATCAAAGCGTACTCAAGCGTTCTCAAAGCGTGTACATTTAATCCGCTGCCACTATAGGATACATCAGAATCAGTTCGCTTTATTTAGGTTTCGCTGCATATCATACAAATACTGATAATTGCGCGTATTTCTATCATACACCTTACTCAGGTATACACGTGCATCCCCCAGGACTCCCTGAAACCAACATTTTTGACTTTCTTTCATGGTCCTAAAACATATTCAGGATGTTACCAAAAATAATTTTGTTATGCTAGGGGGTTAATCAAGATGGCGTCCAAAATGGCTTTAGATTGTGATTATTCCCAAACAGCTACCCATTTTTACACCTGGGTGGAGAGAGGCAAGTGCGGTAAAGTGTCTTGACCATGGACATAACACGTCGGCCGCAGTGGAACTCTAACTCACAACCTTCCGATTATGAGTGCTGTGCTCAATAATTCCAATCCAATAATCTCTCAACCATTTATTATAGTACCTCCCCCATCCCCGGGTCATCGGTGTATCAAAGAGGTTCAAAACAGGTATCAAAACCAGGGACTGTTTTCTTTACCTTTTAATCTTAACACAATTAAATCTGAAAGTGAAACATCTGTTTGGTGTTGATTGCAATGCAATAACCCTAACCCTGCTAAAACAGAAGAACCGCGCCGGGGGACCCCATCTCATTGCTCAATCACGCAAAGGTGCACATAGGCTCTCTGAAAAGTTATTTTCGGGAGTGCGGCCCCTATCCCCTAGACTCAGGCGGCAGTGGCCTGGGTTCGATCCCAGGGGGCGGCAAAAAACATTATTTGTCCCATGTTTCCTCAGTTATTTTGATTGCCACAAAACACCCAAATGGGTTACAGTTAAAATTCCCTACATCTTCCATCCCTAGGTTTTCAGCACATCAAAGCAGTTCAAAACAGGTGTCAATAGTGGGGACCGTTTAATTGTACCTTCTAATCTTGAAAACTAAATTTAAACTGAAAGTGAAACACCTGTTTGGTGAAAAAACAGACTTACACAAATTGAAGTTGTTGTTATCGGTCATGCATATTGAATTCGTCAGTAATGGTGGCTGGCAGTGTGGCGCCACCATCAGTTAAACTCTTTCCACACAGCTAATAGTTTTACCATACACATTTTTTTCTCTTCAGAAACCATCTTTCAAAGTGTATCTCAAGAATTACTGAATCAATACTAGGCAACAAAAAAAAGATGTTTGGTTGCCCTCAGATGGCAACATTTTGGAGGGTCGGTAGGTCAATCCTTTTTTTTTTATAGGTTTTTTTAAATAAAAAAAATTAAGTTTTTTTTTTAAGGGCGTGATGGCGTTTTTTAATATGATTTTTAATATGACACGGAAAGTGTTCATCACCAGACAAATCCCCGAGTGTATAACCTTTTTTTTTCTTCACACCTTTTATCTTCCTTTCCCATAAATACAGCTCAACTAGGCTCCTGTTTAAACCAATTTGCAACTCTTGTAAATACAGTTAAGTACCTTAACTTTTCCCTCCATTTTCCTCCCTATTAAACACAGCCCAATCGGGCTCCAATATTGATCCCCGAGCAACATTGCAAGACACACCCACTCCTATAAATATTCCTTCTTTCTTTCTAAACAATATACTCCAATTAGGCCCGATGTTGAAAACTTGTCAACTCTGTACATACATACCTTTCTTTTTCCCTCCTGTCTTCCTCCTCACGTTCCAATTCTTCCCATTTCGACGTGGTCATAGCCTGATCTTCCAGCAGCGCTGTGTCGACACTTTCCCATTTGGAAGGCGCCATCTTGAAACCCGCTTTGGGTTTTCCTCTTTCGTTATTCAATGGGATGCCGTCAAGGTCGTCTTTGTCATTGACTGGAAGAAGGACAACAGGAAAAATATTATTTTACGCTAACTACAAGATATTCACAAGTGAGAGTAAAAACTCTGCTCACAAATCTATTGGAAAGCGGTCTAAAAAAAATCTTCCTCACCATGCCAAAATGGGAAGGGTTGAGAATAAAAATGATTTCGGTCGCTTGAGACTCTCAACATAGACTTTATACATACATTAGTGCTCGTTTATCTGGTGCCCATGTAAACACAGGCTCTGTGGGCTAGTGGGTAATCCTTAGCCGCGATAGCGAAAGAGGACGACCAGGTTCGAGACCGTGTATTTTAAAGGTCTTTGTTAATTTAATTTAATTCACGCCAGTTTGTCTGAGTCTATGTATTATTTAAAAATTATAATTATTAAACAAATTGTCTTGTTTTGCATGGTAGTGCACAGACTATGCTAAGACGACGAAATAAAAGAAACCCTGTTCTACAGGCAAACGAACCTCTCAGGTTGCGTCTGTCGGTCAGGCTTTTGTCAGCTTTTTTTCTTTGTTGAGGTGGAGGGGTTGAAAAGGAGAGGGGTTGAAGGGGAGGGGGAATTGAGCGGAAGGGGTAAAGAGGAGGGGGTTTGAGCAGGAGGGGGTTGAGGTGGAGGGAGTTGATGGGGAGGGGGTTGATGAGGAGAGAGGTTGAGCGGTTTGGGCAGGGGGTTGAGCAGGAAGGAGATTAGGGAGGGGGTTGAGGGAGTGGGTTTAGGGGAGGGGGTTGAGCAGGAGGGGGTTGAAGTGGAGGGGGGTTGATGGGGAGGGGGTTGATGAGGAGAGGGGTTGAGCAGTTTGGGCAGGCAGGGGGAGGGGTTGGGTTGAGCGGGAGGGGGATTTAGGGAAAGGGGCTTGAGGGGGAGTTGAGGGGGAGGGGATTTTAAGGGGTAGGGGTTAACTCAAAAACATATAATCTGACTTACTAGGTGCTCCATCTAAATCCTCACTATTCTCCTCCAGTGGCATACCGTCCAAGTCGCCACCTTTTAAGGGCAGACCATCCAGGTCTCCCTCACCATTGTGGCCATCAGCCATCAGGGGCTCGCCGTCTAAAGATTCGTCCGCTTCATCCTCCATCTTCTCCATCTCGATTCGTCTTGATGGTTTGTCGTTGTTGTAGGCAGATAGAGGAAGGCCATCCAAGTCGTCAGGTTCCTCTTTATCATGGCGTGGTGTCTAGTATTAGAAACAAACAAAATGATGACAGTTATTTTGGGGTTCAAGAGAGACACTCCTGAAACAGGCCCATATATGAGACCTGTCATCACAAAATGAGAGTTAAGTTTCGGAAAATTTTATTTTCAGGTTTGTCCAGATTCAAAATGCTCAGAAAACAAGCTTTAATTTAAAACAATATTTCATAATTGCTCAATGTTTTCCGTATCAAAATTCAAATTAAATTTGCAAAATTCCTTTGTTTTCTATTGATTTTTGGGATGTTTATTGGCTCATATCTCTTAACCCTAACTCTACCCCCCACTTTTTTCAGAATTTTTTCTTCAATGTGGAAAATCGACCAAAATATCCCCCCCCCCCCCGGGATTTGATCCAGGGACCTCCAGCACGTGGAGCTTCCAATTCCCCGCTACACCACGGCTTCCAAGCACAGTCTGGGCAGTGTATTGCCCAGACTGTATGGAGTGGGTCCATTTTTCCATCGAAAAACTTCCACGCCAGGTGGTACCAACGTGCCCAGTCGTGGTATATTGTGGTATATGGCAGGGTTAGGGTTATATTAACAAAACTTGGAAATGTTTTGAAGAAAAAAAATGCTTCTTAACCCTAACTCTACCCCCCACTTTTTTCAGATTTTTTTCTTCAACGTGGAAAATCGACCAAAATATCCCCCCGACCCCCCCCCCCACCCCCCCCCCCCCCCCCCGGATTTGATCCAGGGACCTCCAGCACGTGGAGCAAATTTTTGAAGAAAAAAATGCTTCTTAACCCTAACTCTACCCCCCACTTTTTTCAGATTTTTTTCTTTTCAACGTGGAAAATCGACCAAAATATCCCCCCGATCCCCCCCGGGATTTGATCCAGGGACCTCCAGCACGTGGAGCTTCCAATTCCCCGCTACACCACAGCTTCCAAGCACAGTCTGGGCAGTGTATTGCGCAGACTGTATGGAGTGGGTCCATTTTTTCATCGAAAAACTTCCACGTCGGGTGGTACCAACGTGCCCAGTCGTGGTATATTGTGGTATATGGCAGGGTTAGGGTTATTGCACACTGGCGACTTAACGTTCATTTTGTGGTTACAGGTCTCATATATCACTACAGTCTTGCCTTTGGGACACAACAAAATCCTGTTCTACAGGCACAATCGATCCATTTTTGTTAATAAAAAAAAGTTAAGGATCTGATTTGGTGACCACCAATTAATGAAGTAGCATAGGCAACAACAAAAATGTCACATTGGTTTGGCCGTTTACCAAGTAGAACAATGTTATATCTGGAATTTCACATCATCCTAGGGTTTTTGCTGTAACCCAGGAACATGGTGATTTGTCATCACTTGAATTCCCTGCTATTCCCTGTAAGCATTAATCCTAACACGACCAAATACCACAAAATACCACAACCCAGCCTATACTTGGACAGTTTTCCATGGCGTAATCGACCAAGCCTTTTATAGTGAGCGCAAAAATTAAAAATAGTGAACATTTTGGAATTTATTTATATTTTATTTTTAGAAAAATGTTTTAAAGTTGTTTTTAAAACGTTTGAAAATTGCTTGAAAATTTCGAAAATTGTTGGAAATTCCCTCAAACTTCCCGAAAGGTTTGTAAAACACACACACCCCTACGCGTAAGCGCCTCAAAACGAGGACCTTGTTTACACACTGTCAACCGTGGACCTAAAATAGTCCACGGCTGAAGGTGTGTAAGCACATTAATGTCCTCGTTTGGCGGTGTTTACACACGTTCGTGTGTATGTTAAGGAAAAAGGGTTTCACCGTCAACTGCGGACGTATTGTAAATACCCCAGATTTCGACGAGCGGCATCTATCGACCATCTTGAGTTCAGATAAAACCTATAACAACTGCGGACGTCCACGAGTGACTGTGTGTCCAGGGTTGAAGGTGTTTTAACACATAAAGGTCCATGTTTGGAGGCGCTTAGGTACACGCACACCACACATACCTGACAGACCAACCCATTGCCAGGATGTTTTTTGTGGCTTTATCTCAGAGCTGGATTTGAAGCAGCACAGTTACTGGGGTTTAAATGATGGATTCTTCATGAATTTAATTATCAGAAGGCAACAAAGGCAAGGAGTATCTTTAAAAGTGATATGTCATAATGTATTCATATACAGCCATCAAAATAAGTAACTGACCAGGTAATAAATGTGCTGATAACTCTAAAAGTATATCTCCTATGTTAACATTTTAAATTAGTTGTTAAGAAATGTCTCTTCTTTATTTTGAGATATTGCACGCTAAGAATTGTTGATTGAGGAAGCTACAATCCCAAATGTAAGGTCAAGTACAATTTTCATTTTCACATTTTTCTTTTCAACACGAGAGTATGACAGGTAAAGTGTGCATGCCGTATTGATCCACTGGAACAATGCGGCCGGCCAACTATCCAACTTGGGCATTGACCGGCGCTACCACTTCAAGTAATCAATAATTAACCCGTCTGAGTCCGTGTGTAGAAAAGCAAAATTCGAAAATGAAAATTGTACTTGACCTTACATTTGGGATTGTAACTTTTTCAATAATCAATCGTTAGCGTTCAATATAGAGTTAACAGCACATTTATTACTTGGTCAGTTACTTGTTTTGATGACTATAGTAATACTTTTTATATTTCAAATGAACTGGATTAGAACCTGTATGTCTTTCAGATCAGGCCAAGGTGGGCCCTCGGGTCAAATGCCCGCAAAAATTGGTGAGGACCCATGATATTTCTATCGTACAGCCCTTCTCCTATCAAATAGATCGTAATTTCTGCTCTATTTTACCATATTTTAAAGCCAGCTTTAATATCTTATGCCGGTACCACCCAAAATATGTGTACTGTTGAGCCACAGAAATGTGCCAAAAGTGGGTAGTATTTCGATATCATCAACCTCCTTAACTCGGAAGCATATACCAGTGCTTCAACACCTCAAAAATCGATTTCCTGAAATAGAATCCAAAATTTCCTGGAATTTGATGGGATTTCCTGAAATCATATACGTGCTAAATTTTTGGTTGTTTAACAAATTATACGGAGGTCCAAAGCATTGGCAAGGATATGAATGAGAAACTCCGGAATCGGCATATCAAATAAAATCGAAATTTAGTGGAGTAGGGTTGAATTGATTAATTAGCGGGCGATCATTATGTGTTTGAAAAAGCAAAATGGACCAGGGGTGATTGTCGACTAATGTTAGCAATTGTTTAATAGTATTAGGGATCACCAAACATGAACGAAAAAGAATACAAGGGGGAAAGATTGTAATATCTTCTTTTAAGATATAAATTATGGCAAATTTTGAAATTTCCCGGATTTCACAAAATTACCTGGAATTATTTCATTTCCCGAACATTACCCGAAAACAACCATAATTTTCCGAATTTCAGGCAATTTCCTGGAAAGTGGAAACACTGCTTTAAACCCTAACCATCCTCAATGCCACAAATGTGCATGGTAAAGTCTGTCTGTGCCAGCTGGCGTGGCACTTTTTCGATGAAATAATGGCCCCAGGCTACATAGTCGGGCCAATACACTGGCCCGAGTATGGTTGGCCCCCGTGGCGCACTGGTAGAGCGTTCGTCTGACAACCAAGAGGTTGTGGGTTTGAGCCACTCTTTTTGTCTGCGTTTTTGTCGTTGAAATAAAAAATCCTTCAAAATGTGACTTTTGAGGTTAGGGTTAATACATTACATGCATTGGCATTGCCCAGTGCATAATGAATGTATACGTATGTGTCATTTCTTATTACATTTACATTTATTCTTCTACATTACACTTAAATGAGATTGAGAAATACTTTATTTTTGATGTATTTTGGATCCAATACATGGATGTTACATTTGCTCAACTTGGTATATTTAAGATCATTTCTGTCACCTGTTTCAGATGATCTAAAAGATTGAATATTTAGTATTTATATTTTATTTACTAGATCTATCCATATTTGGTTCTAAACAAAACAGTTGATTCCCAAACCCATGGGAAACAATCCCGTAACATTGGAAGCTATAGTTTGATCAGTTCCAAATTGGAGAAGCCTCCTTACAGCAGCAAATCAATACAGAAAGACACAGGCGCGCATGAAGGCAACAGGCGCACTGTGCATCATATGCGTGACGGACGTGCACTTGTGCCCAAACCGTGTGCGTGTGATTATAATCGCGTATGTACGCTTGGATTATCTCTGCACGTGGAGAGATAAAAACCTAATATTTCTCGCTAATTTGGAACCGAGTAAACTATAGTCTCTGAAGAACCATTTTGAGACTCTTTAATAACAAAATAACACAAACATAATGTGACGCGATCAAGCGGAATAAGTTGTATGTCTGGAATATTGATTTTGAGTTACAGGTAAATAGAAGTGACAAATTCCTATGTTTTACTTTGCTTTCTCAGTTGGTTAACTGTTTGTTACTTTAAAACTAGAAGTTCAATTTTAGTGGGATTTGGACCATACTTCGTATTTTTCACCTGCCTTTGGATGATGGACAAATATCAAAATTCAAAACTCAGACATGCGACTCATTTCGCTTGATCACATCACATATTTTGTTTTACTTTCCCTGCTACACACAAACCTCCATTGGCGGTTCAGGATCATCTTTTCTCATTGCCGCATCGACAGACTGCAATTCCAGGAAGACATTCTGAAGACGAACTAGAAACTCACTGGGGTAGATGGCCCACTCCTCCCATGAGCGGAAACAGGCCATCACTTTTTGCTGTAAAATAGATAGAATGAAGAAACATGATAAACTCATATTCTAAATAAATGGAAAACATGATTTTGACTGTAATTACTTTTAAATCGAGATAGATTAGAAATCAAAACTCTGGATGGAAAAATTTTTAGAATTAACTTTTGGGCATTTTGGTTACATTTTGCCCAACAACCTTATTTTCTGGAAATGGAAAAGGGTTTATTTTTACAAATTCTTTTTGTGAAAATGTCATTTTTTTATTTTTAAATTCACCAAAATATTGAAAACAAAACAAAACAAAAATGCCTGCCCGACCTGCCTATACCCATTCTGAGAGATCTGTACACCCGTAGAAAAGGCTTATCCAGAATTGTTTGGCCTCAAGTTTAGGTTTGACATCGTTTTCTTCTTACCTTAAATTGTTCAGCCTTTAGTCTTTGCTGGATGTTCTTGTGTGCTTCTAATAGATCCTGGCACATCTCCGGTAGTTTGTTCTCAAAGAATTTGCGGAAGTAGGAAGCATTGACCACCTTGGCACTGGAGTTAAACAAGATGTCCGAGACGAGGAACAGTCTACCGATCTGGATGGATGGATGGGAGGAATTATTGTAGACTTAAAGGAACATTCAGTGACAATGAAACAACTCTATATTCATTAATTGTCTGTCCCTCAGAACCATAGATTATCTATATTATAATATGCTACTCTCTGTCTGTCTGTCTGTCTGTGCGCGCTTTTTCGTCGCCTTCCCGGGGTCGGGCGGCGTTCAGATTTGGTGGGTGGGTGCAGCTCGGTCAAAGCGTACGAGGTCAAAGGTCATCTAGGGGTCAACATTTTGAAGTTGGTCGGATCGTGCTTAAACTCGGTGATCACGATGCTCGATGCGAGGCGAGCGTGGCAAAAATAAAACGGGTTAGCGTTTGTCGGGTCTTCTGGGGTCAAAGGTCGTCTAGGGGTCGAATTTTCAAAGTTTGTCCGATCGGGCTTAAACTCGGTGACGGGAAGCCCGAATACGAGTCGAGCGTGGAAAAAATAAAACGGCTTTTCTTTTCTTGGGTCAAAGGTCGTCTAAGGGTCGAATTTTCAAAGTTTGTCCGATCGGGCTTTATGCATGCATTCTACAACCACCAAACCTGAGAACCGCCAAACCCGGGTGACCGCCTAGTACTATAAGATTGCCCGAGGGGAAATCAATTCAATTTGACAAAATTCTAAAATATACTGAAAAGACTAGTGCCTAACCGATCAGATCGGGAGTTTCCCGATCGGCCCGATATAAGTCTGATCGGTGATCGGCAAAATTCCTTCATCTACCGATCTGATGAACCGATCAATCACTATAGTATGAAAACCCAATTAAAAGCTTATCATGTCGTCTTTTCTCCGTTAAAATTCCTCTCAAACTCGCCTTCTTACTTCTTCACATAACATATACTAGTTAATTAGTTTATCCAGGTAAATTTAGCGAAGCCTATAAGGGTACAAATCCTTTCAAACTCGCCTGTTTTCAGATTAGTTCGATCGGCAGGATTCAGCGAATGTACATTCAATGTTTTGTTTTCGTTTTTATTATGGGAAATACCCACGTTATGGCCCGCCAAAGGCGTTATCAAACAAGGCTTGTCATTGGCTAGGCTACGTTTCACTTCTATGTACTAAAAGATTCACTAAACTAAGTTAAAACTTCGGGTTTATGGATAAAATTAAATATATTGAAAATCTCAAATACATTAAATTACTATCAGGTATCTGTGTTTATGAATTATGATGTATTTTTGCAACAAAGAAAGAATTGTGGGAATACCCAGCGTGCCGTGTGCAAAGCTTCAAATCGCACATGGTCTGTCGACGCAATCGCAACGTTTGTAAAATGTAAACAATGACTTGACACTTGATTGACAGGTGTCCTTAGAGACATGGACCAGGTAAACACGATAAATAAAAAGAGCAAATAATTATATTTTTTATTTAAACAATTTGAACTTGTTTTTCACTTGTTATAATCTGTTTTGCTAAGTACACAAATGCTACTATATTTACACTATGTACGGCAACACACACGAGGGAAATGTACTGTTATTTAGGCATTGCAGTTCACTTGCGCATTTAATCGGTGATCGGATCGGATCGGCAATCGGCTGACATGAGCTGATCGGTTAGACACTAGAAAAGAGCTTCATACCTTTTTAGGAATGGGTGTCTGTAATATTGACAATGATTCTGCTATACAGTCAACTATTTCTTCAGCCGCTTCAGCATGATCCATACAGTATACCATGCATTCACCGATCTTATCATGCTCTGTGCTCAGCCCTCGTACCATTTCTTTCAGACTCTCTTGGCACCCCTGCCCCTAATAAACCCAAACATCTCAAGACATTCATACCTTCTTAAAAATGGGTGTCTGTAATATTGACAATGATTCTGCTATACAGTCAACTATTTCTTCAGCCGCTTCAGTATGATCCATACAGTATATCATGCATTCACCGATCTTATCACGCTCAGTGTTCAGCCCTCGCACCATATCTTTCAGACTCTCTTGGCATCCCCCCCCCCCCCCCCCCCCCGCATAAACCCAAACCCCTCATACCTTCTTAGGAATGGGTGTCTGTAATATTGAAAATGATTCTGCTATACAGTCTACTATTTCTTCAGCCGCTTCAGCATGATCCATACCATACAGTATATCATGCATTCACCGATCTTATCACGCTCAGTGTTCAGCCCTCGCACCATATCTTTCAGACTCTCTTGGCATCCCCCCCCCCCCCCCCCCCCCCCCCCGCATAAACCCAAACCCCTCATACTTTCTTAGGAATGGGTGTCTGTAATATTGACAATGTTTCTGCTATACAGTCTACTATTTCTTCAGCCGCTTCAACATGATCCATACAATATACCATGCATTCACGGATCTTATCACGTTCAGTGTTTAGCCCACGAACCATATCTTTCAGACTCTCTTGGCACCCCCCCCCCAATAAACCCAAATCCCTCAAGACCTTCATACCTTCTTAGGAATGGGTGTCTGTAATATTGACAATGATTCTGCTATACAGTCTACTATTTCTTCAGCCGCTTCAGCATGATCCATACAGTATATCATGCATTCACCAATCTTATCACGTTCAGTGTTTAGCCCTCGTAGCATATCCTCCAGTTTATCTCTTTGACTAAAATAGGGGGGAAAAGAACATCATGGTTCGTATAGGTTAAAAACAAAACAATATTTCCAATATCGCCCTTATCCTTATTTTCTCAATTAATTTGTTCTGTCATTTTTGCATGTAGAATTTGATAATTTTGACAACAAAAAATAGTGGCATTCCTATCAAAAATATTGGGCTCATGAATTATAGGTCAATAAATGTGGATGTTGTTTCGAGAGACATTAGAAAAATCAATACATGGGTTGCTGTTGTTGATGTGTGAATAATGGCAAGACCCCGTAAGAGAGTGCTTTATTGTGAGCATATCAACATTTGCGCACTGGATCCCAAGGGTAGAAAAGGGTTTGGAGTAAGTTACTGAAACAATCCTGTCACACTCTATAGTTTGATCAGCTCCAAATTGGCGAATGACTCCTTACAGCAGCGAATGAATACCGAAGGACGCGGGCGTGCATGAAGACAACAAGCGCACCATATGCCTGACGCGTGCGTGCAGTAAAAACGGTGTTATTTATAGGGCATAATCTTGCGTGTACGCTTGGATTACCTGTGCACGGAGAGATACAACTGAATATTTCACGCCAATTTGGAACTGATTAAACTATAGCAGGAAATGAAAGGCACTTAAACAACAATTCTAGTGGGCAAATGTTGTCCCTTTTCAATCCCACAATGCATCAGAAAAGGATAATCAATCAATTTTTTACCTATCTGTGATAAGGTCTGTGACCATTGTTTTTATGTTTTACATACAACTGAGACTGTGGGGATGAGGTTAGAGATTTTTCATGTTATAAGTATTTGTCATACAAATTGGACGACGAATTTGCATTATTTGTTTATGATTGAAAGTCTTGCAATAGCGTTGGGTTTTGTTGTTGTTGTTGTTGCTGCTATTTGACTTACTTATTTGAGAGTTGTCCTTTCCTCATTTCTTCAGCCTTGGGTGCAAGCTCATCGGGCATGCCATGGAGGTAGGGATTGATAGGGGGCGGTCTCCATATCGAACCGCCTATAAACATGCGAAATTCAATAGTTCTCCACCGATTGGGAGACTCGCCCTGAGAGAGAGAGAGAGAAAGAGACATGAAAAAGGTAAACAAGTTAATTGAGAAATTAGTCAGTAAAGTGACAATACAAATCAATGATATCCCATAGGAAACCAATTCTAGTTCATCTTTGTTGTCGTTACTTGAGGTTATTAAAATCATCATAACTATAAAAGTATCCATTCGATCTTTATGAATGAGGTATCAAACCATGCAGAAGAAATTTGCCCATTTAATGTATATCTCAGATTTATCTCAGATTTTTGGTACCAATTTTTGATTAGCCAACATCAAAGCACCTGGTCAGGGACTTTTTGTGATAGTTGCATATCTAACTAATAAAAATAACCTAAACAGAGAGCAAATATTTCTCAATTTAGAACATACCAAATCCTAAAGAAAAATGTGTCTGTAATTGATTCAATAACCTGAGGAAAAACAAAATCGTTGTATACAGGATGGTTAAAAATAAAGTTGACCCAAGTTCAAAGTAGTTTTTCAACCACACTTATAGTCTCAGAGAATGTGTGTTTACTTAGTCATGATCAGCAATAAGTTTTCTCCTTTGTCTTTACAATTTTTGACCAATCGTGTGTAAGTTCACTTTGTGCGTTCCATCTTTACTAAAGGACGCTCCCATGGGCAGTTTTGTGCATGCTTTCTGTAATGGACCATCACTGAAGAACCAACCAAGCTAAATGTACAATTTTTACAGGATAATTTTAAAGCTTACTGCTGATCAAGACTAAATAAAACACAAATTATCTGAAACTATAACTGTGTTTGAAAAGTTACCTTGAACTTCGGTCAACTTTTTTTCGAATCACCCGGTAGACCATTTCAAACCCGAAAATATTTGATCGGCTCCGAATGTTTCCGATTAGCCGAGTGCGTTTCGGCATCAGTGGATGACTCCACAGAAAAACAAACGTGTTTACACCCGGTGTCTTTAATAACCTGTGTGTAGATTGCCCTGGTGTTGGTTAAAGATTGTCTTGCTCACAAAGTTGTAACTGGCAGTGTTTTAGTAACAAAAACGTTGTGATAAAAGAGATTCGGGGTAATACTTTCACATCTGCTCGATACATTTTGAAGTTGCCGGTATCGACGCCATTGTTGATCAAAATAAAATAGTCTTGCTACTAGTTTAACTTCTCATGGGTGTACGCTTGTATGTAAACACAGTAAACCACTAAACGAATGCTACGAATGCGATCAACTGTTGCGAAGAACGCATTACGCACCTAGTCCACGTGACCTGTTTTTCCTGAAGATTTCCGATCTCAGTTTGAAATGGTCTATTGGCATAACATGCCATTGAAAATTAGTGTAGGGTCGATTTTGAATATTTTGAATTGTGTATTTTTACTATAAATTACTCAATTTGATCTCACAGAGTCAAATAAATATATCAACAAATATCACGAGGCCGTTTGCGATCGTCAGATTTGCAGTGGACTTTAATCTTTTTTGATGAATAGCACCAAATACCTTTACTTTTCAAAAAAAAATCTTTAAATAGTTGTTTTCTTCTGCAAAAATAAATCAGGGTCGGGGGGTAAATTGGCTTCGGGCTGGTTACGCCAATACAAAAAAGAACAAAATTGGCCAGAGATTATAAACAAACCATCTTTTTAATGTGTCCTTACCTGGAGTACACTAAATAGCTTCCACCTATAATACACATGTGCTGGGCTGTGGTTTTCAAACAGAAATCTGATGGACAGAAAAGAAAAATTATGTTAACATAAAAAAATTAAAAAATTGGCACAGTTAGGGCCAAAAAATAGGTCTGTCTCACATACATTTTGGAAAATAGCTATGAGGAAAAAAATTATAGAAAAATTAGCTATGCTAAATGTGGAAATTCTCCCCCCCCCCCCTTTTCGGAGCCAATTTTTTATTGGACAACTAATAAAATAAACATTTGTTTTGGCTCAACACGTAGGGTTATGCAGCATAAAAGTGACTCCACATACTTATACGCATGGAGCGGAGTCTGTGGGACAGATTGTTTTTCTTTCTCGGCCTAAACAAATAATTGGGACACTTAACACTTCCACACAGCTAAATAGTTAGACCATATCGAAACAGATATGTCAGAAATCTGTCCATACTTTCAAAGTCTTATCTCAAGAATTACTAAACCAATACTAGGCCTGTTTATACTTATTTTAATGCATTTGTCATGGCGATTCCAAATATGGTGATGAAATTCAATAATTTTGACATTTTTGAAACATTTTGTGTAATTTTGGAACTGTCATCTGCGTGGAAAGTGTTAAGGAGATATCAATAATAAGTTGACTAAAACCTGTTCTACATACAGGCGGACCTCTATGAACAGGTTTTTTTTTAATGTGGCCTAATGGTGAAAGTTTTAAACTCCTTATGTAAATCGTTTTCATCAAGGTGCTTCCCTACTCCCACAGTATTGCAATGTGTACGCAGAGTTGGTGTGCATTGGTTGAATATGTGTCTTCAGCAGAGATAGTTCATGTAATCTCTGGTTAAAGTATTTACTCTACCTATTTAAAGACTTTCGGATCATTTCTTGTGTTTTTCTTTATTAGTATTTTGAAAATTGCCTAAATGTTTGCCTTCTTGAAATTTTTGTAAACAAGAGGGAAAGTGATATGGCACTGACACTTTGGGAATTGATTAATAAGCATCTTAATTCTCACATGAATTTCTCAGACACAGTGGGTGGTTTTTTTTAAATATTTATTTCAAGAGATTTTCAAAAGGCTGTAAATAAGTCTAAAACAAAATTAAAAAAATTTAACTTAAGGTTGTTCCTATGGCTATTTTTTTATTTGATATTTTAATAGAGCTTGATGAGCTCCTCAATAATCTAAATTTGAGATTGATCGGAGGTACGGTTTTCTAGATATGGCAATCGTGAGTGTCGGCTACACCCGACCGTTACCGACCGGCTTAGTGACAACCCTGAACATTCCCATTAAACATACATCACTAAGTTATGGATTTGTTTGTGTATGTAATACCTTGATGCTTGGCATCAAAATAAATACAAAAATCTTTAGCGTATATTGATTTCGAAGAAGAGAAAAACAATGTCTAAATGTAAAAATATAGGTGTTTTTTGAAATTTGGCAATATATATGGGAATTTTATTATGGGGTTTTCAAATAACCAAAAATAATCTGTAAATCAAAAACATCTTTTTGGAAAAAAATCAATTCTTTTCTTATCAATATTACACATCCTTTGCTATTTTGAAGCAAATCAATGCCGGTTTCCATAGCTGAGTTAGCCACCTTAAATAGAAAGGGAAGGAGAACACAATTTCCAGACAACGTTTCACACTTTACGTACCCATTTTGGTCCCAATCATTTGGCCAAGGTTGAACAAGCATATTAAAAAACAACCGCCCTATTTTACCAGCACAAACAAAAGTGACATGCGGAGATGTGTTGTGTGCAAGGAGCATGATATTTCAGGCGCTTATTTTTATGATGTGCTTTCACAGTGATTGACAATCAGCATTTTTCTGTGCTATTTCAGGCACCATACACAGTTGCTGCTTTTACTTCAATAGTTTAATTATGCATCATATTAGTGACCCATCACATCAGTCCCCATGTCGTTTTAAGTAAAATGTCTTGAAAAATGTAAATAAAATTAAAGGAAATGCTAAGCTTCTATTCATCGTATTTCATGATTCTTAAGGCTAGATTTCAATTATGAGGTATCGATTTAAAGCTTAATTTTTGCATGTTTTGATTGTGTTAAAATCAGACATTGGATAAAAGACCCCAAGAGGTGGTGTGTTTTGATGTGACGGGTCACATTAGCAACCTGATATTACCTTAGTGACCAAACACATTAATTACTTTTTTGGTTCCAAAATTGTACAATCCAACCAGCAAATACAGGGTGTCCCAAACATTTTGATACCTTTTTAAAACTTCATATCTCCAGAAAATTAACTCACAGTACAACACTGAAAACATATCTAGATAGAGAAAACTTGTATAATAATTTTGTAACCACAAACGTGTCCTAATTTCTGAGGCGTGGTTGTAAACAGATGATGTGTAAGCCAAGAAACAAGTTTGCTAAAAGTGTTTCTATTTGTCTATTTCAATTGATGTTCGTACCTTGTTCATGCGTTAACACTTTCCACACGGCAGGCATATGCAGACGACATTCCAAAAATTCACAAAATGTTTAAAAAATGTTGCAATTACTATATCTATTTCGGCATGGGATGGACCTCGTGTGCACACGCAAATAGGTGCTGCTGGTCGTATGATTTTGTATGGTGTAGTGATGTTAGGGTTATTTACATATTATACATCACATTATAAATGAAAGTACAGTCCAACCCCAGTTATCCTACCCCCTTTCATCCGGATAACTGTTATTCGGCTGAATGATCCCAAAGAAAATCAGGGTTTTTTACAGCCTAGTCGGCTTATTTTCACACTCTGAAGCATTTGAAGGCCGTCTTTTGAAGTTGGAAGTGCTGTTTAGTGCTTACATAATAAATTGTCACTGTAAATAAATATCCCTCATTCAGAACCCTTCTATTGTCCAAATTTGAGTGCTTCAGGACAGTCAATGCAGAATTACACATAATTCGCTTATCCAGATTTTTCCACTTATCCGGCCATTGCTTGGTCCCATCATGTCCGGATAACTGGGGTTGGACTGTACAGTTCTACAGTTCGGAAAACTTTCTTCTGTACTGTAATTCAGCAACACAGAAAAGTTGTAATTGTAAGTTTGGTATTAAAATCATTCTACTACAAAGTCTTCTCTATCCAAATATGTTTCCAGTTTTATCCTGCTAATTTTTTTAAAGGAGATACAAAGCTTTAAAAAAGTATCAACACTTTCAGGACACCCTGTAGTGTATAATTGATGACCTACCTGTACAGCGGATTATTCAGTTCCCGATTCATGACCATGGCCTCGAACATGGGACCTTCACGCACCACAAACTCTATCATTCGATGGATGACTTGTAACAAAGGTCTGAAAAAGAAAGTTAACGATATCCTTGCCGGTCTTTGCCCTGCAAACACTCTATCTATACACAATATGCACACATACCCGTGGCACCTCAAAATTGCAAGTACCATCATTACCACTGAACAAAATCATGTTCATATTAAGCACAGTATTTTCTCTATAATGGTTAACACAAAATACAATTGTTCGACAACTCAAGGGTGTCCTTGATATACTAAACAAAAGCAGATCATAGGTTAAAATCTGTCATTGTCTACTCGGGTGATCAAATTGTGCAAAAAGGTCAGTGCAACATTAAATGGTGGATATGCTCCCTTGAGATTACAGCGTCAATTTATTCGAATCGGTAAATTCGCTCTGCTGATTGGCAAGTTTGTATGTATGGATTGGTTTTGATATGAGAGCTTATAAGAGTGTCCAAACCTAATTCAAGAGCTCGAATATGAGCGAGTTATTAATGTGACTTACTTTTTTTTACATACTGAGCATTTAAACCGGGATTTAATGAAATAAGTACAGAACAAATCTACACAATGGAGAGAAATTATGCAAAAGTATCCTGAGATGCACGATGTTATCACGTTACAAAAGAGAGCGTATTTGTTTGGATATAACATAAATATTTGACCAATGAATTGTTTGCTGGGTTTACGCAGACAGTTTCTGATGATCGCTTGGTGATCGGTCAGTTTCGAGTGCCGTCATAAGTGAGCCAAAATCGTTATGTGCTGACAAATTAATAAAGTCCTGTAGCACGGTTTTGTAAAGGGTCTCCATGGAGGAATCAGTGATTGTATGGCACGCGTCCAGTCACATGATACCTGGGATCAAGAGTTTTGCGCTCAAGACTACTACACGCAAGTAATGCATGCCTGGCTTTGGTTCTAAGTATTGTATCATTACAAATTGTTCGTACCCAAAGAGGCACCCACCCCTTTGACATTTAAAGAGAGCATTATGTAAAAGATGCAGCCTATAAAGGTCTCGGCAATTGGTAAGTGGCGGCTCAGATCATGGACTGTACATATACATTGGTGTAAATAATACTGGGTCTTACCACGTGCCACTGATGTGTCTCCCTTTTGAGATTTGGTTGTAACGAAAAGTGATTTTGTTGTTGTTGTATTACAACTTGCTGCTTTGGGTCGTAACAGATTTTTTCGGAACGAATCGAGGCCTCACAATTTATGCCAACAACAACCCTTAGGCCCCCATGTTACACCTACACCAGTGCATAATAACATGTCATGTTATGGTGGTAAACATATATCTTCTTTTTTTTTACCCCGATTCAAACCTTGCCCAAACGTCTGTCCGGAGATGAACCATCATCATATTCAAGGTGTACTGAAATACCATTCAGCTTCATAAAGCCACAATAAATTAGGGATAACAAACAACCATTGACTTTAACGAGTTGTTCTACAGACTGTGCGTCATTACCCATGCCATACATATATGGGAGAAGATAAAACGTCCTGCTGATGAGACTACGGAGTGAAGTCATTGAATAATACAATTCTCGCTGATCCAAGTATAATACTTGCTTTGCTTAAGGGGGGACTTAACAAAGTTTATTTTTATTTTTTGTGAGTGCTGTAATTATTGAACTATGACTCAAATGTATACAAAAATACATTTTTGGAAAGGAAATGATTCAGAGAATCCAAATTTGGCATCAATTTTGACCAAAAATGTTGATTTTTTTTGTTGAGATTTTGTTGACCCTTTTTTTTTTGACAAAGCTAACAAAAATAAGTTTGAGTAAAAAATGCCCAAGTCGCTAGATGATGATGTTAATTAAAGACACTAACTTAGGGACAATTTTTTCTTTTTTTTACCCAAGTTAATATTTTTTGAAATTTTCACTAAAGAGTGCCAACAAAAAACAACAACATTTTTTCCCACTTTTTTGGCACTTTTTGGTTTGATTTGGGCATTTTTTACTCATAATTATTTTTAAAATTTGACACCAAATTTGGATTCTCTGATCTATCCCCTTCCAAAAATGTATACTTTTATATTCATTTGATTAATATTTCAATAATCACAGCACTCACAAAAATCAAAAACTTTCTTGAGTCCCTCTTTAATAGGACACACATCATACTCTAACTCAAAATCTCTTGGCATGCTATACCCAATTGTCCCAAGATACTGATAAGGGGGTCATCCATAACTCTTTTTAAGAACTTTATGATACAGGTGCTATTTATTACATATGCAATCTGTTATCCATCATACCCTATAGAGCAAGCATGTGCAACCTTTTCTACTACCCGGGCCTCTTTGTGATTTTGAGATCCATTCACAGGCCGCAGTGATTTTTCGGACATTCCAAAACACGTCAGGAGGAGGGGTAATAGGGGAGGGGAAGCTTAGGAAGAAAAAATGAGCTAATTTTCGCTCATTGAATAACCATTCACAGGCCGCAGTGATTGTCGAATATTCCAAAACACATCCGGAGGAGAGGTAATAGGGGAGGGGAAGCTTAGGAAGAAAAAATGAGCTAATTTTCGCTCATTGAATACCCGCTTCTCTTCGTGTAATTTCCTCTTTTGACTCGCTGTTGCTACTGCAAGCGCCATTTTTAACACGCAATCATCCTCGAGTTATATTTACTAAATGCAGCGCGTCACCCTACTAATTATAAGGGAGCCCACCACTAAATCAATCTGCCATTTGTGTAACCTAGGGAGTTCCGGTTAAAACAGGCCGCATCAATGGGAATTTTGGGATTGCTTCGCGGAGCCGCAGATTAGAGGCCGGCGGGCCACAGGTTGCACACGCTTGCTATAGAGCTATAGACACTGCCAGAGTCACTGACTGTGAACCGGAAACATTTATTAGATGCCCTAGGAAGGCCATTTGGACAGACACTCTGGACAAAGACAACAGGGTCTTTAAATACACAAGATGTCTCCCAGTGACCACGTTAACATTAGCAAAATATCAAAAGTTCACAAAATATTTCACACAATTTTTGGACTCTCAACTGTAAAAAACATGTGAAGACTTGAATTGTGTACAGGGGAATATGATAACATGAGTATGCAGAGGAATCCAATGGGCAACTATTCTGTTCGATGGTATCATTTCAAGGCGGGGATGGTGCAATTTGAAATGTTTTGACTTCATGTTGTTTGTTGTCAACGGCATGTGACGTCATTCCAGGCCGACCTATGGATCAACTTCTCAAACCACGTCCATAATATCCCTTATTTCAGCCACCAAGGGTGTAAGGGGCGGTGAAACAAAAGTGAAACTACAAGACTTTCAACACAAAACTCCTAAAATCAAGTTAACCAATAATTCAAACCACCTCAAAGTGAAACCAAACCAAACCTACAAAACTCTGAGATTTCAAAGACAAATGTTCCTAAAACATAAACTCTACCATTCCATATGCAAGATGAGCAGGATAAAAGACATGTTTAGAGGTTAAGTCTGGTGTGCAATGATGATGTATTTTGGGTGGCGCTTCTAAACTTGAACATATGGGAAAAATTGATGTTTCCTAAAGCTGTATTATAAAACCAATTTTACAAGCTTCCAATTCAGACTACCGTAATATTTGATTCTGGTTCGCTCAACACTTTCCACGCGACAGGTGACTGCAGACAACAGTTGCAAAAAGTTCACAAAATGATAAAAAAATGTCAAAATAATTAAATGTCATTGCGATATTTGCAATCGCCAACAAGAAATACATCAACATAAGTACAAACATGCCTAGTATTGTCTATGTAGAGATAGGCTTGGAAAATTGAGAACATTTTCTGAAAAGAACTATTTTGCATATATGGAATTCAACCAATTGCCACATGGAAAGTGTTAGTGACCGTCACCAACAAAGAGATGTTACCAGACTTGATGCATAACAACATGATGATTGAAGATGAGGAAGGGGTCAACCGAATCTTTCCCATCTTCACAATTCTTAAAGATGGCGGCCAAATTGAGGGACATGGGGACCCAGTCTAAGGAAGGGGAGGAAAGAGCGGAAGAGCATGACATACAATCTTGGGCCAATATTACAGGAACTATGTGTGTTTTAGCTGCAAACAGCTATTTTAAGTCACACCTACCCAAACACCATTTGATATTCTAATGTAGTCATCACATATTTGACTTCATATTATGAAAAAATGATTGACCCTAAGAAAATAGACCCTGACAAAGAACAAGAAACGGATCAACAAATTCTGTATCAGTTGTGAGAGTAAAGGACGCAATCTTTGTAAACATGAAAGTAGACTTGGTCTAATAGACAGGTCAAATGTATTCCAGAGTGACCCAATCTGGGCCCAATTTTGTCTTATGGTGATTGCTTTTTTTCTTCAAAATTTGAATATCCAAACAAAAATGGTTGTAACATGCCATCTAATATTAGGGTAGGGTGGGCAAGATTTTTTATTTTTTTACACTTTGAATTGTATATAAACTTTAAATTACTAAAGAGAGTCAAATAAATCACAAAATATCATAATGCCGTTTGCGATCGTCAGATTTGATGTGTACTGTATTCCTTTTTGATGAGGAGCACAAAAGATCTGTTTAAAAACAAAATAGTATCGGATGGGTTACGCCAATAGTTAAACCAATGTGTTGCCTATTTGAACCGTACACATAGTTCAAGTGCAGTCAGTATCCCACATTTGGAGAAATTTCACTTATTTAAGGAAACATCTCGCAAGTCTTCTATTTTGCATTCCAAAAAAATATGGGCTCTCTTCTTCTACACATATCGCAAGTTTGATGGAGGAAAGTGAATTTGATCAAGTCGCATACCTTGGAGTTAACATAGAAATAATATAGCACAGTCATACGGAGTTAGTCCGGTGTAGGATTTATAACTTAGTTCATGATACGAATGTGTTGGAACCACAACAGATCAGTTTTGTATCGACATCTCACAACGTTTTGAGGTAAGTATAGCGTTCACTTTACATACTTTGTACAAGTTAATAAAATGTTCAGGGAAATCAGACGCACAATTTTCACCACTTTTAGGGAGAGAGCTATGTAAGGTCTCTTGGTCATAAATTATGCGTTTTTATGTCCTGAAATTACTGTCTTGAATAACCTTATCTAGAAAATGGATCAAATTCAAATTCAAACCATTTTTTCAGTACTAAATCTATATTTTCATACAAGGGGCGGGCGGTTAAACGAGATTTTTTTTAAAAGTCATTCATTCATCTGTGATCTTGATAGGTACGGGAAAAATATCAAAACAAACAGTTTGGACTTGCCCGTTTAGTTTGATTGAGGCATATAACTTAATTCAAGCCCATACTACACCTGTTGTCTAGGCACTAATCCAAACCTCCCCACCCCTCCTTATAGGATTAGATTAGACCATATGTTATTTGTGTTGATCTGTACTGGAACAAAAAGGTCTATATGCACCTACAATTTACATGATGTATATATTTACTTATTTAAGGCAAAATAAAAGGTTTGTCTCAAGAGTTGTTCAGGGGGAAAAAAGCTAAAGCTAGCTTTTTTTCATTATTATCTGCACAAAGTTTAATAAGTGCAAACAGAGAGGGGAAAAGTCTGAAAACTATTGAAAAACAGCATGGAATTTTAATACAAGGCACTCTAAAATGGCCTAAAAATAAAGAAATTTGAGAATCCAAATCAATGTACAAACAGGTGATCGGACAAAAGGTATGCCTGAAACTTAATTCTGTTCGAAATCAGCAGTAACACTTACGCCCAAGTATTATAGTTTTATCAGCTCCAAATTGGGGACGCCTCCTTACACCAGCGAATGAACACAGAAGGACGCGAGCTCGCATGAAGGCAAGAGCGCACTGTGCATCATATGCGTGACGCGTGCATGCGACCAAAACCGTGTGCGTGTGGTCATAATCGCGCGCTTACGCTTGGATTACTTTTGCGCATAGAGATTAAAAACCGAAACCTTTCTCGCCAATTTGGAACTGATAAAACTATAGGCATTCTCATTTCTTAGACAAACCCTTTTATTTTTGCCTTATAGGACATGATGAAACAAAGTCTGCTTATATGGGAGTGAGAACAATAAATAGAAGCTATAACTGGTAACCATTGTTAATCATTGTTGAATACTGTGTGGCGGGCGCCCTCTGGAGGAATCAAGTTCTAATCTCTCAATACATACCTGGTTTTATGGTAGGTGGACCAGAGATGATGATAGCATTGGTAGAACCTTAGGTTTAGTAGTTTTTGCGAGTCATGCCCGGGGTGGGATATAATGCTAGCGATATACAGTTGGCCGGCCGGCCATTGGACGGCAAGAGACGCCAAGATAGTGATTGAGTCAAGTTTCAGATAGGTTGATGACTTTTTTGTGCCCAATTTTTTCCAAATGTTTAAAAAATGTTCACAAAAATGTTCCTAAATATATTTCTTTTCTTCTTTTCTTAATAAAACAAAACAAAACAAAAACGGGTCGGCTGAACTCTTAGAACAGGTTGGAGTTTTTTGTCCCATTCACACAAAGTTCTGAGATAGTTACGCTAACATTGGCCCACGTAGGTATGACTCGCAAATGTTGAGCGTTGGTCTCGTAAACGAGATCTTGCAACAAGCGGATACCTTTCTGTCGGAATAACCACTTTAACAACGGCATCTTTTAGGGTCTGGTCGATGGAAAGAGAGAGGGGTGACGAATAGCCAGAAATAGAACACAAAAAGTGTCAGTATCATTACGTAATGGAAAGCCATAAGTGTCATAAATAAGAGATTTATCAATATATGTAATGGAATGTCATATGTGTCATAAATAATAATAATTAGAGATTTATCGATTTATGCCAATGGAAAGCCATATGTCATAAAAAAAACAATGAGGAATAGCAATTGTAAACAAAAAATTCAAAAGAATTGACAAATTGCAAAAATTGTAACCTATTATTTTCATCTGAGAAATCAAGTCTCCAAGGTGAATAATAATAATGAAATCATCTATCTTCCCCCGGATTAGGTCAAACGACAGACGAGCACAAGGTTTAATCCGCAGGCATTAGGTTCAACAATCGTTGTTGTATTTACTACAAAAGATACAACATCAAACTGAGGCATATTGTGGGTTGGTTGCTTTGCATCTTGGGTAAAATAAACTGAATTTTAAATTATTTTGGATTCATCATTGTAATGATTTTACAATCAGTTACGATCTTGAGCACAATTAAAAATCACCTAAAAAATACATGAAAATGGGCTAAAATGGCCAAAAACAAGCTGATATTAACAGAAAATGCCGAAATTTGGACAAAAAAAACAACTGAATTCAGGTTTAAACCCGAAAATGTGCATAATCTGTATAATATCAAAATAATTTTTCTGACGGAATATCCTGATAGAAAAGATGTTCAAATTTCTTGGTCTCTTCGCATAAGCTGAAAATTGTTATCCCTACGTTTTATGTTTTAAGTTTCCAATTTTGTTTTATAATTAGTATTTACAATGACGACCGAATATAAAGAGGGACCAATACGTATTAGGCAATGAGGGAAGTACGATACTATATATCTACTACTGGATGACAAGCATGCTGTATATGCATAGACTCATGATCACAACAGTTTTCTAAAATGCTACCGATTCAACTTTTTTTAACACAAAATATAAGTTGCCACGGACACTTGTACAATGCAATTTTCCTCATATTTACAAAGAGAAATATTGATAATTGAAGAAGGAATGGCTGTTATTTATATATCTTGATTGGCACGTGAGCCATCTTTCTGATGCTTCTACGATTGTGAAAAACACTTTGAAAAGTGAATCTTCAATATCAACTGAAATTCACTATTATTTTTTCGCACCACCTTGCATAAAATAAGAAACCCAAAATATAATTGTTTCAATACCGAAACATCCAAAGCAGTACTTTTAGTCAAGTAAAATGCAACCTTTTTTTCGCAGGATAAACAAAATAAGACAAAAATTGTTAGTGTCCGAGGCATCCTATATTTCGTTGAAACACATATTGTGTAGGATCATTGTATGAAAGGCTGTAGTGCTGTACTTACTGTGGGTGACTGAAACTTTGTAACAATATGGAGAAAAAAAGGGTTTAAAAAAAAAAAATGTTTTGTAAGAGGATCAGTGATGGGCGGATAAAGTTCAACGATCAGCTACCATAACGCCCCATCTTCAACCAATCAACGGCTGTATTGTGTTCATATACAATAAGCCTTTGATGTTAATTACTTGACCAAGATGCATGGTGGGAAAATAGAAGAAAACTTTAGGTGTATTTAAATCATGAATAGAAACATTAATTAAGTTTGTTCTTATGACAATTTGATACTGATATTAATGAGACAATTAGTTGGTGATAGTTTGCAAAAAAAAGTTTAAAAAAGAAATTTCATATGACTTTGCTATTGCGTTTGGCTCCGGAAACAAATTAAGAAATGTAGTCCAATTCAAGATGTATCTCCATCCGGCCCTTCAGCATGTATAAAGCAGTACTTACTTTGCATAACATTTGGTCAGTCTGCTCTAAACATGTTCAAGGGCCAAAAACACATCCATCAAAACCTTGCAAGTGTTCTCGCCCCTAAACATGTATAAATATAATGAAGCATCACTTCCTATGCGTAACCGTTAGGCAGTTTAACTTCATACATGCTGAAGGGCCGTAAAAACATACAAGGTTTTGACAGAATAGTGACGTTATGATGAAATGTAGTCAAATTTCAGATGACGCACGAGCCAGATCTGTTGTACTAACCATTGGTTTCAGTGGTACAAGCCAAATTTAATAACAACAAGAAAGTCACCAAATGAATAGCCTTTAAATGTAGTGATTTAAATTGGGTAGAGGAATATGGAAAACCCTGTACATCCCACCAAATTATCGATGGCCATTTAGTTACCAGTTTCAGTCTGAATACCAAAGTGCACTACAGCCCAACCATATGGCTCCCCTGTTAATCTTGTTGCACTACGCTTCACTTCTTGCAATGCTCAAAATCAAACACGATTTTTTTGCTTGTGAACATTTACACAAGAGGAAAAGAAGCATGCTCCAAAGTTTATTGCGCGCAACAAGATACATAAAGATGCCATTTGGTTAGTGTTTCTAGTACCACAATCACAGTGTTTTTAAAATTTTAAAACAAACCAGCGTGAATTTCCGTTCAGTTACCTTCTTTGTCTCATGGTCCAGTTCGTCCATAAACATCCCCGGCTGCGGTCTCTTGGCGTTCTTGTCCTTTGGCTGCGCGTTGAACGGAAAGCCGGAGGGCGGAGGGGGCATTGTGAGCTCTAGCATGGCGGGTGGTATGTACACAGGATGGGGTGGGAGTGGGACGGCTTTGCCCCACCCCAATTTCATTTCAAAACTCATCAGTTCCCTGCCTGTGTATGAAAGAGAGAGAGCATTTTAAATATTGGGTTAACTTTCCTAAAGTGAAAAAATGTGAAAAGATGAATCTAACGGACGCAGGAATAAATCACACCAAATATCAGAAAACTGATACACTAACCCTAACCTCCTGAGTCACATTTTGAAGATTTTTTTTTTCAACAACAAAAACGCGAACAAAAAGAGTGGCGCCGCCACCGGGGCTCGAACCCACAACCGCTCGGTTGCGAGACGAACGCTCTACCAGTGCGCCACGGGGGCCAACCATACTCGGGCAATTGTATTGGCCCGACTATGTAGCCTGGGGCCATTATTTCATCGAAAAAGTGCCACGCTAGCTGGCACAGACAGACTTTACCGTGGACATTTGCGGCATTGAGGATGGTTAGGGCTAAGAGGATTGCTTGAAAATGTAAAATGTCAAGAATAAAAAGCAAGATATACCAAGCTGGTGTGGGGAAACAAGCAATAACAATGAGTGATGAAACAGTGAAAAGTACTAACGCAAGCATTGGGAATTTCTGTGAACTAAAAACAAATACCAGTACAACACAGATATGCACTGGGACGAGCAATAAAAATTGCTGTGCAATAATAAAACAACAAAAATAATGTAACAATTAAGACCGACGTTTTCAAGTGGATATACCACCCTTTCATCAGAAAGATAAATGGGTGAGATTTCTGTTTTTCGTGTTGCTAATATGTGACGTGTTCTACCAAAACCAGACGGAATTGGGCAGAGCTCCAAACTGAGAAATAGCCCAAAACATAATTGGGGTGATTTTTTGGGGAATTTTAGTTTCTGGTAAATAACTAATCTTCAGAGTGTTTAAAACAATATAGTGAAAGATTCAGATTAAAAAAACATCCTAAATGTATGTTTCAGTGATTTAAAAAGATCCTATTCTAGTAAAAAGCCTAGTTCTAGTAACTTTAATGGGCGATTATCTCAGTTTGGAGTTTTCATAAAGACCGTAAAAGACGAACTTGAAAATGATGTAACTCCGCTTTGGGAAGTCCGATTAAAAAAAGATAGGTACCACTGTAAAGCTGAAGATCTCTAATTTAATAATCAATTACTAACTCAATTTTGATATCTTGCCCAATTGTGTCTGGTTTGGGTAGAACACGTCACATATAATTAAGAGAATACACAGGTCTGCCCATCCATTATCACACCATGGTCCGACAACCAAACCACAATTTCCATCATTTATAGGTCAATAAATGCGTACGCTTTGTTTCGAGAGAAAATAGACAAATCAATGCACGCGCGCTGATGTTGATGTGTGAATAATGGCACGACCCTGGGGAGTGCTATTGTGGCAATTAGACACTCTCAACACACTTTCAATGCACTCTGCATATTCTAGTTCTCTGCTTTTTGATTGGTTCAACACTGCTATAGTTTAATCGGTTCGAAATTAGCGAAGCCTCCTTACCGCAGCGAATAAATAAAGGAAGCGGACGCGCATGAAGGCAACACTGTCCATAATATGCGTGACGCGTGTGTGCGACCAAAACCGCGTGTGCGTGTGGCCATAATCGAGCTTGTACGCTTGGACTACTTTAGCACGCGTACGGTAGAGATCAAAATTGAATAATGCTTGCCAATTTGGAACTGATTAAACTATAAGAGTGTATGAATTATTATCGAGACATTTACCAAAGAAACTGTTATGGGTTGGATTTCATTTTTTTTCGCTGTTATTTAAAGCGCAAAATCGTCCTACCATTCAGAGCTTTCAGCGCCCTCTCTGCGTCCTTTCTGTTCATGTATGCAACAAAGCCACAATTCCTATTCCTCGCTCGTTCCTCGTCCGTTCTTGGCCACATAATTTTCACGCTGGCCAACGGTCCGTATTTACCAAAGTCTTCGCATAACATTTCTTCGTTCATCTGAAAGAGTGATAATAGAAAATTGTGTATGGATGGTGCATGAGCTGATCATCTACCTTTCAAAAACGTTAATATAAAATTAGTTAGTAAACACATACAACTAACTCAATCAACAAATGTTATTTGAGTTACAGCCAAAAGCTAATAATCAGGAAAACGGACCTCTCAGGTAGGGTCGGTCAGTTGGGCGTTCTGGGTTTGTTTTTTTATTTTGGGAATTTAGGGGGGGGGGGGGAATTTTCCAACATTTTTTGACATAAAAATTCCAATTAAAAAATTTAATTAATGTTAACAAAAATCCCCAAAATTGTTCTAATAAACCCAAAATGAAATGAAAATGTGAATAAAAATGGGTTGGTCGGGTCGCAAAATAGGTTTTTCTGTGGCCTAAAGGGATGAGGAAGGAAGCAATATTTGAGCAATAGAGGGCGCTGCAATACCAATAGAGTAGACTCTGATTCCTTTGCAAAAATATGTTTAAATGTATTTTCAAATATTGTTCGTATAAATCAGTTGATGTAACAAAGATAAACGATAAGAAACGTAAAAGTGTAATTTTGACGATGCTCCTTTTTTTTAAATAAATTTAACACCATCGATTCTGTATTTTGTAAATAATATCTAGTTAGATTCACAGTCAGTTTTTCCACCATTTAGTAGATGCCTGGGGCTTTAAAGTGATGTCTTTTCAACAAGTTTTGCCAGTTTTTTTGCTTTTAGAACCCACAAATATACACCTAAATCTAGGGGATTTGCTGCAGAAAATAGAACCAAGGGATCACTTACAACTCATTTTAGGCGGTATATCACAGTATATCTTACATGTGTGAATCCGCCCATCCCCATGGCTACCCCCCACCCCCAACTCCCATCCCCCAACCCATATATGGTAAATGACCTTACCTTGGGATTAATACTACCGAGAAAGATATTTGTTGTTGACGGGTCACCAAAGTCATGTGACCCTACAGCATAGTCTTCCATTCCCACTGCAAAGACAAATTGTACATACGATACGGATGTTAGTGAGGAAATACTCTGAGATACTCTGATGACTTTTTGTCTCAAAGCTCTTCAGCTTCAGTGCGGAATGCGGTTTTTTAAAGGTTTTTTAATTTATTTTTTATAAATATAAAATATTGAAATCCTTGTAAAAGTGACCTTTTTGTATTTAAAATGATGTGATCAATGAAAATCTGAAAAATCGGTGAAACTTAGGGATTTTTTTTTGGGGGGGGGGGAATCTGTTTTTCTTCTTCTAACGCGCACCAATTAACAAACGCGCGCGGGAGCTTTGAGACAAAAGGGTTTTTTTAAATATAGTCTAAGGGTCATCTTTTATTTTCGCCATAACAGGGAGGTAGGGGATAAAGATTTGACAAGGCATACATAACTTAAATGGCTATTTTGAATGAGTGAGAAAAAAGAAGAACCCTCCTCCCTCCCCTGCAACAAAACATTGAAAAAGAAAATTGACCCGACAGCATAGTTTTCCATTCCCACTTCAAAGACAAATTGCACATACGATAATGATGTTAGTGACGAAATAGTCTGAGATACTCTGTTTTTTACTTAATTAAAGTCAGAGAAAGACGGTTAGAAATTCAGGATGACTATCATTCAACTATGGTCTGACACTTCCCTCAATGTTGGTCAATTTATCTTTCATTCTGTGGGCATTGAGCATAACGTAAAACAAGCCTGTATTTAAAGTCCCTGAGCACTATCTGCCTATCTAACAATGTTAATGATTGGTTAATTACAAGATATACTCACTTGAATAACCAATCAAAATACTGCTTTTAAAATGTTACACTCCAATCTTTATCAGCGATACAATTATTCTAACAATGTGTCTTATTGGTGCAACAAATGATGTATCCATCTCTCTGACCAATCGGCAGGTAGTTCTCATTCTAACTTACATGGTAATCTGAGATCTCCAGAGGGCGTAGGTGTCGGTGAGATCGCTTCACTGGGGCTATCAAACGGCTGATCCGTCCGCTGACGTTTGATACGGTGGCGCTCTTCTCGTTCTGCTTGAAGTCTGTGAAAGGGGTGGAGGGATATATAACACAAAAGTGGAGATTGTTGTCTCTCAAAATTTAATCAATACATTAAATTGTGAGTTGATTTTGTTTTGGGGATTATTGACAAACAGGTATTGTTTAGCAGGAGTCTGTGAAAGTTTCATAAAAAACAAATCAAAGGGTACTTCATCCTTTCAAGAAGGGTTGTCGGTCAGGCAGATGGACATTTGAGGTTGGAAAGGGTTTTGAAAATGTTGGGGACATTTTATAATTTCTCCAAAATGTTTATTAATTTCAAAATCCTTTCAAGCAGGGTACTGTAAAAGTGTTAATTTTTGCACGTGTAAATTTTCGCGCTTCGCACATTTTGAACAGTTTTGCTTTCTTTTCTTTTTGCGATTTTGAGCTTCCTTAAATAGACCTACATAAAATGAATATATTCGCTCGTTTTTATTTTTGCGCTTGCTAATTTTAGCACGAAAATAAATGTGGTGCGAAAGTTTCCACTTTTACAGTAGTCTGTCAGGCGGATGCACATTTCAGGTTGGAAAAGATTTTTGAAAATTTTTGGGGACATTTAAAAATTTCTCCAAAATGTGTATTAATTTAAAAAATGTTCCAAAAACAATCCTTTTTTGTAATTGAACAACCAAAATGTAATTCTCAAATGACCAAATTAAGGATCAGTTGGGCCAGTGGAACAGTATTTTTGTTATCCCCTAACATATTTTACTACTCAGTCCTTCACATCTATTCAAACTAGTGACATTTTCAAACCTGGAGACAAGAAATAACCCAGACCTCTCAGGTAGGGTCGCTCAGGCTGGGGATTTTTTTTCCCAAAATTATTTTTGTGAATTTTCAACATTTTTCAATTGTCAACACTTTTAAAAAGTTAAAAGTTCCAGAACAATTTCAAACATTTTCAAAATTGTTCAAAAAAATGCCAACAAATGTGTACAATTTCCCCCTCAAATTAAAGAAAATGGGTCAGTCACACCTGCATTGTTTCCCCGTGGCCTAAAGGATGTAAAAGAACTTGCCCAATTGTGAATATTTATATCGATGGACAAAAATCGATACTTACACTTTTAGTTCCTCTTTGAATATTTCAAGGTTACTCTTGGCTTTGCTCTGCTCTTTCTTCTTCTTGGCAATATCCTGGTGAGCAACAGAGAGGTAACGGTTGTTATAGTAAACGTTCACAGCTTAATTAACCGTAACATTGGAATCGGGGATAACGGTATCAGGGGGGTGGAAATGTGCGACTTGAGCGAGGAGAACTGGCGGAATTCGAACCCGGGTCCACCAGCATGGGGTCCTATGTGCCTTTGCCAGGGGGTCGCATGTCTGAATTCAACAATTCCATCCGGGGAGATAGACTTGAGGGTACCAATTCTGGCAGCATAGCATTGCTATTCATGGCAGGAAAAAGAGGAAAACTGCAAGCTCCTTGCCGGAAATCTCGGATTTGGAAAAATAAATAAAAAATAAGCTTATTAATTTCTTTTTTTAAATTCAACCAACAACAATCTTTGGTTCAAAGATCGTCAATAAACCCTTTCTTTTTGCAAGATCTAGGCCTATAAATTATGAATTTTAGAGATTTAATCAGCCTGTATGACATTGACCTCCTACCGCATCGCCCGGCATGTAAACAAACACGATCGAATAGGGAATCCCCAATGACGCGGCATGATTGCTGTCGGGTTAGTCCCGATTTCCAAAGCAAGGGAACTGTCGATCAAACATCGATCGATCTCAAAAACTTTGATCGTGATTGGTTGATAGATGTCACATTTTTCCCAGCCCTGTTGCTATGAGTATTGATTGCTGTAAATGGACCAACCCTTTGTGTGAATACGATGATTCAATTCTATTGCATGTGTTTAAAATATCTGGATTAGACTCTACTCAGTAATAAAATGATTTAAAGATTGATCTTCACTTCAGTGTGAATGGCTATGTTGTCACTAGCCAAAATTTAGTGGCGGTTAATTTTACTGACGGTGAACGGAGTAAGTGTAGCAAACGAAGTGCAGTGGATCATGGCATGGGGTCCAGAGGCCTTCTTAATGTCTTTTTAATGCACTTTGTTGGTACCTGCCACATCAGTTCTTATTTTATGAGGCAGTTTAATGATTTTATCTACAAATTGTTTAAAAAAGAAAAGAAAAAAGTGTCGGTCGGCAATCGTGAGTGCCGGCTACACCTGACCGGCACCGACCGGCTTAGTGACAACCCTGGTGAATGGGCTTATGTCTATACAAATACTTACCGGTCTGTCCGGTTTCGACCTGCGTTCCCTCTCCTTCCGCGCTTCTCTTTCCCTTTCAGCCCGATCCCTCTCTGCTCTTTTCGCTTGGATCGACTCCGAGATCCTGGTGGAAGGACGGTAAAAACTGCCAGTTTTGCCATCCGTTCTTTCCTCTGTGCGGAAAAATCAACAAAGAATGTGTCAAATGACGGTCGTGGTAAATGAGGACAATCCTGTGTAACTAGGAGTAGAGAATGCTATCTTCTTTTTCAAAGAGAAAGTGCCCAACATGGGTATAATGTTGCTAAGGGGGCAATGGCTATACACTATACCTTCTCTACCCCTGCCCAGTAATGACTAACTGCTTGCACCTTGAATGAAGTCAGAGCTAACCTAGTATTGGTACAAGCTTTATACAATGAGCCAAAAAAGAAACTTATATAAAAAAAGAAACTTACAAAATTTTAACAGATCACCAAATAAAATTCTGTGCATGAAAATGTACCAAATTTGGATACAATATTACTGCAATGTATTGCTTCAAATGGCAGTTAATAACCAATTGTTTGCTTCAATGACACAAGAGAAATGTGCACTGACCCTATGGTGATCTGTTAAAAAAAATTATAAGTTTCTTTTTTGGCTCAGTGTATGTATAAAGTCATCCGACGGCATACTTGATTAAAACTTTCTACTTATTATATATCGTCAGCTTAATAAAATAATTGCCTAAGTCATTTTTTTAACAAATTGAGATTTTTGCGTAAATTAGCTCTTTACCATGGGAGGCACCTATAGTTAAATAAGTGCCTATGTCAATATTCAACTCTAAATCATGCTACCAAATCAAAAGGAGTATTGCCTAGGCATATTTATTGCATTGCCTAAATCAAATAGTGTGACTTAGGCAATTTGGAGACTAACTATTTAAACAGTGAACAGTGTTTTATACGTTTAGAAAGGTTGATTGTAGTGCCAGAGTCTGGATGTATGTAAAAAAGGTAGAGTACTATTTTTTTCGAGTTTCGGGAACTTGTGCGTCAAGCAAAATACATATATGCCTAGAGTCAGAATTTTCCAAAATCATGCAATGACGAGCGCTTACGGGAACCCTGATGCATAGTGCTTTTACTTGTTTGAAATGTTTTCTCCGTTGATACAAATCGCTCTTCAATTTATCCCAAATGTCTTACCTCTAGTTTCGGGATTAATGATGCTCCCTCTAACAAATGATTTCTGTGTGGCTCCAACATCTTCAAATGATGCTACAAATTCCTCAAAGACTTTAGCTGTTTCCTTTTCTTGATTCTAAGGGATGATAAGTATGATAAGCATCAATTGTCATGGGGGAGCCTGTTCAACCCAACTACTCTTTTATTTAAAGGTTTTTTTGGTGGCAATTGGTGTAAAATGTTCCCAAAATTCCAAAATGTTGTGAAAAACAAAAAACACCCTACCTGAGAGGTCAATTTGTTTGATGCTTGCAAAATGTCTCTAGTGTCAGACATTGACAAACATTTTAGAAATTGGATTCTCTAGCAATCGCTAAACAAATTATGTCTCTTAGCCTAAACAAGGCGGTTCTCGAACGGCGCGTCTCGCCTGTTCATCAAAAGTGACTTGAAAGAAATGATGATGAAACATATGATACAATGTAGCACTTTGACCCCCGATGACCCCGAAAAATTAATCAACAAAAAGAACACACCATCCCTCTTCCGTCCACCAAATCCCATCAAGATAGGCCTTACTGATCTATTTGACCCCATATTTGACCCCCGATGACCCCGAAAAATTAATCAACAAAAAGAACACACCACCCCTCCTTCCCTCCACCAAATCCCATCAAGATAGGCCTTACTGATCTATTTGACCCCATATTTGACCCCCAATGACCCCGAAAAATTAATCAACAAAAAGAACACACCATCCCTCTTCCGTCCACCAAATCCCATCAAGATAGGCCTTACTGATCTATTTGACCCCATATTTGACCCCCGATGACCCCGAAAAATTAATCAACAAAAAGAACACCCCATCCCTCTTCCCTCCACCAAATCCCATCAAGATAGGCCTTACTGATCTATTTGACCCCATATTTGACCCCCGATGACCCCGAAAAATTAATCAACAAAAAGAACACACCATCCCTCTTCCGTCCACCAAATCCCATCAAGATAGGCCTTACTGATCTATTTGACCCCATATTTGACCCCCAATGACCCCCGAAAAATTAATCAACAAAAAGAACACACCACCCCCCTTCCCTCCACCAAATCCCATCAAGATAGGCCTTACTGATCTATTTGACCCCATATTTGACCCCCAATGACCCCAAAAAATTAATCAACAAAGAGAACACACCACCCCCTTCCCTCCACCAAATCCCATCAAGATAGGCCTTACTGATCTATTTGACCCCATATTTGACCCCCAATGACCCCGAAAAATTAATCAACAAAAAGAACACACCATCCCTCTTCCGTCCACCAAATCCCATCAAGATAGGCCTTACTGATCTATTTGATCCCATATTTGACCCCCAATGACCCCGAAAAATTAATCAACAAAAAGAACACACCACCCCCCTTCCCTCCACCAAATCCCATCAAGATAGGCCTTACTGATCTATTTGACCCCATATTTGACCCCCAATGACCCCGAAAAATTAATCAACAAAAAGAACACACCATCCCTCTTCCGTCCACCAAATCCCATCAAGATAGGCCTTACTGATCTATTTGACCCCATATTTGACCCTCGATGACCCCGAAAAATTAATCAACAAAAAAAACACACACCCCCCCCCTTCCCTCCACCAAATCCCATCAAGATAGGCCTTACTGATCTATTTGACCCCATATTTGACCCCTGATGACCCCGAAAAATTAATCAACAAAAAGAACCCACCATCCCCCTTCCCTCCACCAAATCCAATCAAGATAGGCCTTATGGATCTTATTTGACCCCCGATGACCTTGAATGACATCTGATGACCTTGAAAATTTATTCAGCAAAAAGAACACACCACTCCCCTTCCCTCCACCAAATCTCATCAATATAGGCCTCACTGATCTATTTGACCCCATATTTGACCCCGACGACCTCTGGTGACCTTGAAAATTTAATCAGCAAAAAGAACACACCACCCCCCTTCCCTCCACCAAATCCCATCAAGATAGGCCTTACTGATCTATTTGACCCCATATTTGACCCCCGATGACCTTGAATAACCTCCGATGACCTTGAAAATTTAATCAGCAAAAAGAACACACCACCCCCTTCCCTCCACCGAATCCCATCAAGATCGGCCTTACGGATCTTATTTGACCCCATATTTGACCCCGATGACCTTGAATGACCTCCAATGACCTTGAAAATCTAATCAGCAAAAGAACACCCCACCCCCTTCCCTGACATCAAGTCCCATCAAGATAGGCCTTACGGATCTCTAGATATCGCGTCACAACGCGTCTCAAAAGTTTTTAGCATATTTGACCCAGATGACCTTGTATGACCCCCGATGACCTTGAAAAATCAATCAGCAACAGAACGCACCACCCCCCTTCCCTCCACCAAGTCCCATCACGATAGGCCTTACGGATCTCCAGATATCGCGTCACAAAGGTATTTCTTAGCACACGGCTCACGGCTCACGGCGGACTCCGGACAGAAATAGTGATAACATAGTCTCTTTCTGATTACATCAGGCGAGACAAAAAGGGTGTTTGATTGGCCTAACATGACAAAAACAAATATTGATGTTTTAAATCATCTGCTTTGGGGACTTCAAATTGCCGAAAATGAAAGCAAACAGTCAAAAACTTTAATACTTTCAATTTTTATATATTTTTTTATATGTATTGACAACCGTTTCTGGTTAGACTAGCCATTGAACAAAGTGATCAATACCATAAACGGTAGAGCGTATAAAAATTCAGAGGTATAGACCTTCCGGAATATTATCGCTACTCTGAGTTTCATGGACAATCCCATACGGTCATTTTGTCCAATCGTCAGGCAAAAAGATGTCTCTCTGATCGTAGGCTTTTGACACATTGAAAATGAGAATACACAATCAATGGTGTTAAAACCAGCGATCAGAACAACAATATATTCCAAAGGAGATCTATACACATTAAGATATCAAAAGATAATCAAAAAGTGCTCAACTGATAAATCAGGAGCGTAATATGTATTGACAACCGTTTCTGGTTAGACTAGCCATTGAGCACTTTGTTGAGTAAAGATTTTTTTAAATATTTTTTTTTTTAAATTTAAATTTTTTTTCCTCCCTTAAAATAATTTTACAATATTCAGGGTCGGTGATGTATTTAGGGTCGGTCGGGTTAGGCCAATCAAACCCTTTTTTAGGCCTTAGTTGATGCAAAAACCTGTTGTGCAGGTGTGACCTGTCCCCAACTGACCCAGTTTTTTATTTTAATGGGGGAAAAAAGAGTTATATCGGCACAAATTTGGGACATTTTTACGGGGGAATCGGCCAAAATGTTAACAGATTTTAGTGATTATGTACAAATTTGTCTTTTGACAGCTTTATCCTGTAGTGTTGCTTAGGCCAAATTAAACATTATATTACAAGTTGCTCGCCCTAGTTTTTGAAGACAAGGAGGAGGCAGGGCTTTACTATTTATTATTTTCCGCTATTTTTATTCCAAAATGGCCACCATGTTTAATATGCACGCCATGGTATGGTTTTTGTACTGTTTGAGTTACTGATGCAATCTACATGCAATTACAAACAAATAAATTGTTTCATTTAAGTCCACTTAAAGCATGTTTCTAAATTCAGAAACAGTAAAAAAAGTGAGAGCCTAAAAAATAAAATAAAAATGATTTTTATTTTGCTTTTTTTTTCTAATAGTAAATAGTTAACAAAAGGAGGCGGGCGGGAACGAGCAACTTGTAATTTATTTTACTTGGCCTTATCATCGATAAAGGAAAGGTGGCAATAAAGGTCCGTCTTGATCAGGAGATATTTAGAACAACAATCTCACCTTTTTCTTTTGTTCCTCTTCAGCTCTTTTTGATAACTTCTTGCCGACGTTCATCTGGCCAACGCTGAAGGCCTTCAGCTTTGTTTGCGATATTGACTGAGTGCAGAAAAAGACATTTTGAAAAATTACTGTAATTAATTACATCTTTGGTGGTGAGGGAAGTGCATTGTAATATTGTACAAGCCAATATTTTCGCGTAAATATATTTTCGTGCATTTTGATATCATAGACATTTCGCAATTATTTTTTCGCGGGCGGCCTTCTGGATGCACTGCATGAATGGTGAAAACAAAATTTGTGCATGTTTTAATTTTCGTGTATAATCATTTTGCGCGGAAAGCGCAAAAATAAAATAAAACCACCGCAAAAATGTCAGCTTTTACATTATTCACTATTCAGGCATATTCATCAGGTGAAAAAATCTGAAATTCCTTGAAAGATTAAAAAACAGCAGACTATGACGCAAAATTGTCTAAATGTATGCTAAATAAAGACAAAAATGTCTATTTTGACTTAGGTTAAAAATATTGCCCTATTCCCGCTACAGTAAAATGACGACATGAACTGTCTATATTTTTTAGATTATTATTTCTCACAAGGGTAAATAATAAGCTTAAGTAATCAACTCTCTGGGGAGCTTTCTGGCAGCAACTTGCTTGCCTTTTGAACTGTCTATGCTTCATTTCGTAGCTATGGCCATGCGTTTTGAACTCGCCACCCAAAAATGGTGGTGTTGTTACGTATTTTCAAATTGTGTCACAATAGTGATCTGTTTAATTCATCATATCTCAGCAAAACAAAAAGCTATAGTCATGTTTTTGGTCTCATTTAAAAGCTAATTAATATGACTAACAAACCTGTAAATATGAACGATATAGCTTCTCAATTAACGAAGTTGTGGTTGATTGAATTGTGAACAGTCAAGGTGGAGGAGCGGGAGGAGGAGGGGGGGAGGAGGTACACATAAACTATATGGGAACGGGCGATTCGCGTGTGTAAACTTAATTAAATTCACTACTGCTAAAGTACTACAGGGGCTACACACTTGATTTTGGTCTTAATTTACAGCTAAACAATTCTGCTAATTGTTTTTATCATTTTGAACTCTTTAGGATTGGTTTAGTCTATAAAATACGAACCTTTACGTACGAAACTACCCGTTTTCATATAGAACACTATAGTAAGTATTGCGGATGTCTTCAAAATCTAAAAGTTGCTGTATTTTTTAATTACTTATCCTATCATAGTCAAAGTATACATTTCCTGAAGGGAAATTTGATAAAGAATCCAAATATGGACTTACTTTTTCAGTTGGGGTTAGGGCTAAAATGTTTCAGTTCAAAATATGTTGAATTGTAGAAAAAAAATAACATAATTTGGAACACCCTGTATTCTGAGATTAACAAACAACTGTGATTTTTCTTTCTATAAAGTCAGTAGGCTTCCCCCATCCTCTAACCATATAAACATTGTTTACTTTCAGTTTATTACTGTAAGTTAGTAATAAGCAATGCATTAAGTAACCCACTTTTTATCCGGAATTTATTTTTTCCACCCTGTATAATTTCAAGGTCACCCTGTATAATGAGTTGAAATGTGTATATTTAGATTGCTTGTGTCTTCAGCTTTCCAAAAATGTATACTTTTGCTAGTTTAGGGTTGATAATTGTGGAGATATTCTAAATTGAAACTCAATTGGGCCTAACAAAAATAAATGTTTGTTTCCGGTAACATGCTGACAAAAAAGAGGGTCGGTCGGTCGGGAAATTTTTTTATTTTACAAAAAAATTATATTTTAGATTCACCATGTATTAATTGCAAAGCTTCCGAATTTTGACGACATCGCAATCTGAACGCCAACTTTCGAGGCAAATTTCATGAAAACGTGCAATTTTTTGGGAAATGTGGAACAAGATTTGGATGGTCCGTACAGGGGGGGGGGGAGTCTAAGAATGGGTGTGCCCCCCTCAAATGTTGAAGATTTTCAACCCCCACGAATGACGCCATGCCATTTGGTGCACAATTTTCACACGGAATTGCCACACCACCCCCGTACAATTTTGTTTTTTAGTGTTTCTAGTTAATCATATTCAAATAGTCTTTGAGTCAATGTAGCATACTTGAAGGAGCTAAATTTAACATCTTATTTTAGATTTACACAACATACAGATAATGCACAAATCATGAACAAAAATAATTACCCTGAAATTGTATATATTTATCTAGAATATTAAATCATTATTCGGGTTTCAGCATTTTCATGTTGACACTAGACCGCGATGTACAGAAATCCATTTTAAGTTTGCGATTGCGGCGTGATCGACCTCATGGTCGAGATCTCGCGAGATTCGCTCAGCGTTTTACACCGTTTAAATCATGCAAATTCACACCAAGAGTGTACATAGGTTTACATTGGAGGAAGGGATTTCCCCACAACATCACATGTGCGGTAATCTCACGATTCTTTGCTGAAACCCGATCCTATCTCTTCTGTGTAGGGGATAGGGGATAATCGCAGCAGCTGCAGTGGAGCAACGTAAAACTGGGGATTTAATTTATTTTATTTATATTCGTACGGACGAACGGAAAGTAAAATCAGAATTGTTGCAGAATTCATGGAAATGGGTACATTCAAATTGGACCTTCGGGAAAATGGGAATGTAAAACTAAATGGGAATGTAAAATTTTTATTCTCTCAATACATTTCCGTAAATTTGGACTGAAAAATACGAACGGTAGGTAGAAAATAAATTTTATTTTTTCAAAATGTTGATAAAATTTGTACGGTCGGCAGGTTTTGAGAGGGTCGGTCGGGTTACCGGAAACAAACATTTATTTTTGTTAAGCCTTGGTGTAAAAATTCATAATATTTGTGATGTAACGCTAAGGGTGGCGAGTTCATAACGCATGACCCTAAACTAAAGTGAACTGCAATAATTGCTTGGCTTCAATTCAATGGTGGTATGGTTACATGGTAGACTCCGTATTTATAATTTAACTACCAAAACCCTTTTTCAGATCTAACAACAGTTGTGAGAGGCGTTGGCCGTTGCGTCCCCATCACATAGAACAGTACTCTTTATAAATAGTAGGGATACATCGGCAGTCACAGCGAGGCCACAAGACATGCGCATTTGGACCAACTTGGCGTCGGATCATATTACTAGCAAGCCTCGATTTAAGGACATGTGAACCGGGAGCAACTTTGTAACTTTTCTGACAAAAGTAGCTCCCGCTCATATACTTTGCTATGCAAAATTTGAAAACACCGGGAGCTAAAACTTGGCAACCGGGGGGCAAAAAACTCCCAGCTCCCACTTAAATCGAGGCTTGAATTTACTAGCGTGTGTAAAAATGACTTGAGAATAAAATAAAATGTGATATTCAAAACTGCTAGTTTCTGAAAGTTAAAGTCCAAAAAGTAGCATAACTTTCGAAAAACTGCATCGATTTTCACGGGACTTTTTCCCACTACATCCGCCATTTTGTCTGTTTTCATTTGATCTAAAAATGATCAAGGTCTGATGACGTCATCATCGGAAAACTTTGACAGACGTTCGGCCTCTCAATTCATTCACAAATCCAAGTCTGTGAAAAGTTTGGCCAGCCTCACAAAACACTGACGCCATAATGAGCTGCGCAGTACTCCAAAATAGCCCAGAGGGCATGCTGGCTGGTTGCTGGTGTGCTCATTAGCACATTCCATCCCTTTACCGGGGCCTTGTTGTGCAGTGTTCTATATGTGCCCATACTGAAGTGAAAAACTGCAATTTTCCAAGTAATCTAAATAATAATATGCCCGTCTTCCTTTTCAATTTCATTTCTTTTCCCTTTTTGTCTCCTCTTCTCCCTTCCTTTGCCTTACCAATTTTCCACTGCTGGGCACTGCCCCCCCCCCCCCCCCCTCCCCTACGATACTCATGAACATTATATAATTATAAAATTATACAAAAATGCTCCACAACTTAACTTGAACTCAACTAACAACTTGTCTTCACTCCTCCTCTTCAGAAATGTCAGATATCAAAATCATTGATTATTTAATTAAAGATTCTGTACATTTACCTTGTCCTTGTCAACCTATTTCAGTCCAAGAAAACTGACTTGAATTTATTCCCGCTACAGTACAAAAAGTTCTTCAATAATGCTAGTTTTCGATCGAGTCTCGACTCGACTCCTCGAGATCATGAGATTTTCATTCATCATCACATTCACATCATGTTTAGTTTTAGGATCACTAAATTTCACCTTTAAATAACGGTTTGACAAGATTATTCGTATTTCATATTCAGCTTGCATACTAAAAAGGTCCTTAAGATTCCATTAATGAATACAATCTACTTGTATTTCACGTATTTACCTTCATTGAGCCAGGCGCAATGCTCTCATTTCGAGGGGACCATGGTTTCTCCGCCATTTTGTGGTGTGGATTTGACCTTGCGATGACCTTTCTGCTTACGCGTGAAAATAGTACATAAGGTTGACATTATTATAAGGCTGACATTCCTATTTTCCAGTATGTTTTTGATAAAAAATATACCTTTTAAAGGGAATGAATCCAACAGACTTATAGGAAATCTCTGCTGCGCCAGGCAGGCCGCTTTCTTTCTCCCATTCAACCGCCATACATCGATAACAAGTAAGATAAAAGGCTGCTTTCGTGATTTCGTGAGTGACAACAGCAAAAACAACCTGGCATGGGTTACGACCATCATTTCATCATAAATTCTGAAGCCAATTATATAAAAAATAAATCTTACTAGTTTAATAATTTATTCTGCTCCTACATTGTAGTTGAGCACTTTATCTAGTGATGGTTTCGCCTAATGTAATAAAAATAAATCTACTATAGGCCTAGGCCTACAATGCCCGCGTAAACATATAAATTACAAGGCGTCCCATCAACATACCGAGTACTTGGGATTTTCATTTATGATGGAATGGGATATCCTCTATTTAGTGAACACAAACACATCTATAAGTGATTAAAACACATTTTAATGGTTAAAATGGCTTGAGCACTATCTGCAAATGTTCATGTCAACAAATTGTTTGGAGCACAGATGAATCATGAAAACACTTGGTGCATGCTATTAGTGCTGTACTTAACACATGTGTGCACCAAAGATCATGTAATATGCACTTAAAGGCATATTATGTGATATTTTCCAAGTAGCGCCCTCGATCATTGATTTTTACTATGAAAGCAGATCTTGTAAATTTGCATTTTTGATTACTTCAAAATCATGGTTTGAAAATAGATTGTACCGAGCGGTACAATCTATTTTTTCCAATTTTACTCTAAATTCACTCTTAAACTATGACTTTGAGGTTATTAGGAATCGTATCGCTCTGTAACTTGGAATATATTTATGATTTATGATCGGAAAAGTAAATCTGCAAGAAAATCTGCCTCCAATTTTTTTCAAGGATTGAGGGCGTCCCCTGGAAAAGATCACTATACTTTTAACAATGTTATAAAATTAAAACTATTAAAGGTAGATGTTCCGATTTTCAACTTGAAGTTTTCTATTCGACATGAAAGGTCATCCTCAAAAAAGTCGTATTCCAAAGTTTGAGTTGCATAACTCTATCTAATGGTTCTTATTTTAGACGCACAAGATGCCGCGAAATGTGCCCATTGAGTTGTACACAAACTTTATTGGTGGTTAACCACTTTTCGCGGTAATTCGATGTTATTTCACCGATTTCTTCGTAATCATACTGATTTGGACCGTCAAATTTCAGTATGTTAATCAGAAAAATATGATCTTTCATGAAAATCTCCATATGTTTGAGAAAAATCTGAGTTATGAAAATGTGATCGGGTCATCTACCTTTAATGCAGCAAGAGGTTAAAGCTCAATATTGGACTTCTTTATCAGCTATGTACGATTAATTGAGACAGCTTATAGTGTCTGGGGTATTCACAGTGTTCCTCGTTGATCCTAAGTACATTTTCGGCTAAAATAATGGAGTTTCTTTCAAAGTGGTGATGTAAAACTATATACACTTGAAACACTATCAATAGTCCATAGTTTTTGTCAAAAAAGCAAATGTAATGGGTGCAAATATAATGGGTGCAAATATAATGGGTGCAAATATAATGGGTGCAAATATAATGGGTGCAAATGTAATGGGTGCAAATGTTATGGGTGCAAATATAATGGGTGCAAATATAATGGGTGCAAATGTAATGGGTGCAAATGTAATGGGTGCAAATGTTATGGGTGCAAATATAATGGGTGCAAATATAATGGGTGCAAATGTAATGGGTGCAAATGTAATGGGTGCAAATGTAATGGGTGCAAATATAATGGGTGCAAATATAATGGGTGCAAATGTAATGGGTGCAAATGTAATGGGTGCAAATGTAATGGGTGCAAATGTAATGGGTGCAAATGTTATGGGTGCAAATATAATGGGTGCAAATATAATGGGTGCAAATGTAATGGGTGCAAATGTAATGGGTGCAAATGTAATGGGTGCAAATGTAATGGGTGCAAATGTTATGGGTGCAAATGTAATGGGTGCAAATGTAATGGGTGCAAATGTAATGTGTGCAAATGGAATGGGTGCAAATGTAATGGGTGCAAACCTGATTTGTCTGATTTAGCCAAACTTTTAAATGTTGTTTTTCTCAAAACTCCAAAAATGCACTTAAAGGCATATTATGTGATATTTTCCAAGTAGCGCCCTCTATCATTGATTTTTACTATGAAAGCAGGTTTTCTTGCAGATTTTGATTTTTTGATCATAAATCATAAAGATCTTCAAAGTAACAGATCGATACGATTCCTAATTACTACAACACCATGGTTTGAAAATACCACAACATCATGGTTTGAAAATAGATTGTACCGCTCTGGTACAATATATTTTTCAAATTTTACTCTAAACTCACTCTTTAAACCATGATTTTGAGGTTATTAGGAATCGTATCACCATGTAACTTGGAATATATTTATGATTTATGATCAGAAAAGTTAATCTGCAAGAAAATCTGCAAGAAAATCTGCTTCCAATTTTTTTTCGAGGATTGAGGGCGTCCCATGGAAAAGATCACATATACCTTTAAGACATCTGTGCTCCAAGCACTCGATCACGTTACCTGTTATCATTTCATTGGTCAATACATTGATGGCATCGCATTTCGTGATCTCTTTAGGCCAAAAAAAAGAAAAGAAGTTTGTCTCAAAGCTTGCGAAGGCTTCAAAATCGGGTGACGCGCGCTGTTTTTTGTCCTCCATTTTTTTTTTTTAAACTTTTTTTTTATTTGTGTGTCAATTTTTACTCTTATCTTTTTTTGTACTTAGTATTGTACAAAACAGTCATACAAAAAAGTAACCGACCAGGTAACGGTGCTGGTAACTCTATAAGTATAAAACTCTTACATACATGCACATATTACATTATAAAGTTGTTGAGACATTTTCCCCTCTTTAATTTGAGATATTGCAAGCTAAGAATGGTTAATTATTGAGGATTTTACAATCCCAAATGTAAGGTCAGTACGATTTTTCATTTTCACATTTTCTTTTAATTCAACAGCCTGAAATTTGATAAGTCGGGTATGTACAGGGGGTTTCCGTGCACCCCACATGACTAAACCAAACCAACTTTTTTAGGTGTCTTTTAGGGTCCTAAAACACATTTTAGATGTTAACAGTGAAAAAAACGAGATGCTTTCCAGATATCCAAGATGGCGTCCAAAATGGCCGCCAAAACTGGTCAAATCTCATAAAATGACATATAGCAATTAAATTGTATGATGAAAGTATAGTTTTAATAGTGGGATGTATGTAGTAGAACACTAGACACTCATATCCAGACATTTTGCTTTGTTAACACGCCTAAATCCAAGATGGCCGCCAAAAATGGTAAAATTCCATATATTGGCATATATAAACCAACATGTATGATCAGAGTATAGTTTTAACAATGGGATGTATGTGTTAGACCACTAGAAACTCATATCTAGTATTTTTACTTTGTTAACATACTTTAAAACCAAAATGGCCGCCAAATTAATGGCCAAAATGTGTCAAAAGTGGTAAAAATTCCATAAAATAGGATAATATCAACCGAAATGTATGATGAAAATATAATTTTAACGATGGGATGTATGTGTTAGACCTCTAGTAACTCATATCCAGTATTTTTGCTTTATTAACAAAGTTCAAATCCAAAATGGCCCCCAAAATGGTTCCCAAAATGGTTCCCGAAGTGGCTGCAATAATTGTCAAATTCCATAAAATAAGATAATATCAACCTAAATGTATGATGAAAATATAGTTTTAAGGATGGGATGTACAATGTATGTAATAGACCCCTAGTAACTCATATCTAGTATTTTTACTTTGTTAACATACTTTAAAACCAAAATGGCCGCTAAATGAATGGCCAAAATTGGTCAAAATTGGTCAACATTCCATAAAATAGGATAATATCAACCGAAATGTATGATGAAAATATAGTTTTAAGGATGGGATGTATGTATTAGACCACTAGTAACTCATATCTAGTATTTTTGCTTTGTTAACATAGTATTACTTAAAAATCCAAAATGGGTCCCAAAATTACTGAACAAATTGTTGGAATTCCATAAAATGGGATAATATCAACCAAAATATGTGATGAAATTATAGCTTTAACATTGTGGGGTATGTAATAAACAACTACTAGTAACTCACTTGGATAAGTTGATGTTAAATGACCTAAAACAATTGTTTTGTATTGTAAATGACCATACTATGTATATAATACCAATACCCCAAAATCTAATGGGACAGCATTCTGGCAGCCATTTTGGAAAGTGATACTGAATCAAAATTGTCACAGAGGTGGGCCTCATTTCTAAAAGCAATAGCTTAGCAGTTTAGAACATACTATTTGGTGAATTTGATGTAATATACACTCTGACAATATATATTTAGGACTATCATACACTCATGTAGACTATTTTTACATTTACAGCGGCAATTTTGGTGGCCATCTTGGGTTTAAAGTATGTTATTGCAATGCAAATATGAAGAGCTTTGTTGCAAAAGGGCTATGGTGTTTTTTTTCTTCAAAAATGAGTTTGATTTAGAAATGTATAGGGAAAAATCATATGTTTCAAGGAAACAAAGTCATTTTTTTCAAAAAGACCTACATCTCATTGTAAACAGCCATTGAAATTGTTGTTTTGTTGCAAAGGGCCTGTATCCAGAATTAAATCGGGATACAGGCCCTTTTGCAACAAAACAACAACTTCAATGGCTGTTTACACTGAGATGTAGGTCTTTTTGAAAAAAATGACTTTATTTCCTTGAAACTTATGATTGTGACCTATACATTTCTATATCAAACTTATTTTTTTTAAATGATTATAAATGATTTTTTTTGTGTGGTATTTTTTCTGTTTATGTACAAACAGATGGAGTTTTGTTGCAAAATGGCCTACATCCAAATTTTCAAAAAATTGTAAACATGATTTTAACAAAATTGAAAACTAGCACATATGAAATTTATTTCAATTTAAATTAGTATGGGGTGTACCTCTTTCATAGTCCATTCAGTTTTTCAATTGCTCAACTTGAATATTTAGAAACAGCTTTTTGACTTTTTCTCAATAAGAGCCAAAGTGGATGCAGGCCCTTTTGCAAAAAACCTCTTCATATACTATATCAGTTACTAGTTGTCTATGAGTTACTAGTTGTCTATTATATACCCCCCCCCCCCCTATGTTATATAAATTAAACTGTATTTGCATCATGATGCAAGTATATTTTGGTTGATATTATCCCATTTTATGGAATTCAAATACTAGTTGTCTATGAGTTACTAGTTGTCTATTATATACACCCCCCCCCCCCCCTATGTTATATAAATTAAACTATATTTGCATCATGATGCAAGTATATTTTGGTTGATATTATCCCATTTTATGGAATTCAAACAATATGTTCAGTCATTTTGGGACCCATTTTGGGCCATTTTGGATTTTTAAGTATGTTAACAAAGCAAAAATACTAGATATGAGTTACTTATGGTCTAATACATACATCCCATCCTTAAAACTATATGTTCATCATACATTTAGGTTGATATTATCCCATTTCATGGAATTTAACAATTTTTGCAGCAACTTCGAGAACCATTTTGGGGGGGGGGGCCATTTCGCCCCCGCCCCCCCCCCCCCCCCCCCCCCATATTGACGTCGTGTCGGTTGAGATTGGCACTGTCGGTTCATTTGACCAGAGGAATCATGGAATTATGATGGTCAAAAGTACACATATGAAAAAGAATCGTGCGCTACGCGCGCATAACAGTCACCTAAATGAAATATTCGCAGGAGTGTGCCAAATATGATATAACAACCCATCTTTGGTAAAATAATGATCAGCTTGCAATATAATATCACGTGATTTCCTTGGACTGTGGGGTAATACGTTGTCTTCCAAATATCTTAACATATTCCCAGCAAAGGAATCTGATCTTTGATACTGTTTGAATTGGTTTAAGTCGATTTCTTCAGGAAAAGAGGGAGTTTTGTATTCACGAGACTTATCTTTAGTATCTGCCACCCGTTTCCCATGTTGATATCTTAGATTTCGAATTACATTCACTGCAGGTCGGGTACTCGTAGGAAGCTTTTCTATAACGTCATCTGTCATTCCTTCCAGGTCGCACTCAACCCAACTTGAATCTGTGTCAGAATGTGTAGGAAGAATATTAACATGGCATGAGTTACTGTTACATGATATACAAGAATCGGAATCGGAATACGGTATTCTACTTAACGCGTCTGCATTACTGTTATTTCTACCTCTTACATGAACTACCTCGTAATTATACGATTGCAACCTGTTAACCCAACGTGCCAAACGACCTGTGGTTCGTTTTCGACCAAGTAACCATTTTAAAGCACAATTATCTGTCACAATTAGGAATTTAACACTATGTTGAAAGTAAGGATAATATTTCTTTATTTTTTTTACTACAGCTAGTGCTTCTATAGTTCTGTCGTTGTATAGTTTTTTCTGCATTTTGCAAAGCTCTACCACCATAACAAAATACCTTTTCTTCGCCATCATTTTTTTTGAGCCAAAATAAAACCTAAACCTTTCGCACTGGCGTCTGTTTGCAAGATAAATTGAGTACCGTCAAAACGCGGATATGCCAGAATAGGAGGTTCTATAAGATTCTTAGAGCATCAAATGCATATGAACATTCCTTCGTCCAAACAAAAGGAACATTCTGTCTATTAGATTTGTCAATGGTTCAGCTATTTAACTCATTACTCATTAATTAAGAATTGTTGAGGGTTCCTGCTATGATAGAATTGTGTATCAATATTATTTCTATCATTTAGTATAGAAAAACCCATTTTGAAAAAATTGTCCATTACTCCCTTTTGTCATGGTAGGGCAGTATAGTCCTTTACATATTTCCTAACCTATAAAACCCACCATATTATTATGACGGTACTTGTACCCACCGTGTACACACATAACCAATAATCACAGCAATAGAATGTAGTATATCTCAATTCCTTGCATTTATTCCTATCACATATAACTATACACGGTCATGCATAAACTATCCTACGCAAACAGGAGGAGACAAATGGCCCCGATTGCAGGTTATGACTTGTCATTTATAGCATAATTATGTGAGAAGTTGTATGTTTCTAAACTATACCATAATTGAATTGGAGAAAGAGCGCCACAACAGTAGGCCTAGAATAGTTGAGATAGGTTTCTGAACCATCTGTTTTTTAGCCGGGTGGAAAGAGTTAAAACATTGAATGTTAGAAATCCTTTCTGGACTGGACAGAAACCATTGAAAAATAGACCCGTGACTCCTCATTTTACATTCGCCATTAAAATTTGAACATCGAGTAGATTTTTCTTAGAATTAAAAGATAATTACTCCTGTCAGTCATTTATAATTTTATTTACTGTCAATAGCCTACAACATGATGCACGTAATTAAGGGTAGTGTCAACCCTTTCAAGCGCTGTAACTATTGAACTATGAATGTGATATATGAAAGTGTATTTTTTTGTAAATGAAATGAGTCAGAGAATCCATTTTTTGGTACTAAAAATGCTGATTTTTAAATTGTTGACCAAAAAATCACTCTTTTGTCTCAGAACATAACAAAGTCAGTTTTTGGTAAAAATTGCCAAAATTGCACAAAAATCATCTAAAGAAACGTTTTTAGGATCTTGTTTTTTTTAAACGTAAAATCTCTTAGTTTTGAAATGATTGACCAAAAAGTGCCAAAAACATTATTTTTGAGTTTTTGGGGTTTTTAGTCAAACAAATAATAAATCAGCATTTTGTGTGTCATTTTTTACCAAAAATGGACTCATTTCATTTACAAAAAATGTATACTTTTATAGACATGACGTTATTAGTTCAAAAGTAACAGCGCTTGATAAATGTCATCATAAAAGGGTTGACACTACCCTTAAAAGATCATTAAATATGTAAGGTTTCTTTACCGTTTTTGGTTTCTCTCTAGCTGCTCATCAAATTAAGTTTCTCTTCGAATCATGCTGAATACGTCATTACCAATTATTAAGACGCTCAGATCAGTTCAATGGTTTTGCGTAGTAACACTACCATAACATGCAAATGTATATAGCTCCTAAATATCGGGTTTGTTTGAATTTTGCATGGATAGAGTCTATCATGTCTATGGATAAGAAGCCGTTATTACAATTGCATGTGTATCAAATTCATACGAAGGTATAGGAACGAATGTGTGATAGATTATAGACTTGAGGAGACACTGACAATCACATTTTCGGCTGTGATTTTTTTTGAGAAACTAGCTGTTTTCCCAAATGGGTGTCTAATCAATCAAACACATGTACGAGTACCACATGGATGAGCCAATAAAAACGCACTTGTACAGAGAAGTCACCTGGACTAACGGTAAAAGGCGAGTGGATAACTCGGAATCCTCGTTTGGATCCTTGTCACACGTGGACGAGTCCACCCGTGTTCTACTCTTGCACCCCAACGAGATCGGAAAATGTCGCGAGAATCCGCTCACGGAGAAAGGCAAACGGATACAGCTGGTGAAGATGTTGGTGTTGATCCTGATTCCGATTCTTTCTTTAGCGGTGTTGGTCGGGATCGATTTAAAGACCATCGCGAGGAATAATAATGTCAATGTCGAAGTTCGCAACGTGATACGATTCAGTCGTGACATCGGGGTGTTGCTGAGTCGCCTTCAGAAGGAGAGGGACATGGCGGCTCTGTACGTCAGCGCTATTGGATCAGAGGAAAACAAGTATCTCACGGAGACGTACCCATTGACTGATATCGCGCTGGATGAACTGCAAGACTGGCCGGTAGAGACCAGTATCTTGAACGAGCTCCCGTTTTTCCGGAAGAAAAGCGATTTCAAGATGCATCTTCAGATTCATCGACGGAACCTGAAAAGGAACGAAACTACTACGTACACAGAGATCGATTTCTACACGAGCGCCTTGCATATCTTCATCGATTGGCTTTACGAGAGTGTCGGTAACTCTAAAGGTCACGCCATCTGGCAGACATTAGTGGCGTACCAGCTGATCATCGTCAGCAACGTCGACACGGGCATTGAACGCACCCTCGGCTCCGTGTTTTTCGCGAGAGGTCAATTCGACCGACATGAGGACTACGTGTGGTACTTGGAGAAGTACAACATGGGGACGTGGTATTTCAACGCCTCGAAGATATACTCCGCTCTAGTGACGAATCTCTACGAGAAACACGCCACATCGATGTCCAGCGACTTCATTCAGAACATCGATAGGATGCGACAGATGATTCTGGAACACGGTGACGTCATGTATTCCGGGTACCGGGACCCCAATTTCGATGACGCTAAACTCTGGTTTGACAGCATGTCGGTGTATATTGACATCTTGGAGATGGTGCAGAAGAACATGGCAGATGAGATCTTAACCCGTCTGGAATATGATTTAGAATCGGACAACAAATTCATCGCCATAACCATCTTTCTGGTGATCTTTGTAATCTTTATGTGCCCATTGATTCTGCGCTCATTTTGGTCACTGACAACAAACATCCATAATTACGCGCTTACCCTCGCTGCACAGACGAAGGCTCTCAATAAAGAGAAAAAACGCTCCAACTATCTTCTGTACTCAATGATACCGGTTGTGATTGCTGACCAGCTTATCAGTAATAAGCAAGTGAAGGCAGATTTTTGCCCGAGTGCCACCATCTTATTTTCAGACATTGTGGGGTTTGATCAGCTATGCTCTGAAAGCTCTCCGATGCAGGTGAGGAAATGGCGATTGGGGGAAGACAAGGTCCCATAGAATATTTTGGAAACATGAGAATGCGAGGAACTGGTATAAGTAAACAGTTTAAATGATATGCAGTCTGTAAAGTTTGAGCAAACCCTTTAAACTCTTAAACTAAATTATGAATAGGCCTACCCATCCATCGTAAAAGCCCTTCACACATATATATTAAAGGTAGCCTGAGACTTTTCAACGTTGACAACAAAGCAATACAATTAACAAATCAGTTACGGCGCTCTACTCAACATTACATAAGTGACTAGTGATTGCGTGGGGCCGTATAAGCGACTGTTGTTTACATTAGCAAAATTTTCAAAATTCGCAAAACGTGTCCCCCAATTTTCGGACTTACCGTATCAGTCGGCCCCTGGTCAAACACCGTGATGAACATTTCGGTTTGCTCGTTCGCCATGTTCACCATTAGATTATCTTAAGGTTGGTTACACGCCTAGAGTGAGGTTTGAAACAGTTGCGGGATTCTTGTTTGCTTAAAAAAAACCATGAAAGCTAGTTGGATAAATCAGTTTTGGTTATTTTCGTCCCAGAAGACATAGCCTAATTTAATCACATGATGTATAGCCCTTTTCAATCGATTGGGTCGGAAACTAAATTCCATAATCTGGTGATCTAGAAAAGATCCTGTAAGCTGCGATGCGCAAATCCCCAACCCCCAACCCCAACCCCAACCCCAACCCCAACCCCAACCCTAACCATAACCATAACCATAACCATAACCATAACCATAACCATAACCATAACCATAACCATAACCATAACCATAACCATAACCATAACCATAACCATAACCATAACCATAACCCTATTCCCAACCCTCACCCTAACCCTATTCATAACCCTAACCCTATCCCCAACCTCAACCCATCCCCAACTCCAACCCAACCCCAAACCACAACCACAACCACAACCACAACCACAACCCCAACCACAACCACAACCACAACCACAACCACAACCACAACCACAACCACAACCACAACCACAACCACAACCATAACCATAACCTGTGAATCGATCACGTAACTTACCATACCACAATGGACCTTGCAATATTTTCAGGTGGTTGAAATGCTGAATGGATTATACTTAGTTTTCGATTCCCGGATAGAGAATTACAAGGTGTACAAAGTGGAGACGATAAACGAGACCTACATGCTGGCCTCAGGTAGAAACCTTTAGGTGGAACTGTGATCTGAACACTTTCCACGCGGTTTTACCAAATACAGAACAGATTTTTCAGAAACCTTTCTCAAATGTCAAGGTTTACCTCAATGATTCCTGAATCAATACTAGGCATGTTTGTACCTATTTCGATGCATTTCTCATGGTGATTCTAAATCTGGTAATGAAATTCAATAATTTTGACATTTTTAAACATTTTGTGAAATTTTGGTGTGTCGTCTGCAGACGCCTGCCGCGTGGAAAGTGTTCACTTTCCATGTGGCAGTCGTCGGCAGACGACACTTCCAACATTTTACATGTTTCAATGTCAAAATTATCGAATTCCATCACCATATTTGGAATCACCATGAGAAATGCATTAAAATAAGTACAAACATGCCAAGTATTAGTTCAGTAAACATTGAAAGTTGGGAAAGGTTTATACAAAATCTTATTCTGTATAATGGTAAAACTAATAATAGCCGCGTGGATAGTATTATACTCTGGGCTCCAAAGTAAAAGTTACTTTTAAGCTAAACCTTCATCATAACCGGGTTATTTGAAATATTAGGTGATTAACAAAACGTACTGTTCTATGGGTACCTCTCAAGTAGGGTCGGTAGGTCGGGCGGGGTTTTTTTTCTTCACAAAAATCGTGCTATTTTTGGTGAAAATTCAACAACAAAAATGAAAAAATGAAAAAATTCAAAAAATTCATAAATTTCATCCACAAATATCCAAAATGTACATTTTCTACCAAAAATATAAATTAAAAAATCGAGATAAATGGGTCGGGCGGGCCCGTAGTCCAGTGTGGGTTTGTTTCGTCGCTTTAACAATAACTAATTTTCTTTGATCTTGTTGTTCATAGGCAGAGATTTTGCCGGTTTACCTAGCAGAGACGGATGGTGTCCGACGTCAGAAATCGCAACGGTGGCGCTGGATCTTGTCTTTCATTCACATTGTCTCAAAGTTCCGCATAAGAAGCAGAGGGAGATACGGATCCGTATTGGTATCCACACTGGTAAGATTGTAGTACAAAAGGGGTGTATCTGATTCACTCTATACCTGCAAGATAAAAAGAAAGTATACCACTTTGTTTATGTCATTTTGAGTAACAGTCAATTTTGTTTTGACCAAACAGACTAGATAGGCATTTAGATGAATCTTTTAGGCATAATTTGGTACCAAATTTGCCCCCTAACAACAAAGATAAACCATGATTAGCACCATTTAAAGAAAAATATCCCATTTTCAAAAGTCGCATTTCCAATACACAGCACGAGAAAAAAGGACCAATTGGGGTCTCTCGGGGTGTGTGTATTAGCAAAGTGGTATACTTTCTTTTGTTGAACCCTTTACTTCCTTGCTCTGTCAGAACAATAATGTGTATCTGAAATAAGGGAAATACGAATTCGTATTGGAATCCTACTGGTAAGATTGTAGTACAAAAGTGTGTATCTAATATTCACATTACCTGCAGGATACTTCCTTTATTCATGGTGTTAATTATCCCTTTGTCAGAACCATAGAGTGTATCTGATATTCATAATAAATAATAGGCATGTTTGTACTTCTCGTAATGCATTTCTCATGGTGATTCCAAATCATTATGATGATGAATGATTCCGTGCCATTAAACAGGTTTCCTGTACTTTTACATGTTAAAGGGGGTGTTACGTCGATTTTTTTCGCTTAACGAGCGATGGATTTTTCAACTTAACATTTTTCTTTAAGTTCATGACATTTGTGATCATCGAAGTACAACATTTATATAGGGTAATCCTGAAAGTTCCGGGAAATGAGCCCCCGATGTTGGACAGCTGGCGTATCGCTCTCATTTATCATCAAACAATTACGCAGTGTTTACAGAACATTGTACAATCAAAATCACCCAAAAACCTAGCTACAAAATGGGCTGTAAAGATCTCCTTTTGTACTGTGGTAATAGACATTAGTCCTAAACTGAATATTAGATTCCAAGTGTAATCATTGGGGGGGGGGGGGGGGGGGGGTGGGGGGCAATAAGTACCTTTCCTGATAATTTATGATTATGCTTGGGACACAGGCTTCTAAAATAGAGAGAAACATCTTATTGTATAGTCGGCAAAAGGACTACAATCATTTAGCAGTGTGGAATCATTTAGTGGTGTGTGGAATCATGAGATTCAATAGTTGTGACATTTTTGAAACAGTTTGTGAAATTTTGGAACTGTCGTCTGTGCGTTAATTAATAATAGATATATCTTGTTTGGATAACCCGGTATAGGTAAATCTACCCTAATTTACGGGGCAGGAAATATGAATCGTATTCTCGTTTAAGACATTATAATCGGTAGTCGTTATAGTTGCCCCCTGCAGAGAAATTGAGCACAGGTCTTTTTCTCGCGCGCTCAGGGAGCACAAACCAATCCCTCATAGGCTTTACAAGTAATTGGTGGCCTATTGAACCCGCTGTATTTCACAGACGATGCTGGTCACGATTTGTCCATTCGGGTCCACCGTCGTCCGTCGTCTGAGATTTGTAGTGCCTATATGCACCAAGGACCATGATATCATGTTGTTTTCATAACGTTTTTAGGCCCTGTTGTAGCTGCCGTCGTTGGGCTAAAGATGCCGCGCTATTGCTTGTTCGGTGACACGGTTAACACAGCATCACGTATGCAAACCACTGGATTACGTAAGTACTAATATGCCTAATAGCGTGTCCATATAACGATGATTTGTTGCAGGGGTGGATTCTTTTACTCAAGTTGTATTTGTCAATTACAATCAAAAGATTGTTCAAATTGTCAGAGCAATACCATCTCCAATTACCTCAGAATTAACACCTAGAAATAAACTGTCTGGGAAGTCAACACAATAATTGTATGTATTATTATGATGTGAACTTTTCATTGCGAAAACAGTTCTTGGTTTTGCACTGACAACAGATGGGCTCTGGGCATGAGTGGCTCGTACAAATATTGGACAAATGTAATTCGAGAATGGATTTTCATAGTCTATTAGTTACCCTGATTACCATAGTTTTAACACAATATTATTGTCCCCTTATTGCTGACCTCTTTTCTGCCAAACGAGAGTTTTTATACAAACGGAGTAATTTACAGTCTGTTATGAAACAGATGAAAAACTGCCTCGTCTTGTTTATATGCCTCGTTTTTGTTCTGTCCGATAAGCGATTCGGGAGGCATAAGAGGACAGCCATTCATAGATGACGGGAAAGATCTGTAAGTAACTTATGTTTACCCCCACTCGCGTCAGAAAGGGTCCAGTCACCAATAATGTCTGTGTAGGATGATACCAAAATATTCATCCTATAATACGGAAATTTATTTTCAATCGCCAATTTGTCGAATATTTCGTGATATATTCATTCGCAGTAATGGAAATACCCACATGACTGTCAACCTGGGGTTAACGATCATATGTGCCGCAGCTCTATTAATAATATTGTGTGTACTTATCGTAATATAGTATTGCTTTATTCCGTAATAATAAGAGGGATTAAAATCGTGTCTTGGACAGTTCGCTCCTCGCTGGTCTAGTGGTTGAGATACATGCCTTACAATGGTTCGATTCCCACTAGGACCAATTTTTAACGAATTTATATCCTTTTGTAAAAGTAAGGGTTAGAAATATAATAAGTCCACAACGTGTGGAGTTCTTTCCTAGTGCACCCCGGGTCGGTCTACCCCGAGTGGAAAGTCATGTGAATATTCCATCGCTGCATATTCATATTGTGATTCATCGCAAAGCAGCTGTGTCATCTTTCCAACGATACCTCATTTGTAGCAATCACTTGTTTCAGTGCTTAGCCACCTTGCTTGAGAATGTGTGGAGGTCTTATTCAAAGTATGTCATATTCACCACTACTTCGTGCTCAAAAGAGCAATGAAGTGTTACCTTGAAAGCTACATTGTAAAAACGTTGTTAAAAATCTTTCAACTGGCGTTGTCCAAGTGCTCAAAAGAACAACTCTGTCTTCTGTTCAATGAAGTGTTACATTGAAAGCTACATTGTAAAAACGCAGTTAAAAACCTTTTAACTAACTGGCGTTGTCCAAGTGCTCAAAAGAACAATTCTGTCATCTGTTCAATGAAGTGTTACATTGAAAGCTACATTGTAAAAATGCTGTTAAAAACTTCGTTTAAGAACGGAATTTGAAAAAACCTCCCCCATGTTCTCAAGCACGTGGCTAAGCACGGGAACAAGTGGTTGCTACATATTGGGTATAATTGTAATGATGAAAACATCAGCTTTTCACAAATTTGTAGCAGCACAATTATTTGAAATACATCAAGAAATATACGAGTAATTGGCAATTAGAAAAATGTCCAAACTATATTTTGGAGAATTTAAATATATATATATATCTTTACAGCGAGGCGAGTTCACGTGAGTGAAGCGACATTTCTGATTTTACTGGAATCGGGCGCCTTTTCTATGATGAAGAGAGGAGCTGTTGATGTAAAGGTATGAAAAACAATGGTAGGGTATGCCAGTCCTTCTGAGTATACATGTCCCCCTATCCCCATAATGAAATGAGGAAACATACTACCAGTATAACGTTTAGCAGTGTCTTAATTTGAATTTCCCTAATTTGGAAGCAAATCAGCATGAAATGCATTATTTAACATAACATACATAACATAACAATGAGCATTTATATACACATAACACAAAAGGTTCCAGGCCAGGTACTTTGATGTTGGCTAATCCAAAATAATACTAATCGGTACCGAAAATCTTTCTCTTCCCTGATAATGGTTCACATTAGATGAGCAAATTTCTTCTCCGTAGTTTGATACCTCATCTATAAAAATCGAGTGGATAGTTTTGAAGTTATGATGGTTTAAATGACCGCAAATAACGATAACAAAGTTGGACTAAAATTCGGGTGTCTCAGAATGATCTATACCGAGGTAATACGATTTTTTTCTTCTCGTTATGAACTTTATTGAAATTGTCCAAATCGTGTTCATATACATCTTGCGCAAACGCTCAGCTTTCTTAGGAGATTTAGATTTTGAAAATCGAACATTTCTGATGGAAAATATAGACTTTTTTGTAACGATAGTAGATTTCAAGTTTTTGTCGAAATGATCCATTATGAAAATCTATAAACTCACTAACCCTTTGAAACATTAAATTATTTTTGAAATGTAATTCGCCTTATTATTATACCATATTCTTATTTTAAAACAAAGAAACGTAGGTTTGTGGGTAGGGAATGTCATGCACCAGACAGATGTTTTAGATATCTCCTTTTTCCCCTTTTTCTCTTTTTTTACAATTTGTGACCAACCGTGTGTAAGTCTACTTTGTGCATTCAATCTTTACTAAAGGACGCTCTCGTAGACAAGACAGTTTTGTTCCTGCTTTCTGTAATGAACCATATCTAAAGAACCAACCAAGTTAAATGTACCATTTTCTAGGATAATTTCAACACTTACTGGTAATCAAGAATAAGTAAACACAAGTTCTCTGAAACTATAAATGTGGTAGAAAAGTTACCTTGAACGTGGGTCAACTTTTTTTGAACCACTCGGTAGTGCAACTTTGTTGTAGTTATGATTAGGAGTGGCTATTGAGATAATCGTAACTTTAAAAGTATCCATTTTATATTTGTGATTATTCAGTTAATATATATCCCGGATTTTTGGTGTATCCTTAGAGTAATTCATTCATGAGTTAGACTCTATTACTGAATAAAGCTGTCTAATCCTTTAATCCTTTAACACAGATTTCGTGCTAGGTTAATTTCGTGCTGAATTACATGAAGGATAAACCGGATTTTTGGTACCGATTATTGATTTTGAATAAGCCAAAATCAAATCACCTGGAACACTTTGTATTAGGTGTATAATAGTAGATATTTTTGTTAGGTGTATAATAGTAGATAACAGACTGTGGCCGTTGTACCATTTCAATATAGGCAATATCTTCCTCTAGAGGGACGGCAGTGATTTGAAACTAAATGGGATCATTGACACATTATGCTTCCCTGGGTCTTGAATCACATCGTATAGGTAGTTCATATCCAGAATAGTGACAAATTTTTCTCGGGAAGGTCTTTGTAATCATCTATACAAGAAGGGTTAAAACTCTAAAGGCCTGACCATGCTCCACCAACGCTGCAACGCTTGCGCTCTGACACATGCGTATTAGTGCCTAACAAAATAACAAAACCAAAACAACGCCCGATCAGGAAAGCGTTTCCGATAATTCGATCAGCCTACGCTTTGGGTGAGAGCGGCGAGCGCTCGGGCCAACGCTGAAGTTGAATTTAGGTCAACTTTGTAGCGTTGCCGCTGTCCACGGACCGATCAGCAAGCAGAACACTCTGCCGGACTTTTGACGTCACATATTTTTTCTTGAGCTCCCATTCATGAAAATACAGCCGAATTTGGCAAATCCCAGGTAAATCAAACTATTTTTGCTGATGGAATGATATTGTGTATGTCAAGGTATGTTTAAACAGTTAGTAGGATTTTGTTACGATGTTGATGCCTGTGATGTGCTAGAAATACAAATTTACGGCATTTTGGGAGATAGTTTGGTCGTCTGTTCTCCAGAACACCATAGGCCCCGCCCAGAGCGTTGACGCATTTGCTGATTTGGTCGAGCGTTGAACAACGCTAGCGTTCAGCGTAGATTCCCGATGAGCGGCAGAGCGTTGGTACATTTTGTGACAAGCATAGCGTTGACAACGCTTACGCTCAGCGTTCGAGCATACTCTCTTAATTCCAAAGATTGAAAACTCAATCTAAAAGATTGATTTTTCAATCTTTCATAGATAATCTATTTGCCGTGAGGGAACAAACTTTTTTTGGATAGGACGGTTTCAATCTGGAAAAGATTGGAGGTATCAATCTATTAGATTGATATGTTCAATCAAATTTGGATTGAAAATTTTCCAATCCAGAATTTTAGATTGAAATATTCAATCCATTGGATTGAGAGTTTCAATCGTTTTTCGATTGAAAATTTTTCAATCTGTAGTAAAAGATTGATATTTTTAAAACTACAGATTGATATTTTCGTACACACGAATAAATGACTGGCAATTGGAAGAACAATATCATTGGGCTTTTTTATTAACATTCTCAAAAAAATTGTTCATGTGTACAGTTTTTTTGTGAATTAATGTTCTTACTTGCCATTTAATCATGAAATAGTTTATGTTGCAGATCGAATCATTTGTTGAAATGTATAAATATAAAATCAATATGACCTACCTAACTGCGCATGTGTTGAATTCAATCTTTTTCTAGATTGACACTTTAGTCGAGATTGACGGTACAAACACACGTGTAGAGTGCAGTATCAATCTATTGTCACGAGTTTTTATCATGTTTTCAATCTAAATCCAATCTATTAAATTGAGAAAAAAGTCAATCTGTGACAGACGGACATTTTCAATATTTTGATTTAAGAGAGTAGTGGAGTATGGTCAGGCCTTTAGAGGAAACGATGATCAATATGTGTCACTTGTTAAGATGGCGCGTTTGAATAGCGCGCTATTTACTTGAGTAGTTTAAATTCATGCATGGACGGATGATATTTGGAGATGTTGCTTCAACGCTTTAAGGGTTATGATATCGCAGCGAAACCAATAGTAAATGAAACCAATTTCGTCGTGATTAGTCCATTGTGGTTCCTCTAACGTGAAATGGAAAAGTCCAAATCAAAAACCGGTCGGCCAATATATATGAATCTACTATAGCACAAAATCCTGTGTTGACCGATTAAAGGATTATATACAGCTTTATTCCGTGATGGGTCTTTACACATAACGGAAACAGTGTACTTTAGGTTCCAGATACTGGTATACCAGTATCGCACGATACTGGCATATGAAATTTGCCAGTATCGCTCGATATTGTTCCAGCATCGGCCGATACTGGAACACCAAATTGTGTTCCAGTATCGGGCGATACTGGAACGTTTTTATGTTCCAGTATCGGACGATACTAGTAAACATGCTTCCAGTGGTGATTTGTCCCAGTATTGAACGATACTGGTACATAATTGTGTTCTAGTATTGCCCGATACTGGAATATTTTATGTGTCCCAGTATCGACCGATACTGGAACACTAACTTTGTACCAGTATCGAGCAATACTGGGTGTTTCAGTATCGGACGATACTAGTACATTCTAGAATCAGGGACCTAAAGTACACTTTTCCCAAAAAGTATTTTAAAAAAAATTAACAAAACAATTGCTCAAACTTTCCAAAAAATTGCTAAAAATAATAAAAATTGAAAATACATCGTTTTCTTTATACAGGGCAAAGGTCTTATGAATACCTATTGGCTGACAAGTAAGCATAACTTCAAACAGCTGATCGAAGAAGAAGAATCGGATACCACCAACCAGCTACTCCATGCGGATACTACGTCTAGCCAAGAGCATAAATACAGTCATATGTACAATAACATATATACGAGTCGGGTACATTATCGCGAACGCCGATCCCAATCTAAATTTAATCCTATTCTCCCCGGGAGTGTTTTTGCGAATTAAACTATCAGGGGAGAAAACGGGTCAAATTTGAGGGGAAAAACAGTCTCCGCGCGCGCACGCGCCGCGGATCGAACCCGGGCCGCGTGCGTGCAAGTCTGATGCTCTACCGACTGAGCTATACGGGTGAGGTTCACAATTTTTTTCACAAGTGGAACCACGCGCTGAGCGTGGCACGAGTTTAATGGCCGGCCGCTGCGCGGTACAAGATTGTAGCACTGTCGGGTTTTGTATGGTCCAGGAAGGTTACGGTTTATGTGGTTGATTGATTGATAAACCTTCGTTTTTCACGTTTGATTATTGAACATGTTGAACAAAGAGCATACATACAGTCACATGTACGATAACACATACACGAGTCGGATATATTATCGCGAACGCCGATCACAATCCAACTTTAATTTGGTGGATTGATAAAACCTTGGATTATTGAAAGCAATATATTGTTGCACACTTTTTTCTCTCTCTTAAAATGAAGTTTGGTGGGTATATCCTTGGTGTAAGACATCCATAAGTTAGACTAGTGTTACTGGACCTCATTACGGAATAAAGCTGTATTATCCTTTAATCCTTCAACAGAGGTTACAAGGCTATGTTAATTCCATGCTGTCTTACATCAATGCCAAGGATAAACCGAAATTTGATTATCAGGAAAGACTTTCCTGGACTCATAAAATCTACTTTTGACTGTATTTCCGTAACAACTATCACAGAACTTAACTAAATTTGCTTCCACTTTACGGATTTGTTAACAAATTTGTTTCGATTTTCATCATAAAGCATTCCGTAGGGGTGTGTCCACTTGTGTACAGTTTCGGTCGTAATCGGAAACACTGTTAACGGTGTTAACACGGTGTTAAACCATGAAATTCTATTTACCAACGAAAAAACACTCAGAAAATAAACTTGTCCTGATATCAGGACAACGTATTTCAAAATCTGATTTTGAAATACCGTAATTAGGAAACGTATTGCCCTGTTACTTATAAGATATTTTAGTTTCATGGTTATCAATGTAATTCGACCAAAAAAATTGCATTTCTAGGAAAAAAAATCACAGATATAGGGCGTTCCATGAAACAGATCGCATATTATATGCCATTAAGCCTTCGCCGACCATTTTGAATATACCGCGGCGATCCTGTAATTGTTGCGATCACGTCTTTCACTCAATTCTCATTTGGCACTCACGGAATTTATCTGGAAAACATCCTTTTTGATCAAGCCGCATAGTTAATCTTCTCTTGGGCATTTTGGGGTTGTGTGCTATGGAAGCTTAAAAGTAGCACAACTTAACCGTCTTTGGTGACACCAACATCTCCAAAGGGGCATTGAGAGATGTATCGATATACTAAATGAGCAAATAACGTAAAGATAATCATCAACATAGCCCAAATCCAAAATGTCATACAATTCCGACATCACCCTCATGCCAAACTTAGCAAATAACGGCACTTCCGTGTTGAGATTTGCCGCGAAAGTCCATGAGTAAAACTTGGCATAACTTCCGAATTCAGCACCTTAGTCTCGATACGATCATATCGAAATTAAGAAAATCATGAATCTTGTATTACAAACGGCGAATGCAAGTGGTAAACTGTTTCAGATGGTAGTTAGTATATGCCTAAGTATTAATTTGATGCAAAAAAAACTGATTTCCAGGATAATTGAGGGCGCACTCCCATACGTATCTCTCAATGCCACTTTAAAGAAATCCGAGATAATTATCTTGGTAAAGTCGACCTTTTGGGGACAAGAATTTGAGATGGCAAAATCCTTAACACTTTCTACGCGGTAGTCGACTGCAGACGACGGTTCCACAATTTCACAAAATGTTTTAAACATGTCAAAATTATTGAATCTCATCACCATATTATTTGGAATCACCATGAGAAAAACTTTAGAATAAGTGCAAACATGCCTAGTATTGGTTCAATAATTCATGGGATAAGACTTTGAAAGTTGGGAAAGGTTTCTGAAAAAAATCTGTTTGGTATATGGTAAAACTAATAGCTGCGTGGAAAGTGTTAAAGGCATGCTACCACTTTGGGTCACTAGTCACCTCAAGTATATGCTTGGGAATATGACAGGGTTACAATCTCTCTATGTCACTCTCTGTACAGGTGTGTGATTATTTCGTAGTAGTGAACTCTCAACTGACAGGATTCTGGATCACGTCAATCATGTCGACTTTCTACGGACGAAAAGATGAGAGGACAACGACGCGGGTTTAATCCCCGGCGCCGGCGCGTTCCTTGTTTGGTTTTGTCAGGTGACCTAATTTTTGGTCTCGCACTCATCACCAATTGACCACATCTTTAAAAGAACTCAGCCTTCGTGGACTCATCTCATTGTTAGTACATTATATATTATGTTGTATTATGCATGACACATTGTTGGCTTTAATATTGTCAGTGTATTTAATAGATTGTCATATTGTACGTACTTAACATTATTATTACCTATCTTCTGTAAATATTATTGTTATTGTGTAATTATTATATGTATCAATGAATGAAGAATTATTACAAAAACATCAAATAAATTGTGTAACTCTAACCGTTTTCTCATCCTAAAGACTCATTTTTAAAGACAAAATAACACAGAGACCCGTACTTTTTTAATTTGTTTGTACATTTTTTCACTAATAGACCTTCTTTTAAGAAGATCTATTCCATTCCCATTTCCTACTATGAATGACCCATTTTTCTAATATGTAACTATTTCTTTTTTATAAATATAAAAGCAAATTGTCAATACCATAAACAAAATCAATGCTTTTTCTGATATTTGAATAAATAAACACTGGAAATCTTATAAAGAAAAAGAGCGGTGAGCTATTTTTACATTTCTATTTTTGTTTTGCATTGTTAAATTGAAACCCTAGAGCAACATTATAGAACACAGCGGAAGTATGTGGCTCACATGTTGTACACCTTTTCTGTTTGTCAAGCCAAAAGGAATGTAATATAACATTGACTTTGGTACCAAAATGTCCCTTAACTTAGGCCCCTATGCATATTATATTGATTCATCTAACTCAATATTCATATTTCCCTCAGTGTGCCTCATTTACTCACGCCGTAAAAGCCTAACCTACATTTTTTGTAATGATTAGAGACGCACCATTAGACTTCAAAGAAGAGGGGGGTGGGGGAAGGAAGTTTGGGTCTGGTGGCATTTTTTAATTTTTTTAATATGTACCTATATTGAGTTGGGTGGGCAAAGGTGGTTATTTTTTTACTTATCAGTGGGTGAAGTTTTGTTTTTTTGCCTGTTAAAAGTGGGACTACACCCCCCCCCCCTTGAAGTCAAATGGTGCGTCCTTTACAATGCACATATTCCAAATTTTGTTCAATGGGCTCAGGTCAATAGTAGGTTGACCTCTCAAATTGGTAAATCGTAATAGTTAGAATCGATCGTAAGGCTCCAATGAAGAAAGAAGTTAATTATGTAACATTTATCCCCCAGTCTTCAATATTACCGTACGGACGCTAAAGCTGTACAAATATAGATGAGCCTGCAAGATAGCGACGTAAGAGGGCGACTGAGAGTTACAGTCTAGTACATTCATCCGATGCTTATAGTTTATGAGATATAAACCAAAAGGTCAAATGTCAAGCAACTTTATAGAGTTACTTTATTTCTTTATTTAAAATCCGAATTAGTTAGACAGTGATAACAAAGTATTTGCACTCTAATTTTAAAACAAATTAGCTGGGATACGTATGACTGATCAGATAATATGAGAACATTTTTGGATACTATTATCAAAAACCATACATTTCATGAATTCTAAACTTTATGATTGTAACGACTACAAATATATTGGTATAAACGATTGGTTGTTTTCACATTTTTTGAAAGATTATTATTTGGATGATGATGAGATATTCTTATGACTATTAACATTCAGGGAATCAGTGACAATATTGTAATTGAAATGAAAAGCAAATACTAATTCTATATTATCTACTGTAGAGGGCGACATAGTGATTTTAAAGAAACATCTTGTTGTGTATTCTCTACTGGACTTGGGGCTGCGGACTTGTTGGGACTTGTGGTTGCGAAATTGGGGTTGCGGACTTGGAGTTGCGGACTTGTGGTTGCGGACTTGGGGTTGCGAAATTGGGGTTGCGGACTTGGAGTTGCGGACTTGGGGTTGCGGACTTGGGGTTGCGGACTTGGGGTTGCGGACTTGGGGTTGCGGACTTGGGGTTGCGGACTTGGGGTTGTGGACTTGGGGTTGCGGACTTGGGGTTGCGGACTTGGGGTTGCGGACTTGGGGTTGCGGACTTGGGGTTGCGGACTTGGGGTTGCGGACTTGTAGTTGCGGACTTGGGGTTGCGGACTTGGGGTTACGGACTTGGGGTTGCGGACTTGGGGTTGCGGACTTGGGGTTGCGGACTTGGGGTTGCGGACTTGGGGTTGCGGACTTGGGGTTGCAGACTTGGGGTTGCGGACTTGGGTTGCGGACTTGGGGTTGCGGACTTGGGGTTGCGGACTTGGGGTTGCGAACTTGGGGTTGCGGAATTGGGGTTGCGGAATTGGGGTTGCGGACTTGGGTTGCGGACTTGGGTTGCGGACTTTGCTTACCAATACTGGGCCAATCTTGGCTTTCCATCGGCAATATTGATATTGGCATCACGTTGGCGACCTAAATTGGCCCATTGTGTGGGCACATGGTGCTGGGAAGCTACCAATATGAAGCCAATAACTGGGATCAAAGCCGGGATATTACTGGCCCAATATTAGGCCACATTCGCAGTAATCAACAAGACCAGTATTGGCATTATTGTGCTGGCCAATAGTATACCAATTTTGGCTTCCCATTGGCAATTTTCAAGTCTCTAAAAATAACACCCTAAAAAGTAGATTCTTAGGTTTTAATATAGGCATATTTCTAACAGTGTCACTTCAATACGTCATACAGGGTTGCACAAAGTTGTTTCTTCCCCAGGAGCAAGGTTTTGAGCTTAATATTTCCCCACCTACACATACAGGTTTGAAAATCAGATTACAATATGTTAGCTATTATAGTGTTCTTTCGATATACTAGTACCATAGTAATAATTTAACATTTGTGAAGATTTATTTTTAGGGGCATGAACAATAAATGATGTGCGCGAAGCGCAATATTTTTGTGGCATTTGACGCTAATATTGTCAAATTTTGTCTAATTGAACCTAATTTAGTACGAAAATGTGCGCGAAGCGCGAAAAGAAAGAGCCTTTTTATGCTAAAATTGTCGATTGTTTCTTAATTTTAACTACATTGTGTAAATTGATTGGTGGGGCACAAAATTATTTTTTGGGGAAACACGTTAGTATCTGTGCAACAACAGCTCATAACACAAAGTTGCATTTTTCTCTTCATTTTTTTTCACCCTTTTCCCCAATACTTTTTATTTTTCCACTTGGCATTATTTCCCCAATTCTGCTCATTATTTCCCGGGAGCGGTGCTCCCTGGTCCCACACTTTGTGCAACCCTGACGTCATAACCTAATGGCAGTGATTTTTCATAAATCAGATGCGACCTTGGGAATAAACAAAACTTCGTAGTGATGGTTCGTAATGCGTATAGCTATACGCGCATTTAAAAAAATCAGCGTGACACACCGCGTGGCGCGTGCGGTTGGTTGTGCAGTTGTGCTGATAATATGGAACATCCGAACATTAGGAACATTGGCTGCCAATATTTTAGCCAACAAAAACCCCTATATTTTGTTCAACATTGATCCAACACATGGCTGCACTATTGGGCTAATATTGGCCCATCGTTAGCCCGAGGCCAATATGGGCCAATATTGTAAGCCAATAAAGGGCCAATGAAACATGAATATTGGCCCAAAATTGGACCACACTTGTAATGCTGTTCCCGAATATTCAAAGAAGACTTCTTGATCAACACTAGCATGCTTCACTTTCATCATATTACCAGGGGTCTCAGGAAATGTCCATCCTAGTTGACATTATTGACACAATAGGCCTACATTGTAATTAAAGGCTTATTAGGCCTTTATCGTTGTTAAGGCCATGTGTTTTGAACTCACCACCCAAAAAGGGTGGTGGCGTTGCATTTTTGATGACGAAGTATCCATCTCTCTCTCTTAACTCAACAACTAAATGTGGTAGAGCTATGGCTGGGGTGTCATGTGAAATCTTATTTATCTAGCTACATTGTGTGAATAAATCAGGTATTTCTATAACTGTTTGGCTGAGATATAATTTATTATATTGGGAAAATCCCAGGGGGGGGGGGTACTCGCCTGAGACGGTATACGGGGGTGTGCCGCTCTAATGGGTAGCTTTGGGCACAAAATCCCTAAACATGGGGTATGATTTTGTGCTGGAAATCCCTAATAATGGGGTCACTTTTTACAAATGGGTCTATTTTCGCGAACTTTTTGTCTATTTTTGCGGAAATTTGCCAAAATTAGGTCTATTTTCGCGAAAATTTGCCAAAATTAGGTCTATTTTCCCGATAATTTGCGAAAATTTGGTCTAAAATGAAGCAAAACCCCTAAAAATGGGTACCGATTTTTCCAAAATCACCCCTAAAAATGGGTATGGGTTTTGAATCTCCAGCGGCACACCCCCGACCAAATCAAATCCGAGTACCCCCCCCCCCGGGGGAAAATCAGGGGCGATGGCGGCGGCGGCGGCGGCGCTGTGTACAATTTCTATGGGGAATATAGAAAATGTTCCCAATTCTTCGTTAATTTACAATAACTCCTCATCCCTGTATGGTACAAACATGATTTTGCTCTCATTTTATAGATTATCTTATATTCTATAAGATTCTATTTCAACAAACGTGACAACTATTATGTAACATTTGTAATCAAGAATCGATTGCATTGTCCTTGGCTTTTTCCCTATTCGCTACACAGTGAACTTGCCCTAATTCAACGGTTTTACATACATGACTAATAATAAATATCAAATTTAAACGTTTGTGCTCATTTACTCGATATAGTATATTTCAACAAGTTACCATTGACAATCATTATTTTCTGATGGGTTATTGCATGAGGAATTAATATTGTTGAGATCCTACATTATAGCTGAGCTCAGACCTGGGTTTAGCTATAACTCTCATGGGTGTATGCCTGGACTGTGGTAGCTGTGTTCAGACTATTGCATTGTCTGAACACACCACATAGTCCTTGGCTCGCATTGCTTGCGAGCAACAACCTTGGCTCGCACTGCTTGCGAGCAACTGCTCGCACAGGTCGCGAGTGACCTGTAGGTCACTCGCGCAGGCTGCGAGCGACCTTGTTGTGTATTTGTATATAAGTGCTCTCATAGTGATGAAGCTATGACTTGTGTTACTGGACCTGAGCTGACAACATCTAATAAATGCTTGGATATAGAATGGATTAAGATAAACCTACGAGTGTGTGTGATTCTCCTTTGATATTTGATACTTAATGTTCCCCCAAACCCAACACTGGTGACAGCGGTGGGATTAGTTTATGTTATTCAGTAAACTTGGACTTGTACATGCCATCGAAATGATTTGCTACCAGCCTACTGCTACCATGCCTGTGTATGAAGGAATAATATTAGACAAAAGGAGCCACAGCTACAAACAACTACAGAAGGTATTATGTGACCAGGAGGAAATGTTTTGCCTATATTTGGACATTTTTAGAAACTAAATGTATAATCTCAGCAGACAGTTTATTATTAGAACTGCATGAACCACTGTGAACTGACCATTGAGATGGATGATGATCACCATGTACACTGCTGTAGCATGGCACCATACCTAACTTCAGTATCAGGATACATCTCCACATACATATAGCTTGGTGTCCAGACAAGGCAAGGACATCACCACCTGTTGTCTAGGGATCAAAAACTGTGACACAAGACTGCCCAATAAACTTGACCACAGTCATGGTTATTGTGTCATTGAGTAGGGGTGTGTGCATAGAACATGATGATTGCTTTGAAATGTGGGCTGATGTAATATTTGTGTGGCAATTGAAGGGGCTTTTGTATTGGACCAAGTTCACAAAATGGATTTCTAGCTGATTTTAACAATGGATACTGGAATTGAAGAAAACATGGAGGAATTGATAAGAGAACTTCAAAATAAAGTGACCATGCTCGAGTTGAAGAATATTCAGCTGGAGTTAAAGAATGAACAACTTGAAGAGGAACTAAAGATTGAGCGAGAGGAACGAAGGTACATGGTGAGGCAACAAGAACAACAGATGGAGATGGAGGCACAGAAACAGCATCAACATGAACTTGAACCAGGCAGCCTTTGCGAGACAAAATCGAGTTTGACACCAGGTATGCCCACTCCAAGGATTGACAAATTTGAAGGAAATAATTGGGAAGGGTTTATCTCCCAATTCATCAACCTTGCCGAATATTTTGAATGGAACGAGCGAGATAAATTATTTCAGCTCCTGCACCATGTAGCCGATTATAGGCACGCCAGTTTGTGTTTATTAAGTGTGATGAAATGTGCAGGTCATATCGTTCGATAATGTTGTGAATGTTTTAAGTCAACGATTTGGAAATCATGAAAGCTGTTTCAGTTACCGCACTAAATTGGAGGAGTTGCTGTTTAAACCCCAGGATTGTTTGGGAGAATTTTGTACGGAAATTAAATATCTAGTTGGCCAGGCTTGGCCAAAAATGGACAAGACCTTGCGCTCTGAGATGGAGTTAGAATACTTCCTAAGGAAATTGGAAGATCCAAATATGTCGCGAATTATTGGGAACAAGGCACCGCAAAGTTTAGAGGAGGCTCGCAAAATGGCGGACACCTACATCCGATTGGAGCAGATGACACAACCGAGGAATAAAGGCGTAAAAGTTATATCATTGGACGATGTCGACCCATCGAGGAGACAATCAAAATTACAACAATTATGGGATTGTATGACTTATTTGGATGTCAAGTATAGCTAAGGTTTG